>JARYHS010011408.1:249330358-249419916 GCA_031002005.1 Vandiemenella viatica | reverse complement strand
TTTTAGATCACATTTATCCGTTATTAAAGTCATATTTGCATGCATATTGTCTCTGTTTGTTTGATCATAAAGATTCATACTTATAAGCCTTTGAGATGTTTTTTTTCCCGCCACAGGAACAAGAAAGTAGGAAATTCCGCTTTCACTCCACAATGATTCAGCCCATTCTAAATTACTGCTAACACTAACAACGCCAAAATATCACTGGACGATGGGGTATACCTTCATATGATTGTGAATTACGTTGTTCAGTTGGAACTTGAAGAGGCAGAAAATACAAATTGTCCCTTTAATTTCATGGCCAATTTAACATCTAGAATGGGCGTTTCTTACATATGAAAACATCTTTGTCTACCACTATATTCTGTGTTTAAGAAATCTAGAACTATGTTTAGCCTGTTAGTAATCATATTTCAGGAAGCTGTGGAGTTTTGTGCTCACTTCTGTTTCTAGCTAACATGATGCAACGTTGCATGACAGAAAGATGTATCTTTAATGCAGTAGTTACTCTAGAATCATTCCGGTCCCAAAGAACTGTCCCGAAGCACAGTGGCCAACGCTCTTGTTTTCACAATTGAGGATCTCGGGTTCAAACTCCGATGCAATCAGCAGATTAAGGAATTTTGTTTGAACATAAGTGTCCAAGTACAGACTCAGAGGCGAAATACATGGTAAATCAAAACTATGTCACATGGCGGCCGAAATACCGTTCGTGGTTTTTAACAAAGAAATGTAAAAGCGTTTACTATTTTCTTAAATTAAAATTAAAAAACCATAACTATGATTGTAGACGTATTAGTGACCGATTTAAGCACATGCCTTAATACTTATGGTGCATTTATGCGTTGTTGGAAAACATTAGTTTCCTCTGACACTGCCAAGAACATGCAATGTATCAACTAAACTTACCGAAGACGCATCATTTGTATAACCTCAGTCTTCCTAAAGGTTAATTACACACATGAAGGCCAAACTGGTTCAAACTGTAGAGGAAGTTGAATCATTTGTAATGTAGTAGCTCAACACTTAACTACAAGTAGCTTATAATGTCAAGTAAAGAACCAGAATGATAATAATTACGAATTTCAGTAGTAATTACACAATAAAATTATTTAATTTTATTCAAGTAATGACCTAATAGAGATATTAATAACAACTAACTTTAGTAATCCTCAAAAATTGGAAAGAACTACGTCACATGGGTGTGCAAAAAATCTTGAAGCAATTAAGTTATTATACGTTAAAATACACTGATTTTTGTATTCACATGAATATATCTTGTAGCGAGCTACTGCCCCAACGTTCTGGAATTAACCTACTCAGAGTGATGGGTTTTATTAATCGATTTACTTTTGATGTTGTGTTTGCAGATTGATTTACAACATCTACGAAAACATCAGCTTTTTAATGAAAACGCTGAAGCAGAATTAATGGAGTACAATGCTTTAAAACATATGGAGCTTAATTTTGATATTTTTTGTTGAATCCGAATTTACAGAGCACCCTATAGAAGTTAAAAACATGATCGCCATGAACTCTGCCTTCTACCCAAAATTAATGTTGGTAATGAATTTTCCAAATAATATTGACCAATGTCTGTTCAGTCTACCTCCTTATCGCTTGGTGAAGAACTTGATCCAAAATGAATTCTTTTTGTAGCCTGGCCGTGTGTTAACCTTGCAACTCAAAAATTTTGAAACGTCAATAATAAAAGTGGAACTTCAGAACATACTTCGGACCTTGCACGAGCATCCGTCAAATTGGAATTCCCGAAAGATGATAGACGTTACCAGAAGACTGGGTCACTGTGCGCTGAGGCGACGCACGCTGGATTGGGGAGGTTCAACGGGACCGAGCACGAGCACAGGTTTCCACGCACCGGTCATCCGGTTTTTTATGCAGTTTCCCCCAATTATCTAGGCGAATACAGGGACGGTGCTTAATTTCCACCTCTTAAAGTATACAATTTATAAACAAAATAACTTCTCACATACGGAACATAGTTACAAGCTTCGCAGACAGATGGCAACACTTCACCGAGCGTGGTGGTGTAACGGTTAGCGTTCTCGCCTCGCATTCGGGAGGACGGCGGTTCGAATCCCCGTCCGGGCATCCAGATTTGGGTTTTCCATGGTTTCCCCAAATCACTCCAGGTGAATGCCGGGATGCTTCCTTCAAAAAGGCCATGGCCGAATTCCTTCCCATTCCTTGCCCCCCATCCTTTCCCGTCTCTAAAAAGACCTAGTTGTTATAGGAGACGTTAAGCAGTTAAAAATAAAAAAAGGCAACACCTCACTTTCTCCACTAGTGCACTCCACTCAAGGAAGGGTGGAAGACGCGTCACTTATAGCTCTTCCACCTGGCAGCTTCCAACCAAAAAGCCATATGAAAAAAAAAACTTTGTCAAAAAGTGTAGTACAAATTAGTGCGTATAAGATGGGTTACTTAATACATCAAGAAACTTCTAAACTTCCAAATGACTGAGTCACCGATTCGATTGCTTTCTACATGAAGAGAGGTTTTAATCAGTTGTTATGTTCATCTTACGTTTTGAATACTCCCGCAGCACATAATTATTTTTTTTTTTTTGTATTTTGTTTATGACTTTATGTCTCATCGACGTCGGTGTCATTAAGACGGGAAGGGATGTAGGCAAGGATCGGGAAGAAATTCGGCCTTTTGAAAGAAGCATCCCGCCATTTGCCTGGGGTGATTTTGGGAAACCATGGATAACCCAAATCTGGATGCCCGGACGGGGTTCGAACCCGCATCCTCCCGAATGGGGCGCCAGAACGTTATCCAGAAACATCATAATTTTCAGCTGCTATAAACAATACACGTCTGCTCTCCTAAACTGAGAAGGCTTTGTTGCCAGGTAGAACTGAAGCGTTTGCATAACATGAGGGATGAAACTGAGCTGTCGATTCATGAATTGCAAGACATCTTATGAGCCTCCATAGCCTACATGCACTTGTATTCTTACAGTTACGAATGCAACCATGACAACCAAGTTTGGAACTAGAGGAAAAGTGTGAGTAGTTTATTTGTTAAGTGCAAATTATTTAGGTATGGTAATTAAAATCATGACCGTGTGGCTCGAGAAAGTATCACAAACGGGACATGAGCCTGGGCCTGCGCCTAAGAGATATTCTAACAGGTTTTTTTCGGTGGTTTTTCGCAGCTATCAAGGTGAATTCCAAGACTGTCCCAATCTCACCTCATAAACTATAAATTTCACAAACAAAAACTACACTTATCACACGCTGAAAATAGTTACTCAGATGGGAACGCTTCACTTTTCGTATTAGTACTTAGTACTACCTGCTAGTAGTTATAATGTGCTTGGCGTCGGTAATCGCAGTAGATCCAAATTTGATCACGCCAACGGTGAGTAAAACTCGTCGAAGTAAGCCTTCCCCATTTAATAAAAAAAAAAAGATGGCGAAGAATAAGAAATTATATTCAAAATTGTGCTGCTTCCTGAAGAATGTTAGTTTTGAACCCATCCTGCGCCGTTTGAGTTTAACTGAATCGCAGTAGATCCAAATTTGATCACGCCAACGGTGAGTAAAACTCGTCGAAGTAAGCCTTCCCCATTTAAAAAAAAAAAGATGGCGAAGAATAAGAAATGATATTCAAAATTGTGCTACTTCCTGAAGAAATGTTAGTTTTGAACCTATCCTGCGCCGTTTGAGTTTAACTGTCCCAGAATTTATGTGTCACGTAGTATTTCTCAGAAATTTCCTGTTATGCTCGCTTAGAAAAGCTGCAAAACATCAGTCACAAAATTGGTTAAATGATCTCTTTCCCTTAAAGAGCTTCATGTGTTGATCATCAAAGCACAGTTTATCAGCACAGGAACTAAACTACTCCAGATTCTTCTGTTGTATGCGGTAATGAGTACTTTCAAAACCTGAAATGAGTACTGTCTTATTACAACCACCAAGGAATACACAACATGAAATACCGGGTTCTCCATTCTCCCCTTCCGGTTTCTACAGCCTGCTATGTATATAGTCTTGCCAGAGCTATTGCAGTCGGGAAGTAGCTGAAATATTTGCTTAAGGCTATCCATGAGCGTCAGAAGTAGCACTCAGAGGTTGCCATAAAGTTTTCTAGAATCGGCTTGAGGATATAGCTCATTCTCGAGGTCACCGTAAAGGCAAAGCTGACAAATGGAAACGAGATTCGTAAATCCATCTCATGGTCACTCTAACACGTAGGATGACTGTACTGAACACTATGATAGACACCTGGAATTCTTGTATTTACATTGCGTACTGGATGGATGGTAACGTTCGGGTCTCGCATTCTGAAGGACGCGGGTTCGACTCCTCGTCCGCTCATCCAGATTTCGGTTTGAAATTATTATTTCGAAATAATTTCAGGCAAATGACAAGATGTTTCCTTAAAAATCCACCCCTTTCTTTGGTCTCAGTAGTTTCCCTCCTCTAATGACCACGACGTCGACGAGACATTCAGCCCTTAGCAAAAAAACTGGCGTATTCGGAGTGTACTAGAGGATATCGATATCAGATATTTTTGCAGATTGTTGTGAACACTATAAATCAAGTGATAAAGAAACGTACCCAAAAATCGTTTCAAGATGATAATTATTATTATTATATTATTATTTTTTTGTGAGGTGATGACTGGCTTAGATTTCGTTATGTTAGTGCCTCTTATTTGACGGTTTTATAGTTCCAAAACTTTCTTAAATTGATCCATTAAAATCTGAATCTTATACAAGAAATTGGACTGTAAGTTTGATAAAATACCTTGATCGCTAATTTACAATATCCAAACTGTTAGTACACATCCTCTCTATATAATTTTTTTTAACTGCTTTACGTCTCTCAACAGCGAGGTCTTTAGAGACGGGAAAGGATGGGGGCAAGGAATGGGAAGGAATTCGGCCATGGCCTTTTTTTTAAGGAAGCATCCTGGCATTTGCCTGGAGTGATTTGGGAAACCATGGAAAACCCAAATCTGGATGCCCGGACGGGGATTCGAACCACCGTCCTCCCGAATGTGACGCCAGAACGCTATCCGTAACACCACCACACTCGGTCTCTATATACTAATGCATTATGGCACGAGCATTGAAGAATAATATCATCAGTATTTAACCTTATTCAGTAATTTCAAATATACAGTTTTCCGCATCCAGATGAGTTGACAGTAAAAGGATTTCTGTGTAGCTAGTAATGGAAATACATTATTGCAAAGTAGTCAATAAATAATAGAGTAAAAGAGATTGCCAAATGGCTTCACTTATCAAATAGTGGATCGGAAATAAAAGAATTTGAAATTATTAAACGAGGTATAAAAGATTTCAAATTAACTTGCGATACTAAGCATATTTTAGTGAGCTGATACAGTGGTTGGTTGTGATAGCAAAAAATGACAATAATAGTCCCTAACATAACCCCAGATGTAGTCTAATACTAAGAAGAAACATTCAACACAGTATTTATTCTTGACCATCATATCTTACTTCTTGCTTGGAAATTAACTAGTTTGATTTTATACCAGTAAGGTTTGCACTCACTGTTGGTTTTTTGTTAACATAGCTTGACGACCTTTCACTGATATAATGTTCTTTGCCCTGCACTCCGAAGGTCTTTATAACGAGCTTTGAGCACGTAACGTGATTTATAGTCCGTGTATTCAACGATCGAGTGCACGCATTGGAGTAGGAATGAGATAGATAACGAGTGCTTGTAACACGGGAACAGTGTGAAGTTCTAGTTTACTTTGCGCTGTTTAGTTGACGGCATGCTGAGTAAGCTTGGTAGACCGCACAGCAATGACGTACACGAAGGAAAGTCGATAGGTACACATAAGTCTAATATATACTATATGCTTCCTCTAGTGTTTGCGAATGAGTGATGGAGGTTTAGGCTTTAGATTTCACTATTTTGTTTATAAAGTGCTAGTTGACTCATGTAAAGAAAATAGTGTACTATTTGCATAAAATTTACCGCTTCCCTCTTATATAACCCCCAACAGATTACTTTTCTTCAGCTGATTCAAAAAAGTTGCTAATGAAAGCTTGTTTACTTAACATCTCATTCACAATAGAGTACAACGGAGATATAAACTTTGATTTGTACTTCTTCGGGTTTTCTTCCTAGGGCTGGAATTATACTGATAACTGCATTTGATCTGTGTGTGCTGATTGGATGCAAGCAGAAACAAACTGGTCTCATTTATGGATAATCTGCACTATACGTATCTGAAAAATATCGTAAAATAGTTTTCGATTAAAATGACATTATACTGAAAACTGTTTCAACCTTTTACACCAACGCAAACAATCAAATTACAGAGAAGAAGCTGCAGAAGATTTTCTACCTCTTCCATACTAAAATTTATATTTTTATCTCTCTCACACAGTTCTCTTATCCACGGTACGCCTCCACAATTGTTGAATGGGTACATTACAATAAATACTGAAAGATCTCATTTCTGAATAACGCTTTGGCCACCAACGAAGTACTCTGTTGACAACTCAGTTGTGTGACGTCGTTGTACGAAAAATAAGAATTTTTACGTTGTTGCTTATACCAGTGATCCGCAACCTTTTCCCACTCGCGGCACACCATAAGAGTATCCATAAATCTCGCGGCACACCTTACCGGTCGGGCGGCAGTTTTATTTTACTATTAAAGTAAATAATTTTACACATACCTTCAATTGACACTTGTGACTACTTGTGGTAGTTGCCTTGGTGGGCAAACCACGTTACAATTATTTCTCATACCTTTATGATTAATAATTGTGGATTTTTAATTTTAATTTATGAAGGAGTGGAAATTTATTAATTTAGCAAGAATCTCGACGTTAGTTGGAATTTAGGAAAAATTGTCACAATATGACAATTTATTTCTTATCACTGGCGATTACAAGTCTGAGCGAATTTACCGTTAACATTAACACAAATTGGCAAAATCATAAAAGCAACGCTCAGAGTTACAATTAGCCGTCATGGCAAGCAAACAATTGTATATTTACTTTTAAATATCTCAGAATCAAATGCAAGAAATAATGACAACTGGAAACAATGAAAAATACAAGTTATGACTACCTCAGACAAAGGCATCATAATACTGTGACTTTACAGTTAAAAAGAAAATCATGGGCGCCAGAATGAACAATATATCATTCGAAAATAACTAGTTCTGGCAAATTATGCCGCTAGCTCAGGGGTTTTTACAATTACAAAGTGAGAACATGGACCTATCCTCTCAAAGTCGCTTACGGGTTCTGTTTCACGGAATGCACAATCACATGGCTTGGTCGTAATCAATTACCATTGTAGTTCTGCGTCTGATGTCTGTGATGAGTGTAGCGGACCCACGATATGTGAGATTATCTCACAAGTCGGCTATAGGCATCTCTGGTCTGGCAATGCGCATCATCGCATTACCGGCTGTGTTGCGGTGATAACCTTGCTCCAGCAAGGCAAGCTGCGGTTAGCGAAAGAAGTCAACTTTCCAAGTCAACCTCAGACTGGTGCGATCGAAGTTAGAAAGTCGCTCCTCGCTCTTCGGTCCACGAGGAAACTTCTTGCTCCGCCCATTTGTAGTCTCGAAGCTCACATACAACAAAAATTCCCAGGATTTTGAGTTATACGCTCATTTTGATTGGACCTTCAGGTCGGCACCTAATGTCACGTGATATCCTCGATATGTGATTTGGCCAAAGAATCCAACAGAGGTCGGACATATTCGGCTAAGTTCGCCGGGACGAGAGAACATTCGGGTTTCGGACGGCAGGCTTTTCCCGCTCGGTGAGTGACCCATCCCCAGGGAGCAGTGTGTGGTCTGGCAAATCCCAAATCCGCGACTGTCGCCATGGCTCGGAAACCAAGATTAGCTTCAAGCCTACATAGCTCAATAATCTTTAATATTCGCTTTGCTACGATACACTGTATAAGTTCACCATTTCATTACAGTCCTCACTTGGAATCTTGCGTACTTTATAAAATTACAACAAAAATCTATTCACGTGGTCGCCCAAGATTTATGTAAATTACTCTTATATTATTACATATATAATAAAAATGCACCTTGTAACGTGGCGACAGCGCGGCTCGTTACAATATGGCCGGCCGTTGGTGAAAAATGAAATTATGGTACAATAATTTTATTTTTAACTACCTAATTCTATCTCCATTGTGACTCAACAAAAACTTAAGCATTTTTATAATTACATTAATTTTAAATGTGATTCCAATAACCATCGGTATTCCTGCCTTGTAAGGTGAATATATAACGGGAGCATATGTCCTTTTGGCCGTCTTACAATTCTTTACAAACAGAAGCACGTGAATTCAGGTAGCCTTCCCAAATACAAAGTTATATTAAACACAATACTAAAATATACATGAAAAGAAATTATTTACATACATGTTTAAATAATAATAATCTTGAAAATATCTTGTATCAAATCTTATCATTAAATCACTAAAATGAAACACATTAATAAAACAAAACATTTTGAGACACTTATGCAGAAAGTGGTGAACTATACATTGTATTTACAATTTAGCGTGATGTTTTACTCATGTGCATAAAAATAATTCTGCCTTCAACAAACATCCATAAAGATGCTAGAGGTGAGCGTAAAATATCTCATTACATTGCGCGGTTTTAATCTCAAAACAACGGAATAGTTTAGTCGGATTCGGTGACGTGATTTTCGTCATGACCGACGGTTAATTCAATAAGCATTTCAGAGAAGATGTGCCCGTGTTCATGGTCAAATATCACTTATGCTTCTTTAGCTTGTATGAAAAAGGTCGTAAGCTTTGTGCATAGAACGGTACGATCTCAGGTTTTCCGTTTGCCAATACAAAGCAATTTTGAGATTTCACGCTAGCAGAATACTATGAATCTATATAAAGCAACAATATAAACCTTGAAATTATTTTCGTTGAGTGCACACAATTCTGAGCAAAACATGTGCTGTCCAACAATAGTTTTAATCTAATTTACGGAATACTATACAATTTACAGTAAGGGTACGCGAAATACCGCTAGAACGAGGCGTGAAACTTTTGTTTTATTCATTCTTGGGTATGCGCTACCTGCCAGAATTCTAGGAACCTGCCGGTTGAGTTCAGCCGTCTACCCGCGCTAATGATCTAAGCCGTTCGATGGGTAGCTGTCCCCACTCTTTCGAAACCGTTACTTTGTATGAAACGGCTTTAAGTTCCGGGCGTTATGAGGCCCGATCTCGGTTTGTCCGTACGTCAACAAATAACAATTCTTCGAGATCACTCTGGCCACCAAATAAGGCCAGAAATATAGCAGGAAAAACGACGATATCACCAATAATCTTATTGTTCACGTCTTCACCATCTGTGCATTTATCATATACAAAATTCCTTTTCAATTGAAGTTAGCATCAAATATAATTACCTTAACTTGCAAAGTTAGCTGAATTATTGAATATATCCCGTAAATAAAGTTTTTCCCTTTAGCCTTTACAAATGCAGTCGCCTTTAACTTATTGCACTTTGACCACGCGCTATCGTCAGCAAAATAACAGCAAGGTATTGTGAAAGCTATCCTGTGTATCTGTAATCCTTCGATTTGATTCCTAATTTCTGTGATGACTAATACAATTTGAAAAAATCTTTCTGGCAAGGTTTCGTGTTCTATAGGGTTATCTATGGCACGTTAGCCACCCTTTACAGATACACAAAAAAAAAGAAGTAAATTCGTTGACGAGATAACTTGCGATCTTCGATCAACACAGACAAAGCGATATTACGCTCGCTGTACACTTCTGCTCAGAAAAGATATAATGCAACTACCTAAGGTAAAACGTTACATCGAACTCATGCATCACAAAATGTTGAAACCCTTTTCGTTTATGTCACAAAATACATCTTAGAAAGCATATCACAATATTTGTATCGCTGTCAGATTCATTGTGATTGCGAAGACAAGAAATTGTGCTTGCTAATGGCGCTTCATTTTCCGCGAGTGCGTATCAATTTATCTGGCTCAGGAAAACATTTAATATTTCAGGATTTTTATCAAATCAAGTCCAATTAACAGCGTGAAAGTCAAAAGTGACTATTAATATTTCACGTGGACAAAATATAAGTTCGGAATAGCGAAATAAGCATTACAAATTCCGACTATGGAAATCCTAAGTAGCTTTAACTGTAAGTGCAAATTTTGGTAACTGGAATTTTAATTTTCCGTTTATCTAATCTTTCCAGCAAAACAGACGGTTTAGACTAGCGAAACCGGCATCGGCGTTTTTCAAGCATGATTAATTTCGGTAAGGCGTCTAACCTAAAAGAATGTGTACTGTACATTTAATTTCCCTTTTTTTTATGATTCAAATCGGTCAATTCATAGTCAGCCTTTTCGTCATCGTATTTGGCATGCTACACAACTTGTTGAACAATGCCTACAAGACGAATTTGAGACGTCCATGGATTCTTTTTATCACATAATTCCTTTCGGAATACACGCTCATCGCATATTTATTGAATGCGATAAAACGCTGATGCGAGGCGAGAAACGTTTGGCACTCAGTGATGACCCTAAGGCCAACATCTGCGCTCCCTAACAAAATTCTCGGAAGACGCATTGTGCTCGTGGATCCCTTAGCCTTGCTAATGGGCTCAGCTGACAAACAGGTACCTGGGTTACACAACATTCTCGTCTGTCTTCCCTTCCAGCTGATTTCATTGATCCGCCAGAATTTAGTTTCTGCAGCAAAATACTTGTCTTTTGACCTGAACGGGCACAGAAAATTTCGCGTTGCTTTTCGATCATGGCGGTGTATATGCTATCATGCCTTTCTGTTCCATGGATACTCAAACCGAAACGCTTTACACAAGTTTTCCGGAACTGCGCGTCTGACCAGACGCATTCCGTACTCACAACTGCGATCCGCAGTGACTTTTGCACTGTATCAACGCTTTTGCTGACACTATGCTCAGTAATCTGCCGCGTCACTGTCACGTCTTCGAGCAGTGTCCGATTGAAAATTTGTATTTCCGGAACTGCTTCGACCATACAATCGACAGACGTAATGGTGGAATGCTCGCATTCCTCAGAGTTTACCAGCTGTTGGTCTGTATTTTGGGTTTGTTCTACTTGTGCAATTTCGATCCATTCATCGGTAATCGCAGCAGTTGGTACCTCTGTGTGTTTTTGTGACCTCCGAATGGAAGGTGGATAATTTCCCGTCCAAATTTGTTGAAATCGCAGCTTGCGAATCAAAACTCTGCTTAAGCGAATCCAAATATCTCTTATTTTCCTCTTTTAGTGAATTAATTGCAATATTAACTTGTTGCCCTATTGCAGTCATCCACATGTTAAGTATTTGCTGCTCTGAATGTGTGAGCGTATTCTGCGTTTTCTCACCGACAGGTGACGGAAAATTTTCCATATCTTCCTGTGGCGACAAAGTAGACTGCGAACTATATGAGTGGGTCGGAACTTCAGAACTTACGTTCCCCTCCCCTGCAGCCAATATTCCGCATTCTGTTAACTGAACCTGATCGTTCATGATTTCGGGAGATTTTTGCCTATCAGACTGATCTTCCATATCGAAATCTTTTATCGTACGAGATCGTAGCTTCATATGAACACACAAACAATGAATTTACACCGCAATTGTGCAATGACGAAATCTAGAATTCACTAGCAACAAAAATACCGCGAATTTCAATACACACAAATACATATACCCCTCCAAAATACAGCAAGAGAAAAGCAACGATGAATCATGCAACACAACACCATGAAAGCAGACTTACTTTCAAACACATGGGCAAAACATGCGTGTCTTTAATTTTCTTAGCAAGCTACCATGCATTAAGAAATCAACACTGACGTTACTCATTTAAAAATTTTAAACTGATCACAAAATTGTTACAATACAAAGTGTATTGCATCTCAATTGAAATACACAAATGAACTTCTTTTAATGCGTTGAAACAAAATAAATTTTTATGCATTGAAACAAAAGAACTTTATGCATTAAATATAAGTGAAACATCAAAATAAAATCTTGTATGAATATCTATTGACTACAAGAATGATAAAACAGCCAAAAAACCATGTGCAACATTCCATGAAACTTTCTGAATTTGGGCTCCAAATTGTATTAATTTGAATTAGTGCCACCAAGTTCGCAGACATTAAGAAGTAATGTCTCATCTGGCACCAGCGTTGGGCGACATTAGTGTGGTGGGTGCCTTGGTGGGCAAACCACGTTACAATTATCTTTCATACCTTTATGATTAATAATTGTGGATTTTTAATTTTAATTTTTACGAAGGATTGGAAATTTATTAATTTAGCAAGAATCTCGACGTTGGTTGGAATTTAGGAAAAATTGTCACAATATGACATTTATTTCTTATCACTGGCGATTACACGTCTGAGCGAATTTACCGTTAACATTAACACAAATTGGCAAAATCATAAAAGCAACGCTCAGAGTTACAATTAGCCGTCATGGGCAAGCAAACAATTGTATATTTACTTTTAAATATCTCAGAATCAAAATGCAAGAAATAATGACAACTGGAAACAATGAAAAATACAAGTTATGACTACCTCAGACAAAGGCATCATAATACTGTGACTT
Source organism: Vandiemenella viatica (assembly GCA_031002005.1). NCBI lineage: Eukaryota > Metazoa > Arthropoda > Insecta > Orthoptera > Morabidae > Vandiemenella > Vandiemenella viatica. The sequence continues at coordinate 249,407,286 of JARYHS010011408.1, read as the reverse complement.
TACAGTTAAAAAGAAAATCATGGGCGCCAGAATGAAACAATATATCATTCGAAAATAACTAGTTCTGGCAAATTATGCCGCTAGCTCAGGGGTTTTTTACAATTACAAAGTGAGAACATGGACCTATCCTCTCTAAGTCGCTTACGGGTTCTGTTTCACGGAATGCACAATCACATGGCTTGGTAGTAATCAATTACCATTGTAGTTCTGCGTCTGATGTCTGTGATGAGTGTAGCGGACCCACGATATGTGAGATTATCTCACAAGTCGGCTATAGGCATCTCTGGTCTGGTAATACGCATCATCGCATTACCGGCTGTGTTGCGGTGATAAGCTTGCTCCAGCAAGGCAAGCTGCAGATAGCGAAAGAAGTCAACTTTCCAAGTCAACCTCAGACTGGTGCGGTCGAAGTTAGAATCTCAGCTCCTCGCTCTTCGGTCCACGAGGAAACTTCTTGCTCCGCCCATTTGTAGTCTCGAAGCTCACATACAACAAAAATTCCCAGGATTTTGAGTTATACGCTCATTTTGATTGGACCTTCAGGTCGGCACCTAATGTCACGTGATATCCTCGATATGTGATTTGGCCAAGGAATTCAACAGAGGTCGGACATATTCGGCTAAGTTCGCCGGGGCGAGGAGAACATTCGGGTTTCGGACGGCAGGGCTTTTCCCGCTCGGTGAGTGACCCATCCCCAGGGAGCAGGGTGTGTGGTCTGGCAAATCCCAAATCCGCGACTTTTTTGTCGCCAAGGCTCGGGAACACCAAGATTAGCTTCAAGCCTACATAGCTCAATAATTCTTGAATATTCGCTTTGCTACGATACACTGTATAAGTTCACCATTTCATTACAGTCCTCACTTGGAATCTTGCGTACTTTATAAAATTACAACAAAAATCTATTCACGTGGTCGCCCAAGATTTATGTAAATTACTCTTATATTATTACATATATAATAAAAATGCACCTTGTAACGTGGCGACAGCGCGGCTCGTTACAGCTGACATCCCCTTTGTCCAGATGATGTTACTTGCGGTAAATATTCTTTTTATTAAACGCTATTTTTCCTTGCGCTATCATTTATTTCATCTCATTCTTGCTTCCTACGTAATACAATTTTTCCACCTCTACCAATGTTTCTCCATTAATTTTAATTTTCACTTTCGAGTCTCTTTCTTTACTACGTACCATGACTTTCGTCTTCGCTTTATTAATTTTCATATTTTACTCATTCCCGATTGTTTTATATTGTGAAATGAGAATTGTGTTAGTAAAATCTATGCTGTGCTGTTCAGTATCCAATGGAAGGCTGTATTTTTATTAAATGCGGCGTCTTCTTTAACTGTGCGTCAACATAATGTGTTCTCTTCTCCGGTCGCAGGGGTAACTTAAGTTCTACCATTGCTAACGCAAGTGTGCGTGACAGTTCCTCATAAAGACGGTGGCGAAAGAGGAAATCAGAATCAGGCTGAGTAAAAGTAATTTTAAGTATACAAAGATTGAAAAATCTAATAGTTATATAAAAAATTAATAATAGTATTAACAAAATCTAGAGTTAAGTGTCTAACAAGACCAAGATAGAAGAAAAAGAACTGATATCCGATTGTTAATGAATATTCGAAGAAATATCAAGTGCCCGAGACACAGCATTTTATGAAAATACTCAGACATTGGGAATGATGCATAATATTTATATATATTATATATATTTTTTCTGTCATCTGTCTCTCGACTGGTTTGATGACATCCTCCATCACTTCCTACCTTGGGTTAACCTCTTCATCCCAACATACACCTGACAACCCACGTCCTCACTTATCTGCTTCGTGTATTATAATCTTTGTCTTCCTCTACAGTTATTTCAATCGAATGTTCCCTCCACTAACAAATTAACCAATCCCGCTTGTATTAAAATGAGACCCACTTTTTGTAAGGCTCTTCCACAAAATTTTTTCCTCACCCATCATTTCCAAAACACTTTCATTTTTTACTTTACCTACCCACTCAATTTTCAGCATCCTTTCAGCATTTCAAATGCTTCAATTTTCTTTCTTTCTGGTAATCTTGAAATCCATGCTTCCCTATCATAAAGTGCTATGTTCCACACAAAGAGTTTTAAAAATTTCTGAGTCTTAGATAAATACGAGGCGCGTCCAGAAAGTAAGTTCCGTTTCAATTTATCTCCGCTGCAGCGCTGCGATTGCAGTTCCGCACATGCGCTGTAGACGCTGTGTATCAAGGGGAAGAATGTCCGCCATTTGGAGATCGCTGTCAGTTACGTACGCTTTGTTGTGCTTGTTTGAAATGTCGGCGTTGATTGAAAATCCCGCCGCCTGTGAAATCAGGTCTGTGATTCGGTTTCTAAATGCGAGGAAAGTGAAACCAAGTGAAATTTATAGGCAAATTTGCGATGTTTACGGACCAAATGCGATGAGTGATTCGATGGTGAGAAGATGGGTCCGACAGTTCAATGGCGGGCGTAGTGATGTGCACGATGAAGAACGAAGTGGGCGTCCACCTTTGGTTACAGAAGAACTTGCAAGACTTTCATCTGTTCTTACATCTCAAGTCTTTCCTTGGCGGTCATCACTTCACCAATGACGACGAGCTGAAAGAAACTGTTTCCAACTGGTTGAAGACACAGGCGGCAGATTTCTATGAACAAGGTATACAAAACCTGGTGCCACGCTATGACAAATGCCTGCAAAATTTCGGCAGTTATGTGGAAAAGTAGTTTAAGAGTTGTAGAATTTTGTGCAATAAAAATTTCTTCTGTATCTGTGTACAATTTTATTTTATTACCAAACGGAACTTACTTTCTGGACGCGCCTCGTATATGAAAAAAAATCTCTTTTTCATGAAAGCTCTTTTTGCTAGCGCTATTCTTTTTTTAACATCATTCCTGCTTCGGCTATCAGATTTAATTTTTCCTCCTAAGTAGTAGATCTTGTATACTCTTATTTCTCCCATCGCATCCCATCCCATTTTTATATTTAGTCCACTATTACTACTATTATTTCTACTATATTTCATCACTTTTGTCTTATTTTTGTTTATGTTTAGTCAAAATCTTCCTTCAGTATGTTATTCATGGCATTCAGTAACTTCTCAATATTCTCAGTCTATTCTGCTAACAGGACAATGTCATCAGAAAATTGTAGCGTACAGATTTTTTCTCGATGATCACTTGTACAACATTCAAATTTTTCTCTTCCTTCATACTACATACAAACTGAAAATAAATGGAGACAGAATATAACATCCATTTTAATTGATGCATGTCTCTTGTGATTCTCTACTTTAATTATAGCCACTTGATTCTTACACAGATTATAAAGTATTCTTCTGTCTCGGTGTTTTAGACCTGAATTCTTTAAAATTTTAAACATCTTGCCTTCCCCTTGTAAATAGGAGTGGTATACATAAAACGAGACTGAAATATCTATGAAACCTTTTGTAAGAAATAAACACAGTGTCGATCAGTGAATAGATCATCATTTGAGAATAAGGGATTGTTAAATTTGTTATTAAGGGGTGCAGAAAAGTGGCTAGATCCGTAGAAGTTTAGATGCGCAGTATATATTCAAGATGAAGAAATTTTACATGCTAGAAAATGATGGCGTACTTCATCACACAAAAACTGAACTGTTTTTCACTCTTCAACTATCCTGGACAAGTGGATGGGAACAGTGTTTTTCTACAGCAAAAAGAGGGACAACGTAACGTATATTACACCACGAATCATACCTCTTTTATTTAAAGCTATCCATTGCACCCAATGTATCCAGTCTGTTTTGTTTTAGTCTGAAGTAAACTGAAGCAACTCATTAAAATGTCTGATTTCGTAGTCTGTGATTTTACTACTTTACGAGTTAATGCGTACTTTATGAAAAAAAATCTCGTATATCGCCAGTAATAATTTTAAGTCTTGGCAAGTTAATATTTTACACTCTCTTTACTTTTTATCTTTGTATTTTTAGACTCTATCCTGCAATGTATTATCTGCTATTAACATTTTGTAATAAGGAGATTTTCTTTGGGTCTTGCTGTATTGCCTTCTATATTTTTGTCCTCGTAGTCTCATTGATACACCTAGCATGTTTCTTTTACTCAGAAGTCAGTTTCTATTTACGTGATGGACTCTGTAACACCCAGTATTATACTTATCCAATGTTTAGTAACTGTAGTAATAAGAGGACGCGAGAGTTAATAGTAGTCCGGGGCCTTTCTTGCCCTTGATGCTAGCAAATTCACTAAACGCGGATGGGACAAAATTAATCAACGACATGTAGACATTTCATTTAATATTCATTGTGGTAGTAGATGGGTTTTTAGCTGGGTAATTATACTTATTGCATTCCATTTACCATTTTATTAATTTTAATAATAATGATTTTGTTAATCTTATCAATTTAATAATTTTAATCATTTGATTTTATCAAATAGGAAGAGGGTGCAAAGTGATATGCTATCTAGCATCACTAATATAAGGTCATAACCTGACAGATTTATTCAGATTTAACATTGAATGCCTACAGACGTCGGTGTACCTTACAATTAATTTAATACATGAAAATCAAGGGTTCAAACAAAATTAATATCGAGTCTTAGAATATGAGGCATCAGACGTTAATTTTAAACAAACAACAGTGACATAATTTATGTGAAATTTAAGCACTATGTCAAGAATGAATGTTGCTAACATGAAAATTCCTCTACTAATTTATAAAGCTGTTCACAAATACAAGCATATAGAAAAAAAAAATTTGCATCGTGATTGATTTAGGATATATGAATTATGATTTGCATTCTCATCAAAGCTATAAGACCACTAAACTTGGCTTTGGCAGATACAACAGGTCTAGAGTCAAATCTAGGTCCAGTCGTTCTTGCAGTATTAGCCGGTTTTCCGTAATCGGGTAGGCGCATTCTGGGACCTTTGCAAGATCCACTTAAAAAATCACACAATACAGAAGCAAATTAATACTTACCTTACAATATTCTGGGACAGATAGTTTAACAGATGTTCCCCCATTAGTTGATGCGCAACAGCAGAAGGCAAATGCGGAAAGTGCCAGAGTATTCCACTGTATCTTACCAATGAGTGCTGACGACATGTAAATCCGATATGAACGAAAAAATGGTTTTCATTTTGTAACAGGTCGTTGTCCACATTTCATTGCAAGGTTAATTATAGTCTTAAAATAATGAAAAATTACTTCTTGATTGCGAAAAGTTTCACTGTGAACACAGAAACACTACGTTACATCATTAAGATATCACCTATCTTTTTTTTTTTTTTTTTTTTTTTGGTTTATTACTTTCCTATTTACTGGTTACAAAAATTCAGAGATTTATGGTACTGGGTATAAAGGTATCAATGCCAGGTACAAGATACAAGACACAAAATCATAGTTTGGTGCAAATACAAAGATTTAAGATACAGACTTCTTGGATGTGAAATACGAAGATACATGCTTCTGTTAAATTCATCATTCACACTGTTCACTTCTTGTGGGCTAGCAGCGTGGTCGTTCCGTGAGTTTTGTTTTCTTCGGCAGCTGTCTTCTCCTGCGCTCTTCCGGGTTGGCGCCCCTGTGTGTGTTGTTACGGAATGCTTGGGTGTCCGCCCATTACGAGGGATTGCAGTGCGTTGCCGTATGAGCTGGCGTAACGGGGAGAAGTGGTCGCCTTAGCGAATTCTCTCTCCATGAAGGAGATGTAATTGGTGTATTCTTTGTCGTGGTGTTGACAAACATATAGTACTGTATGGCCTAGCAGCCATGTTGCGGCATTTTGTTTCCGTGCTGGTTTTCGGATCTTATCCGGTCTGAGGATTTCCTGTATTGAAATTGTGGTTCCGTCCAGCTGTACTAACTTGTATTTCAGCCATATCCAAATGCGCTGTGTTTCGCCGCACGAGAAACGGTGCAAAAGGGTGTCTGTGTTGCCGCATTTGTGGCACCTATCAGTTGCCGAGAGATGAATCCGAAAAAGTTTTTCGTTTGTCGGTATTAGTTCGTTGGTTGTTTTATACCATGCGGACATTACCTCGGATGGAAGGTTTTTGTTAAAGATGGTTCGCCAAACTTGGGGCCAGTTAGTACTCGGATATTTTAATTCAATGTTGTTTCTTTCGGCCATTGTTTAAAGTCTAATATAGATGTCCCTTGTTGTTTTGGGTGGCGGAGGGTCTAAGCTCGTTTCGAAATAACTTTTTTCTAGAAAATAGATTCTGAGCTGGTTTAAGTTCTTCCCTATGTTTCCTATGTAGACTGGGGCTTTCGTGCATTGTGGTTTGTAGTGCCTCATAACTGAAGTTGTGAAACTGGAGTCGTTGTCTTTCAGCTTGTCTATTGCATGTATCAGTAAAGCTTTGCACCTGGCCTTTACATTGATGACGTCCAGGCCTCCCTTTATTTTTGGTCGGGTAAGCGTTTCAAATTTTACCTTAAATATGTCGTTTTGACATACAAACAAACATAAGGCTTTTTGCAGATTTTCCGCAATGGGGTCAGGCGCTGGTAATACCTGGGCTAGGTAGCTTATTTTGCCTAGGATGCAGGTGGTTATCATTCTTGATTTTTGGACCATGTTGAGGCTTCTGAAACTGTGCGCTCTCAGAATTGCTCTTACTTTATTTAAGGTATTTCTCCAGTTGTTTGTGGACATTTTTTTGGGTTTTCCTCGAGTATTATTCCTAGGGATGTATGTTTCGTAACTTCGTGACCCAGAAGATTTTTCCCCGGACCTGTGAGTCCTTTACCAATGTGAAGTAGTGCGGACTTGTTAACGTTTACTCTTGCGTTTGTTGCTCGCTGGAAGAGTTTAATGGCGTTTGTGATTTTATTCAAGTCGTCCTGTGAAGTGACATAATAGCCCACGTCATCTGCGTATGCTCGGCAGCTTACTCGTTTTCCGTCGAAAAGGTATCCATTGATGGTTTTGTCTATATGTCTTAGCAGAGGTTCTATTGAAATGCTGAAAAGTATCATAGACAGAGGGCATCCTTGTCTTACGGATCGCGTTAATGTGAAGGATCTGGTCAATGTGCCGTTGATTAGGAGTTTGGAGGAAACATTAGTTGTTATTTTTTCATCATTTCTTTTGGTAACTCATTCCAATCCCTGACACCCTTACCTAAGAAAGAGAATCTTCCTAAACCATTGAGCCTAAAATCGTGTGCCAGTTTGTGGTCATGGTCATCTTTTCCCTTCCATGCACTACTTTTCATACCTACACCAATATATTTCAATGCCTCATCGCCAGTATACGCCGTGTACACTGCCATGACCCTCCTCATCCTCCTCCTGTCTTGAAATGAATCCCATTCCAGCTCATTAATCATATCCGTCACTAATTGCATTCTGTGATAATTTCCAGAAACAAATCTAGCAGCCCTTCTTTGCACCCTCTCCAACTCCTGTATTTGATACACAAAATGTGGGTCCCACACTACACTACCATATTCGAACAATGGTCTGACCAAATTGCCACCCAATTCATTTACTTCTCTCGTACATCCCCTCATCACTCTCCAACAAGTGCAGAATTTCGAAACCTTTTCCTATCAGCTGTCCAATGTGTCCTGCCCAGTTAAGCTTGTTATCAAATGTAATGTTAAGATATTTACATTTCAAGTCTTCAGCAAGAAATTCTTTCCCCATCTTATATTCATAATTAACCTTTTGTTTTTTATTTGTGTATCTAATAAGCTGACTCTTCTTTTTATTTATTTTCATCCCATATTTACCAACCCAACTAGTTATCCAGTAATGTCTAATTTCAGATAGTAAACAATCAGAAATAAGAATAAGGTGTATGAAGTAAAAAAAAATTAATACACGTTTTCTCTTGATGATTACAGTATCATTTCTAATATGTAACGGAAACGAAGGTTTATAATATAGGAATAGACTGTTGACTTCAATTTTTGGATTGAGCATATTATTTTCAGATTATTTTTGCCGATAAAAAACACAGAACTTATTAAATATCAAGAATCATGTAAAATGATGCATGCCTGCAACCACCATAGACAAACGAATTAGGCACAGTAAACGGTAATGTTGAGACAAAAAAGTAAATACTGTATATACGTAACTGAAAAATATTTTAAAATCTATTTTCCACAGAAATTCATCCTCTAACCTGTAGTCCCTCGGTCAGAGTTGAAAGATGGTGACGATTCCGATGTGGCACTTGACGGCACATTTGAGCTATTGCTCAATTGGTTTTTTCCTCAATATGATATTGCTATTGCTTTGAAAATCTTCAAATTTACTCTGAATTATAATTTTTCCAAATTATCTCCCTGTTACTGAAAAAAGTATCCAAAGAAACATAAAATTTCGCTGGTGTAATTTGGAAAACATCCATTTTTTCACTTTCTGTTCTTCGAGAACTCAGTCATTTTCTTTCCGTCAGTGATATTCTCTGTATGATCACTTATTCCAAGAAAAAGAGTGAATCAATTAAGAATGAAGGTTTTCTCGGCGTTGAAAATTTATAAAATTTTCTCGGGTAACTAGCCGAGTTAGTTCAGCGATCAGACACGATGTTTCGGCGCTCAGGGGGCATCCACAAATTACGTGAGCTGTTTTTTCCGGATTTCCCGACACCCCCCCCCCCCTCTGGCGAGATTTGGCCGGACCCCTCTGGTGAGATCTGGTCCGTGAGACCCCCCCCCCCCCCCCCCCTAGAAATCGCCCTCGAAACTTTTTTTAGGTCCTACCCTTCAAAATCAGGTGACACCCTCACTTTTCGACGAAATACCCCCTAAAATTTTTTTCCCAAAACCTCTTGTGAGATTTCCGTAGACCGCCCCCCTTGGTGCGATTTCGCCGGACCTCCTCCCCCCCTCCTATTTCACCTCACGTAATTTATGGATGCCCCCTCATAACCTCTGCCACTACTGTCAAGTGACCCGAGAAAATTTTATTCGGAGAGAAACCTGTTAGCGCAAATGAAGAAGGGAGGAGAATGTCGGGAGGCCATTTGGACACAGTTTAAATGAAGACGTTAAGTTGACAAAGTTACACCAGTCCCGAGTTATGGCTTCCCCTGGCTTTACAGGTGAGGAGCATTTCCCGGAACGCACTCTCCCGTCTGCACGCACCGCCAAACCGTGACCCTAAATTGGCTAATTAGGAGTATTATTTACGTACCGGACCACACGTGCTGGGCGGGCTCGTTAGCGGAGGATTGAGACGTTTTATTGCGATGCGGACCAGCTGCACGCGGGTAATATAGTCATCCGTGCGTCTGGCCGAGCCGTCGCATCGCTTGCCGGACCCACGACGTGCGTGCGTGCTTGCGTGCGTGATGCAGGGACCGCTGCACGCGATGTTGCCCGCTGGCTGGAAACCAACAACTTCCGGCCCGGCGCGTTATCTCCTCATCGCTCTAATGACGCGCCTTGGATTCCATTGCCCCATCAGCTGATTAGTTTACTTATCTGTCTATCCGAGGATACGATTCCAGCTGGCTTGTTTTTAAAGCAGCAATTTGTCTGATTTATAATCTTTTGAGTGTAGTGATATACAGCGTAATTCAAACTAGTTTATAAATCTCACTCAAATCTGTTTCTTTCATCTCTGTTTAATTGATCGCAGCAAGACGGGAATAATAGGTCAAATGCAAAAACCTTATTTATACTCCTGTTTTTAATCACTGCTTTCAGAATAGAAGCTAAACATAAATCTGATGGCTTTAAAAACCAATCCTGATCGTTTTAAAGTTATAACGCTGATATCTGTGCCATTATTGCATTACTGCATCTGATTCGTCATTACAGTGGAGGGAAAGATTTTTTTTTTTTTTTTTACTTACGCCTTTTCGCCTCGTCGACGGCTAAGGTCATTAGTGGCGGGATGAGACTGGGGACAAGGAACGCGAAGGAATTCGGCCATGGCCTTTTTGAAGGAAGCATCCCGGATAATCTGGATTGATTTGGGGAAACCATGGAAAACCCAAATCTGGAGGCCCGGACGGGGATTAGAACCCGCGTCCTCCCGAATGCGAGGCCAGAACGTTAACCGTTCACCCACCACGCTCGGTGGAGGAACGAAAGAAATTACCAAAAAGTACTGTAGTAATACTAACAGACCCGACAGACGTTGTCCTGCTCAAACGTTAAAATCCAAAAGATATAAAATTTATTAAATAAAAAGTGGCATTGTTCTGAGATAAGTAAACAACACATAAACAGAAGCTGTTCGTTCCTTTTTAAAGTATTGAACAGCTTCTGTTCAATAGAATCAAATATTTGTAGGTTAAGTTGATTGTTATTGAATCTACGTGTATACATTATTAAAATTCATGAAAAATCATGTAAAATACATACTACAGTACTGCACCTTACAAATGTGCACAATGTATATTTTTTAACTACACTTTATAACAACACTAAGCTACGACGCAAGTAACTGATATGCAAAAAAGCAACAATCCGATCGCAGAACCAACTACCCGGTTTGACTGATATTTTTAATACGTAATCGCAACATACGCAAAAAATTAGGGCCAAGTAAAGAGGGAGATGTAAACCAAATGTAGACAGTATTGTTCTCTATGTTTTAAAGTATACGTGCGCAAGGTTAAATCGAAATCGGAAAAAAGCAGTGAATTTGTTTAAAAATTAAGGGGTGTAAAGGGGAAAAGTGTGTGGTTTTTTGGTCAGAAGTCTCTATGAAGAAATACAAATATGCACCGACTTTTGTGGTGATCAGTCAAACGGTGTCGAACAAAGAACATTGACATAAATTAAGGGGATGGAAGGGGGAGAGAGGTTGAGTTTTTTAAACAAAATGCTGACAGTATTTTTATCCTTGTTTTGAAGTGTTTGTGAGCAAATTTAAAAAAAAAAAGATTATCGTAAATTAAAAGGTGAGGGGGTAAAGGGGGAGAGGGGTTGCGCTATTGCAAACCAAAAGTAAAGTATTTTTCTGTTTGTTTTGAAGTATATTTGTGCAAACTTCCATCGAAATCAGATAAATTCTGTGGGTTTTACATAAATAAAGGGGTGTAAATGGAGAGGGAAAAGTTTTTTTGATTTTTTAAAAATCTAAACCATTGTCGAATCAACTTAATCACACACACAAAATTTCGTAAAAATTTGCCCAGCCGCTTAGTAGGGGTTCAGTCACATACACACGGACAGAAGAAATATATATAAAGGGTGGTTATAATTAAACCTTCCCTATTTAACACGTTATAACACGGAAACTAATTACCATAAGAGTACCAAACTTGGTAGCATTAATGTCCAGAGTGTGGGGTGCATGATTTCCATGCGTCACAGCGCCACCGTCCACTTCCAACTATGGCCACCAGTTGCCGTGATCAGTTTACCAGGGGAACATTCACACATGTGCTGATCTGAAGCGCAGCATATCTAGAGAGGTAACCAGTATACCTACGGAGTACGGACATGCTTCGTTCTGCTATGCAGAATGCAATCCTGCGCTTTCAGACTCTTCTGGACACTGATGGGCGCCATATTGAGCCCCTTATATAGCAATAATGGTACCGTTATGTAATGGTATGATGTACCGTTGCAGCACATTAAAAGTTTTAATTGAATTGATTCTGCATTATTTTTCTTCCCCATGTCCTTGGTATTAATGCTACCAAGCTTGGTACTCGTACGGTAATTAGTTTCCGGTCATAAGGTGGTAAACAGGAAAAGTTTAATTAAAAAACACCCCGTATATAAAGATTTTGCGCCTTGTAAAGCACAAAGTTGTTTATATAATTAAAATATTACTTACACGTCTTAAGTTTATTTTAATATCCAAGATTTCACAGGAATAACTAGGTGAAATCAAAAAATAAAACATAATGCAAAGAGTTGAAGGATGATCTTTTGTGAATATTTTATGAAAGTAATGCTCATCCGAGTGAGTGTGGTGCCTATTTTTCCTATTTAGAAATCACAATCATTTGTTGCACCGTTCTAGGCTCACTGTGAGTTCTTCCAGATATCGTAAGAACTGGTCTGCTCTCAGTGGAGAAATAGCTAATTTAATAAATACTTTGGCGGACACTGGAGATTTGTCGACAAATGGCTTTGAGAAAGGTTAGTGTTCAACCACCTTTCAGGAACTATTACCAAGGTCGCGGAAAGGCAGTATTTAGTCGTGTAATGTCAGTTGGGTATTATGCAGCCAATAAGGATAATTGGCACGCTCTTTTGGCGAAATTATCCATTGTTCTTTACCTTGTGAATGACCTCGGCTAGGTCAATCTGGCTGGGGCATTAGAAGCTCCACTAACATTGTTGTGAGAGAAAGGAGTCGACATTTTTGGGGTCAGAAAGCAAACAGGTTGCATGTCTGTTGGGTGGATGAGACGATAGCAGATAGCAAGAGGAGCTTGATCTCTTGTATGCGTGAGAGCTTCGTGTTTGACTGAACAGAGTTGATTCATTTAATTTTAAGAAACGAGAGAAGCAAGACTCGTTCTTTTCCTTAGCCGTGTGTTTCGTCTTTAAACACAACGTGAAACATTCAAAAGATAATAAACGATTCTAATTTCAGCGTCATTACTCATTAGGGTATAACTTCTTATTTATAAACACATTTGAATGCATAAGTTGACATTGTTTCCTGTTTATAAAGGAGAGTCACAGCTTACAGGTACGCAACCGTACAGTAGCAGCAGAAGAGATCGAGAATGAATCGTAGGCGTTTGAAAGCAGCAAGGTGTCATTCAAGGTTTTTTTTTTTTTTTGCATTCTGGCGACCTTGCCAGGAAGAATTCTTCTGAACCACGGTTCGTTACTATGGTTACGTGCAACCACTTAAAATGGGTAATCAGACCGGTAGGTGCACCGATCCTCAGGTTACACTCCTGATCTGTTGTACTTCGCCCTTACCCAGCCTCCTGGTTGAGCGGTAAAGCCCGGGCCTGACATTCGGGAAGACGTGAGTTCAAATCTCGTTCGATCATCCAGATTCAGGTTTTCCATGGTTTCGTCTGAATCACTACAACTAAATGCCGGTATGGTTTCTTCAAAAGACCGTGGCAGAATTACTTCATCCTCTTCCAGCACTAATGACCGCCACGTAGGTTAGTCGTAATGGCCAAAGCAAAAATTAAAAAAAAAACTTGGTTCGTGTTTTAGTGTTTACATTCGCAAGAAGTGAAACGTCCATGTATTTTTGCTGTGTATTTTTTTATGTTTTTGTTCCACTTGAGTGGGCGAACAATGATACTATATTGCTTTTGTGCAGTAAAAGGAATTTTGTCCAAGTAATTTTCGTAACCAAATAAACTTTGCTAATTTATAAAGTATTGCATCCAGCCCCAATCTGTGTTTTGTATCGGGGAACATCTTTGTCAAGTTTACACCGTGACACATTGAATCAGTTTTTGCTATTGTTTAGACCAGTTGCAGTTCATACTAAAGGTGTATGATGAAATTAATTCTGATATTTTATGTCATGAGAAGTAGGAAATATGATGTAGAAAATGTCGTTATCTCAAGAAATGTAGTTTGCGATACACTTCATGTGTTTAGATCTGTCTGCATCGTTTAATTTTGTAGCTCAATATTACCCGAGATTGTGGTTAGGTTAAAATGTAACCTGGACTAGAATATTCTTGTTACATCATAAATCACGATGATTATGATTTAGTTATTATTAGTAATTAATAAGTTACTTTAGCGAGCATCATTTTAGTCATGATTTGTATCGCGATGTAAACTACTCCAGAACAAATCGGGAAAAAGTATCTGATAACAGTTCTTACACATAGTGTTCGTTAGAACCAAAAATGATTTGTTGTACACAACCCAAAAAAAAAAAAGGAGAAGAAAGGAACTAAAAATGCTGGTGCATGGTCAATGTGAAATTTTTTTAATAACTAGCTTCTATTTTTACTTATGGCTTTACGCTTCGTTGACGTCGAGGTCATTAGAGGCGGGAAAGGACTGGGGGCAAGGAATGGGAAGGAAATGGGCCATGGCCTTTGAAGAAAGCATCTTGGCATTCGCTTGGAGTGATTTGGGAAAACCATGGAAAACCCAAAACTGGATGCCCGGACCGGGATTCGAACCCGCGACCTCCCGAATGCGAGGCCAGAGCGTTAACTGCTCACACACCACGCTCGGTAACTAGCTTCTAAGTCCGTCGCATATATCTGGCTTATAACTTAACAACAACGTTCTAGGGATTGAGGTCTGGTCTACGGGAATACCCGGCCTTTCGGTCATCAAGCCCTCGCAGAACCTCCCGCGTACCCACTATCCAACGCTGCCTCCACCGTAGGGACGAGCTCTTCCGAACTACCCGCCATTACAGCGAGAATGGTGAGCAAGGCACTTTTGGCCACCCCTCATGGGTGCCCACGGGGAACTGCGCGTAAGCAGCGCCCTCCTCGAACCAGGCTTAAACAACACATTCCGTCTGTTGTAAGAACGAATACTGATATTTCTGGATGAAAATGAAAGTTTTATCGTAACATCGATCAGAGAATATGATGAAATCATCAATATTGAACGAATATGAAAAATCTAAAACAAACTAATATACAATCAAATAAAACTACTGGTTCATGTCTCACCGTTTAATCCTCTAGACGTAAATATCCTGTCTTAGGTCATCGCGTGATTTTCAACGTTCTACGCATGCGCAGAACGTTGAGGCACATGCGCATTGATCGCGTAACTCGTAATACGTAACTCGTAACGTGTGACGGTGACAAATTCCTACCACCCCGGCCAAAGAAGATTTACTTTAAATGTACCTTCCTCTTTCCAGTACAAAGAGCTTTTAAGCAAGCTCACGAGAAAACTTGCGGGAATTCATTTCACAGTAATCAGCTACAGCAGTGTTTCCCAACGTGGGGTCCCACAGGGGGGCAATTTGGTTTTTTTAGGGGGGCAATTTAGAAATTGACTTGATACGACTTTACCGCTTTCTCTTCGGGTTATTTAAATGAAATGCTAGATATAGGTACTAAATGTAGCAAAAAAGCAAATTCTTAAAGGTATCACAGTAAATTGCCATAATAAATCTTTATTAAAAATCTTTTGAATTTGAATTTTAGTATTTCATTAGATGTTTTTTTTAATTTTACTTACTGTGTTTTATGACAATATTAAAGTGTTTTCTTTAAAAAAAACATCCTATATGGGTTTCTTTAATAAGAAAATTTTTTATTAAAAATTATGTATGGGGGCAAAAAAAAAAAAAAAAAATTAAAAGTGGGACATGACCCAAAAAAGGTTGGGAAACACTGAGCTACAGTATTCATGAATGATCACTTTGTTCATACCATAAAGGAACATTACAAGACGCAGGGCATCAAGCAAATTGGAAAAGCAACGACAGGTCTAATTGATGCCTGCCAGCGGAAAAAGGCCTCGTAACCGTAACTCTGCAACGTTCATTTGGACGAAGAGGAGAAAGTGAATGTATCCGCACAGTACTCGTGAGGTCATTCAGGTCCGCAGAGTGAGCGCTGTACCGAGGTCTGTATTAGCAGTTTCAGAACAACTGCAAACAGAGAACGCGGGCGCACCTGTTGACCGTGAGGCGCGGATGTGCAAATAAAGCCCCCGCCAGCTGCTGTACATTCAACTTAATTCACAGTTTTATTAGTGGCCATAAACAGAACGGCTCAACATTTGAGCAAACATTTGCGAAACACACAGTGCGACTTGCAAATTCACAGCTCGCGTAGCCGCCTCTCCACACACGCAGCGCTCGTTCCAGATTATTAATTATCTAGTATTAGCATAACGTGGTGGAATTTGTTTTTAGAACGGCAAACAACGCTCAAAATTTTTCTGAGAGAGATTTTTATCACTTATTTATGTGAAATAAATACCACAAAACTTCTTTTATATTGCTCAGTTTGCAGGAAGATCAGGAGGAACATTAGAGATAAAACACTTCTGCGATATTACATTTCATGATTAGCTAATGACGATATACTAAGCTTACCCGATATATATATAAAAATTTTCAAGCAGAAATCTTCAGCCAGTAGTATGCTCTTCTGCCTGAGTCTGCCACCTACCACGATTTCAAGTGAGTCTTTTGAGACGAATGATAAACAGGTATCGTGCCCAATATAATTCTATTTGAATAGATGATGTTACGGGAGTATCTGAGTGCCTGCATCTTCAGGCTGCTGCATCACGAGGTGAATCATCCTGCAGTCACTTTGTTCTTTCATCGAACTTAGTTAAGCGAAAGTGTTTACATAAATATTATTATTATTCTTTATGTACATTTTAATGTAACAATCTGTGAAAATTCGCAAAGAGATTCGCGACAGAGCGCACCTTCAGTGTTTACTTTTATTTAACTTTTAAAATAGTGAAATCTTGTATATTTTAAAAATGTAGTTAAATATTGTATACTATAAAATTCTCGGTTTCCGGTGGAGGCTGGATTTTTGCAGGCGTCTGTCGTGATCTGAGAGACCACGCTCTATTAAGATAAAGTTCACGGATGATGTTTTGCGGTTTGTGTTCCACGACATACAGTAAATCAAGGAAGGAAGTGTCAACACTTGGCAACTGACTTCTTGAAGAATCCGTCAAAAAAAAATTCTATAAGTAAGTCATAGGCTGCTACTAAAAACCCGCAGTCAATTTACTCAAATGGTGCTTTAAACCAGTAAAACACTTTTTCATTTCGTTCACCAAGGGTCGTCCTGTATTATTCTCATATGCCTTTGATTTTGAATAATATCGTTGTAATTTTATGTTTGAAATATGCACAATAACGCAAAAATTCTTACGCGTGAAGAAACTAATAACGTTCAGTAACTACTAACGTAAGTACGCTTGCTTACGCGCGTTTGTTTAATCACATTGAATGAGGTCTTTTTGTCAATAGGGTAATAGATAGAGCTTATAGTTTAGCACTGATAATAAATTTTTTACCATTATAAATAAGTAGGGAATTCCAACGATTGCGTATCCTAAGCTGAAGAATAAGGTTCTATAACCAAAGTTGTTACTAAAGTATTTTTTAATAAGAAATCTTGAACTAAAAGAAACATTCAGCACCATACGTTTTTATTTGCCTTAATTACCTACTATATAATTTCCTAAGCTCACTCGGTTCAATAGCTACTGCCTGGAGAGTATTGACTCCACTCCCAAACTAACAGCAACCGTACAGTTTAATACCTAAGCAACTGCTATGAAATTAAATGCCATAATACATTCATTAATTTTGCTTTTTGTAGCATTTCATAGTTTTTAAAAAAAAATATCGATAAACTTTACTTTTCAGTAAAATGTCGAATTTAAAAAGCTTAAATTACTCATAGTCTCTTCTATGACAGCGAATACCAATTACCATTCCGGCCTTGGCTAAATTTCAATTTAATTAAAACTTTCGCTAATGTTGCTGCTTGACCAAGTATACGGTTTATTTGCGTTTTGCATATTTTACTGACCACTTTCGTTAATGGTCTTTATTCATGCTCGCTGTACATGAGTTATTAGGTTATTTAAAGTGGACATCATACCAAATCTGTCACCGAATCGAGTATTCTGGCAATTCATTTCTTCGGAGTTGCTCAACTATCTACTTATCTGGAATTTGTATTAAGATCTTTGGCCGTTACAGACACTATGACCAAAGATTACATTATGAATGTTTGCCCAGCATCAAAATAATAATAATAATAAAAAGAAAGTGGGTTCAAATACAAGTTAAGTTTCTATATCAGGCAGTTTGAGTCTACGACCTTTGAAACAATTATACGATAGTCAGTGTTTAATATGTCTACTAATACTTCTCAGTTCTTCAAGCTCAAGAGACTTTATTCACCATAAGGGTGAAACACAGGTCAAGTTTGTATTTGGTCAGATCAGGTAAACCTGTCATAATCTTTTACTCTAATAACTGGAATAACCGTGACGATACGCAAAAATAAAAATAATAAATAAAAAAAAATGTTAAGGGCTTACTCTAATTTTTAATCAATTGTAAAGCACAAAATTCTTCAATAAATTCCAAAAAGTGTAGAAAACTGGAAATAGAAGAATTTAAGTATCACTTCACGCCTGCAAAAATGAAATAATTTCTCTTAAGTTATGCCACTTATTTGTTGATATGTTGAAATTAATTATTTTCTCAAGTCTGCTTACAAATTATATTTAGGGTCCCAGACCCACTTCACTACCAGATGTTTGCGCTCCTCTTTTGTAAAGTAATTATTTTTTTTTTTTTTGCCATTACGTAATAATAACTTTCTGGAAGTTACTGTTAGTTTTTTGTTGGCTTCTATCGTGGTGTGAATAAAACATCAATGTAAATCTTTATATGCTTTATCAGATATGGTTTTATAGTTGAGGAGCCTTTTCTGCATTGTTCCTCATGTCTATTTAGAAGTCAGTCGCAGATGAAGTTCAGATAACCAACGGAAAAATTTACCTTAGTTGTTTAGGTTTTAGGTACAGTAATTTACGTTTCAATTACCTTCCAGTAATGCGGGTAGTAAAAATAAAACATAAATATTCAATTGTTTGACATTTCCTTAATTGAAATAAGATTGCTTCCCGTTAATTACATCACGCACTAGCGGTTCGTAATATGATCCTCTTCTGTTGTTTCCGCTGAATGCTTCCTTAGTTTTGCCTGGCGCGACTCGGGCAGACTAAATATAATTATCTAAAACATGTTCCAACTGATTTACGATAAATGCGAAACAATTCCTCCGGGGCGTTTGAAAACGTATGCCCATAGTACTCACGGAAAACGGACTACAACATAGACGGCTATAATTCAATTCGCATTAAAACCGTAAACGATTTGAATCGGATGAACGTCTGGAGTTTTACCCAGATTGATTTCAAACGAGTAACGTGGTATAACTTTTAATCTTTCCTTTGTTTAGAATGTAGTTCCAGAACACTTATACCATTTAATACTCGTAGTCATCTTTTTCGTTTTACTCGCTATCCTAGACTATCTAAAGAGAGGTCTAGGAAGAAGAATAGACTCAAAAAAAGTTGGGGAATAAAGGTGATTGGAAATTTTATAAATGACATCACAGTCTGTCGACACTTGTTACTTTCCTTGGGTTCCAACATAAGGCGAAGAATTCATGCCATCCATTCAAGACTCAAAACAAATATCTTAAAACAAGAGCAGGTTTAGATCTCGGAATAAAAGGTAATACCACCTAGCAAGTGTCGTATTTCAAATACTTGATACTTTCATGGGTATTAAGTGACTCATAGCAAGAGCTATGATCTAGGAATGAACAGACAATGCGTAAGTAAAGGGTATTTCAATAAGAGCGCAAGATTTGAATAACGCAATATTTTGGCTTGAAAGGTCGATAATTGTGACAGGTCAATAAGAGACAGCAAGACGTTAGTAAACATGGAGAACTACATGATACAGCAACACCTTCTTATTATTAACTCTTAAAGTGGTGAAAGATTGGTTGCTATGATTTATGAAGTGCCTTCAATTTTCTGTAGAAACAATGTTCCGATATTATCGACTGTGGAAAGAATAAATTGAAAGTATTGGTTCAGTTGTTGATGTAAGACTTACGAGACTAGCCCGTAGTGGTAGTTCAGAAGAAAACATCCCAGAAATTCGCGATTGTGTGGCCGAGAGTCCAGATATCTGGACATTTTAACAGCCACTCTTCCCCATATTCTCACTGTGGATTCGCGTCTCCATGCTCAAAAAATTCACTTGACTCAAGAACTTTTGTCAACAGGCGATGCCCTAGAAGAGAATTCACCAATTGGGTTTTTAAACAAAAAGTGAATACCCATTCTTGTCGACAAAATTGTCTCCAACAATACAGCCCATTTTCATCTGAATAGCTTCGTCAACAGGCAAAATTGCCACATTTGAAACTCAAATAATTGACAAGAACTCAAGAGAAACAAATGCTTCCCAAACGTGTCACAGTTTGGTGTGTATTGTGGGCTAGAGGAATCTTTGGACCATTTTTCTCTTAAAACAAGGCAGGTAAATGGTGTTTCATACCACGATAACCTCAAAAGATATCAATTCTGAAGACATATGGTTAAAGGCGGACGATTATTTTCTTTGCCATGTCATCTCCCTTCTTGGTGACCAGAATTTGCGCCACAATCTTGTGAATTAACACCTTTGGAATCTTTTCTGAGGGATTTACGGAAGTCTCGGGTTTACGCCAAGACTCCCATGAACACCCAGGTATTACAGGTCGAAATTAAACGCTGTATCAACGAAATACCGCGACATTTATGAAACAGTTATTGAAAATTTTGCCAGAAGAGTACATATGTGCCACCAAAGCAGTTAAGGCCATTCACATGTTGTGTTGTTCCATAAGTAGTTACACTCTGTTACAGAAAACCATGTTTTATTTAAAATTCATATCTTGCGCTGTTACTGTAACATCTTTTATGATGAAACTCTGATTTATCATTGGTTTATACCACAGTAATCGCATCAGCAAGTTTTATGTTGTTTGAAGTTTAGTATATGGATGTTAAAGTTGGACCCTATATGTTAATATAAAAAAAGGGATTGATATCTTTGAGACGTATCATATAGTGTTTTGTTGCTGATCTCAGACAATGAGATTATTAATGGCATACAGAAGAACAAAAGAACTACTGTTTGTAGTTAAAAACAATGAGCCTTATGTGTGAGCGGTAATGTTCTGGCCTCAAAACCCCTTCAGGAGGACGTGGGTTCGAATACACATCCGGCCATCCAGATTTTGATTTCCCGAAGTCGTTGTAGGCGAATACTGGTATGGTCCCTTCAAAAAACCATATCCAAATTCGTTCTTGTTCCTTACCCTTACCCTTAACCCTTTCCCGGCTCTAATGACCTTTATGTTAACGAAGCGTAAAGTCATAAACAAATGAGATACGATAAATACCAGCTCATACTTCATCAGCGATCCTTTTGGGGACCAAAGAAATTTCGAGTGTGAGATGAACACAAGGAGTTTAGCACATTGAACGCTACCGGCAATATGAAGAGTCCTGTCAGTGACTAACTCTGAATGCATACTCGCATAAAGGCGCGTTCCCACGATCCCTTGTAACGAAGGCGAGACGGGACGGGACCTCATTAGCCGAAGTGTAGGGTCGACCGCGGGCCGCAGGTTAGCCATAGCTTAAAACGCCACCATCTCCGCACCACGTTGCCTAGTGTCGTTTGGCACAGAGCACTTTACAGCAACAGAAGGGGTGTTTACCGACTCAGAGTGGGTTGCTGCGTCTCGTCTCCGCTAGCAGAGGCGGCCCTGTTCCCATGGCGTGTGGTTGAGTATCGTCCCGTCCCGTCCCGTCTCGCCTTCGTTACTAGGGATTGTGGGAACGCGCCTTAACGCGGACGTCTCTAGACGTCCGCCGTCACGCTATTGACCATCTTACCTGAGACGGCAGACGATTTTAATTTTCTGCCCTTTTATGCTGTTTATTTTACTTTCAACTGAAAAAAATTACAATTAGACTAATTAAATATAATAAATAAGAGTTTAGGGAAAAAATAAATCGGTAACTATGGTATAAATTAAGTTTATTAAATAAAAATTACATATTACAAATTAAATAATTTAAATAAGACTTACCTTAAAATTCTTCTAAGTATCAAATAGATGGGAGAAATTAATCAACAGAATAATATTTTGCACTTGAAAAAAACACCAAGTTTGAAAAATTATTAAAAAACACCAGTTGTCCGATTTGAAAACGATCTTCACTCGCTGAAAGGTAAGACTTTAATGAATGGCTGAGAGAAAGGGCGTGCTCGTAGGCCAGGTATTGGAATCACCAACCTTCTATACAATCCCATAGGGAAAGGACGTCTCAAGCGATCCACCGTCACTGGGATGCTCCCTAGCCTCTTCAGTCCCGAGCTCATAATAAAAGAGCAAGAGAACTACTATTGTTTTATTTACTTTGTGTTAATACTAGTTAAAAATGAATGATCATAATTTTTATTGAAACAATAATTAATTTTTTATACATGGTATATATATGACACCTCGGGAGTCAAGCAGGAAAATTATACACACAACTTTACTGCTTCATGTTACTTTATTTCATGGAAAAAATATATGTCTTTACCTTTATTTCGACGAGCCATGTTGTACAGCTGCAGGATCCCAAGTTTCCAATCAGGGCTGCCAAAAGCAGAAGATCTAGCATATGAGCTGTGAGAAGCGCTATGTATATTGTAGATGATACGATAGGCCAGAAAAGTTTCAGCTGTGCAGTGGCCCGAGAAAAAAATAATTCCTGGAGGTATCATATATGATACCTCGGGACTGAAGAGGCTAGCGGACGTCCGAAGACGTCCTGAGCACTGAACGTGTCAAACAAAAATTGTAGACATGCTGCTACAGTAACAATAATGGCTATCTGGATCACCAAAACATCCGCCAGGGTATAATGACTTAAGAAAAAGTACAAAGAACGTCGTTTCCTAACAACAGTTCCACTTTTCGACTCAGATGTCTCACCTGACAATGCCCTATAATAATTAGTACCTCAGAGAGTCACCTGCAGTGTCCGTGAGGACCAGTCGACGAGTTGTATTAATTTTTCTATTCACGGAGAAAGCGTCTAAAATCCCGAGGACGCGCCTCCTTCCACAATGGAGACATCTGCCGGGGACGGACGTCTCAATCGAGACGCGACGGGAGGCCCTGGCCGGAGAATGAAGAGGATCACAACATTAGTGCCAGTCAGCAGCGACGACAATGGACCCGGATTATCACCAGCGCCAGCTCGCTCCTCCTCCAGTCTGGAGCCGAGCGCCCGCCAATGGAAAGCGCTGACTCAAGTCGGGCGCGAGACAATGGCCGGATGCGCACTTTGGGCGATGATGCTGCTTCAGATAAGCAGCGCGGTATAATAGCGCGGCAGGAGCGTCAAGATAGACACGTGATAAATGGCCCTCGTCCCCCGACACCGCCGAGGTACGATGACAAACTGTTTGTCACACGGCTTATTATCTGTCTCCGCCCGGTGACGACTGGGTCCCAATGGACTGATTGTCCTCATCCAGATTTACTTACTGAACCATCTTGCTGACCCCTCTACATCATTACCTCAATCAATTTACAATGTGCATATATCGCTATATCTCAACTAGTAATTAATGTCGCTGGAACACCATAACATGGCACTTGATGCGGAGTAAGTTGGTAAGAACCCCGTTGGAAGAAGAAGTTTCCGTCACTTGTCACTTTCGAAGCAGGTTAGGAGAAATCTTGATAGACGACTTTTAAAATCGCCATATTGTGTACCAAAGTCCAGAATGTAAAAGACAACCTAGCCACAGTAAGTATGAAGCGAGGGCATAATATACAGTTGATACAGTTCGTCCGTCGGATACATACGTTAAATTGGGTGGTCACCTTGGTCTTTTTCGGAAGAGTAAATAAGTCACAACACTATACTCACCTCATACCCTATCGCAGAAATCCACACATAAAGTGACACCAACACTTTTACAATAGCTCAGTCAAAGGAGAACCACCCATTTTAAATTTGCCATAGAAGTTACTATGGTCAGTCAACACTGTCGATGGTAACCACCTTTTGATGTACACCAGGCAGTTAAAACGTTTTGACATTTTATTTCGTTATTAGTTCTGTCATGACATAGTTTTCCACTGTGCATACAACGTTTTTATTGTTGGTGGCAACAAATTTGCAATAATTACTTAGTAGAAGTCATGAAACTGCGCAAAATAAGCGGTTCTAGGCGATATAAATAATAAAGGAAATTAACCCACCACATACCAAAGTTGACGGCTGCGATGAGAGAAATGACGAAAGGTGGACAAACAAGTATACAATATTTCGGTAACTACCTTCTTCAAGTAGTAGAGAAACGGGCCGTTAGGTTCTGGACGTCTGGGCACACAGAACGTCACCCAATCACTGGCTAGATAGTAAGAAAAATGGTGGGGGAACGGCTAAGGTATAGACTATCGATATATCGGCAATGTCTGAGATAATATATTGCAGGCGATAGTAAAATGAATATATGTAACAGGGGTCCCTAGTACTGACGCTAAAAGTTATTACTAGTTAAAAAATCGAGAAAACAAATAAATAAATAAACAGATTTAAAAAAAAGAAATTAATTAAAATAAAAAGTGATGGGTTAAGTGGTTGGATTTCATCGGTGGTTAAGGCCAGGTGGGTGTCTCGTATTCAGGATATTCTGGTACTCTGTGACAGCGGATCTCCAATCGCCAAATCGTTGATGAGAGCAGGCCCTAGTGACCCCGGGAAATTCTTTTATGGATATCTGCATCTAATTTTAAAATCTATCGTACGTTATGTATTAGTTACCCTAATTGCCTCGACCAAAACGTGGATTTAACCACAGATTAAGTTGTTAGAAAACAGACTGCAAGCAAGGCGACAGTTTTTGTCTTACAGAGGATGCCCTTGGAATTTCAGAGAGTAGTCTATTGGACCGGTAACGGCTCCTCCAAAGGCACTTATAATATTCCCCTTCAATGACTTGAGCGGATATTGATAACGCTGACGGTAAATTCACAACGTTCCTCTTTATAGTAAGGAGATTTTCAGAAGATTTAATTCTGTATTGCTGGCCGGTTGGTTGAAGTAGTTGCTGCGTTCTAATGGTTCCAGGCGCCTGGCAGTTGATTAGATGGTACGAGTTCTGGTGACGTAAGGAATTTTTAAACATCAGGACTTGGCCGGCAGGTTAGGAGATGGGGTTGTGAATAATTCCTGATCACCAGAATGTACACCAAAGTCCTCGCTTGAGTCCCAAACCTCTCCGAAATGCGTATGGAATACTACCCTGCTGATGTTTCGTCGGATTGGGACGATAAGCTTGGCAGCTACTCGGTTTCATATGGAAATGCGGACTAGAATGGGCTGGCGTCTGGTTACACCCTCCTCATTCCTTCATACTTTATTTAATCATAATGAAAACAACACTGAACATCTACACATTGCAGCAACGCACACGAGCAATAATACATACATTTCCATCTCTGGAGAAAGCAAAGGGGAATACACAGCTAAATTTTCCAAGACACTGCCTTCAAGGATCATCTCACTTACACGGCAGCTCTGACGCATGCATCATATGGTGGGCAGCGTTATCAAGCCTGTTCTTCTCCTATAACAGATATTGGATAATATTTTTGAAGCGAGCTTACTGTGCCTGAGATTTCTCCTCTCTCAGATGTATCTCGATGGGGTAATCAGACTTAATGCCTGAGGAGTGTGATTTCTGGAGCTCTTTTACAGCATGCTGAAAAGGCTTGGGAAATCGTTGCGATCGTACATCTTCTTCGAGTTCATAACTGATAGTTTGCCGAAGTTGCACGACCATGATCTTATTTTATTTTAGAACTTACTTTACATTACAAAATGTTTGTTGTTGTACATGTACCACAGTTGTTGCATACATGTTCTAACAAGTGTTTTTTCCACCAGACGCGTTTCGTCCTTTCAGAATGAGGCAGCATCAGTGGGAACATTGTGGGAGCTATCACATGTCATCCGAAAATACACTTTCGGCATTTTTCTGGACTGATATCCCAATATAAAATTAAGCATTTTTTACTGTAATCTTATGTAAACTTCATTTTCTGTATAATTTGCTGCGTTTCATATTGAACACGCAGTTGTTATGATTGCACCCAACTGGTTTCAGTATTTGCAATGTTGTTGTTATTGTCGTTGTTGTTATTGTCGTTGTTGTTTTTGTCGTTGTCGTCGTCGTCGTCGTCGTCGTTGTTGTTGCTGTCGTTGTTGTTGCTGTCGTTGTTGTCGTTGTTGTTGTTGTTGTCGTTGTTGTTGTTGTCGTCGTTATTGTTGTTGTTGTTGTTGTTTTACCAGTTCAGGGAAATGCAGAAAGAACCGTTCCAGACTGACTTGTGATAGATAATTTTTTTTTTTTTTTTACCTGTCCAGAAAAATGAAGAAAGGTCTGTCCCGGACTCAGTTGTGTGTGATAGCTATTACAGTTTTCCCACTGATGGTACCTCACTCTAAAACGGTGAAACGCGCCTGGTAAAAACATTAATAAAAACAGTTGTTAATAGACAATGTTTAATTTAAAACATTTACTGTACAGTATAACCTCATACCCTAAATTCTGGTTTGGAAGGGAATATATTTTTAAGTCATTTAACAGCAGTGGAACTAGGAATCGAATTAGGGAATTATTTATTTTATTTTAAATATTTATCTGTTCGATAAATTTTAAAAGTGCTCATCAAATAATATTTTTTTTAATTTATTTTCTCGCAAAATTCATAGAAGCGGTTTTAACAGAAGAAATAATACACCGAAAATCATGATCTTTTGTGTTTAGTAATGAAAGTTTGTTTTAATTTGAAATGTCCTGGAAGCAATCACGATTTTTTACTGTTTTTTCTTGTTTTTTGTTTTTTTGTCTCCGGGGAAATTATTTTTTAATTCTACAAGCCATAGTTGTAAATAAATAAACATGCAGATATCGGCCTAGTGCATGTCGGTTGGAGATGCGTAATGTACTCGTGCTGAGAGGCGGATGTTGAGAGAAGTCGAGAGTGTTGTGACGATGCTGCAGGAAGCGACAGTGCACTTCCTGCTGGTGTTTTTGTTATGGGAGACTGCGACTGTATCAGTGAGTCAGTTCCTTGTGATCACAATCTAAACTCGGCGACGACGGCACACGCCAATTGTCGCCGTAAACAAAGCTTCCGCCACACACGTGGGCCGCAGCACCGTGTGTGGGCGGGTAATTCTATGCTTCTGCGCGCTCTTCATCTGCTGCCAGCTAATGTTTCATCACCTCAGTATGATACATAGTTCTGTCACCACCATATATAAATAGGCCTCAGGGAAATCAAGGGATTAGGCAAGTCCACATGTTTGGTCCAGCCTTCTCCAACCTTTTTCAGTGGAGGACCCCTTCAGATTAGCCACGGACTACTTAATAATAGTAATAATAATAATAATTGGAAATTGGCTATAACTGTCATTTGATAGCTTTACTCGCATCTTACACATTGTGTCCAGAGTTGGCATGTTCTTACGCCACCATTTATGCTGTCGTAATTATACATTTTGTTTTGTCCGGATAGATCTGCAGACCCCAGGTTGGGAAACCTGGGAAACCCTGGTCTAGTCGAACTGATGTTGGAACAAAAAGTTACTATTTTATTCAAAAAGTGTTGTGATAGTTTTTTCGTTTAGACCGAATGAAGTAGGGACGTAGAAAGTTAGGAATAGGTAGAGTGCCGTAAAATTACTTACTATTGGCTGGTAAATGAACTGTCCTCTATCGTAAACGAATGATTTAGGTAAGGACTAAATATATTAAATAGTGTGCTCTCCCTAAACTAATTTTGAATTTTAATATTGTATTTGTCACCGTAGGGGTTTTATTTCTTCTTCCTATATAGCATATTTTTCTAAGGACGTAATCAACTACAATTGTTCCTAGTTTGTTATTCTAGGAGTTTTTTTTTTAATCCATTCTCGTTATTAGTAAGCATCTGTGTTTTCACCACTTGAGTGTGCACTTACAAGATTCAGATTTGGTTTTTTAATTCAAGCCGAAAAGTCTCTAGGTTCTGTACAGGAGCAGCTACCTTGATACCTTCTATAAAAAAGGTGATGACGTCTATAATGTTCGTATCGTTAGAATTGAACTCAAGCTGGGAAATGTACCTAAAAAATGGGATGTCCAGTCTCAAGAACATGCTTGTGAAATCAGTTAACAATATCTCTTATCGTCAAATCTCTCTGAACTGATGGTAATTTGAAATCGCATTTTGGATGCTGTTAATTTCAATTTATTACTTCCTTTTCTTCATTTTGAAATAATATATCTATTACTTGCGTGATGACAGAATTTTGTTTGTATTTACAAAAATGGAGGAGATGTGACAATTTTCAAATGATGCTTAATCATTATGTATATATGCGTGTTAGTTGGCTCTTGGTAAGTTAAACAGGTTTTGATTACATATCAAATCCGTGACTCGTGTGGAGTTTCTGTTACGACTATATTAGTCCCGATTAACCGAATTTCCTCCCTTAGAAAATTACGTTTTAAACTCAGTAGTTTTTATGCTTCACATTTTAACTACATTTGTAACATTTGCTGATGTTTTAATACCAGTTTTACATTAAATTCATCTCGAAGGCTCTAATTAGAGAATATTAGTAAGTTAAACAAAAAAACTGATGTGATAATATACCTACTGATTAAAAACAAAATATTTCTGAATTGTGCCATAGATTTGATGGATTAGTACGCTCGTACTTGTAATTATTTATTTTGTGCGTATCACCTACTACGAAGCTAACAATAAAAACAGAAAAATTTCTAAGTAAAAATGTTAAAAAAAATAAATGTGGGAACAAATTTATTTTATTCTGTTTCCTTACAAATAAAAATTATCATTAGTACATATACTGTTGTTCATTCATGATCGACTTATTTTCCAAGAATTATAAGTTCACCTTAAAAAGCAGCAATACTCCTGATTTAATTTCAGAAGAAATACTGTCATTGTAACGTGCAAACTACCTTGGGGCTCTAAGGTTCAGCACACAGCCCGGATATTTAACTGAATTCAGTAAATAAAATTTAAAAAAGTTAATACCGAATGATTTTTAAATACGGTTCATCATACGTTTCGTGAATTTGTGTTTCAAATGGCATGATAAATAAATTTAAAAAATCGGTTGGAAAAATTAACGTGCGTCATAGAAAGCATCGAAATTTTCAAAAATAATGTTTCCGCCATATTTTTATTACCCTATTAATGAAATTCTCCATCGAATGTTACTTTTTATTTTCTTATCGAAAAATATTATCTCACGAAGAATCAAATTTTTTAAAATCATTCATTTAGTTATTTTGCGAAAACAATAAGCTCTAAACGTACCACTATAGTTATGTTATAAAAATTAGGTGGTTACATATTACTGTATATACTAAAAAAAATTGTGATCAATAGTTTCAGAAGAAAAGGAGAAGATGTATGTTTCTCTGTGGGTTTTCAGCAAACGTTTCCACAAATTGTGCGATAAAATGGAAAACAGGTTTCCTGCCTTCATTTCGCAACCATGAGGATTATCTTAAGGCAAACATTTTTTCATCCTCTCTCTCTCTCCCTCCTCCAAACCCCCTCCCCCCTCCCCCCTCCCCACATACACATATTAAATCATTATGAAAACTTTTACTACCTCCCATCCTCTATTTTTTGTTTAATGTTACAATTCTAGGCGTAATTACAAATTTCTATTTACTTTTTACGCAAGTAACACATTGATACCTAAAAAACAATAGAGCACATTAACAGTTGTTGAACTGATATTTTTAAGATCAGCAAAAGGGTGAACAAGACATGATCTTTTTTACATTTAGTATGAGCGTAAAGAACTTGGTGATATCTCTCTTGTAGATACTTAAGAATAAATTTTAAGAATGGTTGGAGTATATACATATCTAGGATGGAATCTAGACTCCGAAAACAAGGCGAAAGGAACATAATATGCTTTAGAGAATGATGGCACATGTCAGCTCGAAACAGAACAGTGACTTAATCCTTGAAATGTATCTTACTGTGATGTCGCATGACTTAAGCTTCAGTGACCTGATGCAATGTACCCTACAGGTGATAGTAAGACAGGAAGTGTTTAGTTATTATGTGAATTAACTGTGGTGACCGTTGCAAAATAATAAATATTCGCTGTAGTTTCCTGACAGAAATGACTTTTCCTTATAGTTAGGTAAGAAAATATCAGGAAAGGGGAAGCCTAACCATATTTTAAATTGAAGAGCCAATGCAAAGATTATAAAAAATGTATTTTCTGCTAAAGTCAGTATCTAAATTAAAGAGTGATTTCATTATTGACTGTATGAAATCAGACATAGATTGGAACAAGTTTATTTGTCATTTTCACTACCGACCCTGAAAATGATACTGTGAAATTTTAAGAAAACACAAAGCGAAGGTGAACAAAATCGCAATACTTTATTTTTCATAATTTTTGCGCATTTATATCTTTGTTAAGAATGAGGTTTCAGTATCTACTTTTCCGTGTTATTTTTGCTATCATGTAAAACCTAAGCTTATGTATTGCATATGTAATCGTCTGCTGAAGAACAAAACAGGTTAAGAAAGTAAAGCAAACATTTTGACCTAATATTATGAATATTTCTTTTATGTCCGATATTCAATCTCTTTTTTCTTTTTTTAAAAAAGGGGGGCATTCATGTCAGAGTTAAAAACTTTTTGCGTTGCTTATTTTCTTTAAAATTCTTTCTATAAACCAGTAGTGGCCAATCCACGGCTCGCGGGCCGCACGCGGCCGGCCAAGAACATTTTTCTGGCCCGCGAGATTATTCACACTTTTACAAAATATGTTAATTTTATAATGAGCAAAGAAGTGAAAATAAATATATTAAAAAATAAATTAATTTGTGCATCCATATTTTTACTTTTAGTGTTATATATTTCATTACAATTTGCGATTAGTATCATTATTATTATATTATCTATATTTACATATAAGAATAATAGTAAACAAAATAACAATAACTCATTATGTTTCAATTTACACTCCAAAAAAATCTATATAGGGTTTAAATCTAATATGGGGATATTTAATTTTGTATGCGACCCGTGGAGTTATGATGCATTTCCAAAGTGGAACGCAAGATCATTTGAGTTGGCCACCCCTGCTATAAACGTATAGATTGACAGTTTCAGTCATAGTTTCTTTCCTCACATGAAAACGTACATTCTGGAAAATAAAACCCTATATACGCACGTATCCTGCCAAATTTCTTAATCAATGAGTTTTAAGCCTTTCAAAAATACAAATTATAATTTAAATTTGAATAACTCTCGGAGGAAAACGAATATTTTAAGAGATGCAGTTCTATGTGATTCGTTATGTTTTCAGCACAACTTTGACATATTTTAAGCAATATTCGCTAGAGATGAAGATCCATTTAAGAACATGTAAAAATGCAGGTGGTAAAAGCGATTCTAACTGGGGGCTTATATATCACTAACCAAAAACAAAACCTTTGTGAACCGTTGCTACCCTAGGCTGCACATGTGGTAAAGGCAACAGAATATCAGTGAGCGAGGCATATCATTCAGCAGAGCGTGAGAAACAGCCAGCTCTAAAGAGTTCCCAGAAGAGATATCCAAGCGCGACATCCACCGCGGCCGTCTGTTTAATTAACTACAGAGCTTTAGACAGCTGAATGGCCGTTAACGATCGTAAATCTTGTCGCTAAAAATGCTATTCCATGTTCCATACGGCCGCTTCTAACTAAACTCCTGCTAAAATGTTATTTTTAATTGGAAAATGGCCGTCCCGAGGTAAAATACGACGGGACGTGGTAGTTCTGCGCGTAGAAAATTGTTCTCATTACTTTTTAATATACCGGACTTTGAACTGTGACGAAATTAGCAATAAATTTTCTATTCAGTCATAAAAATGATACTAGTTTTCACCTTAATGTCCTTTCTCATTGTCATAGTTGTAAGAAATGCTTGAGAGGCTCAAATAATCCATCACAAACACAACTAGTTGGCAATCATAATTCTATAATCAATTTAGTTTGAAATTAACACAATAGATAAAATTTCCGGTTTATTACTTGTTTTTTTTTTTTTTTTTTTTTTACTTTAATGATGTCAGAGAAGTACCTTTGATATTGCCTCCTACGTCACTCACAGAGTTTGCATTTCCTAATGTTTTCTAATGTATGTGGCATTTTTGGTATATGTATGGTAACGGTTTAGTTTTAATTGAAATTTTTATTGTTATTATAAGTTACTCACTGAGTACATACGAGATGTGTTCAGAAAGTAACAGGAATTTTGAAATTTCGCTGGTTATATTAGTCCGATTGGCACAATTTTTCCGTTGTTGTGTTGGTAAACATGTCTTAAAAATAGCTATACATTTTGAGCTATATTATACGTTTAGTTTCTTCCCAGCTTTTAAAAGGATTACACGTGTTTTAATACAATCATCGATTTTTTATTCCTATACATCTTAAACCTTGAAAATTAAAAGTACATAAAATTCACTGCCCTTTTCTTTCTGATACCATTCGAAGGAAATGCCCGGATTTGTGTCAAAACAATTCATGGATTTTGCATCACGGTAATACACCTTCTCAAGCATCGTTGCTAGTTCGTGAATTTTTGGCAATAAAGAACTCTGTAATGTTTCCCCCGCCTCCATGTTCGCCAAACATGGCCCCGTGTGACTTTTTCTCTGATATCAAAAATAAAGAGAACATTGAAGGGCCGTCGTTTCACAAGCATAGATAAGATTAAAAGTGCATCGCTGAAAGGGCTCAAAGCTATCCCAAAGATCGAGATATAGAAGTGTTTTGGGGATTTTAAGAAGCCCTGGCATAAGTATATAATATTTATATAGGGACTATTTTGAAGAGGTTAACATCGATGTTGACGAATAAATGAAAATTCCCGTTATTTTATAAACACACGTCATATATTATCTAAATTCTTAATACGCATTATCTCGTCTTTTGTAAGTTTAAGCGTTGGCAACACTGGTGTAGCAACTGTTACTGTAAATGAAATTAGGCCTGTGGATACCATTGGTATGTGTGGTATCGCTAGGCATGTCCAATCCTGGAACATAAAGCGGAAGGGTGAAGAGAGTACTTACTTGTTAGCCTAAGCTATAAGGAATCCTATTTCCACTTATGGAGCTAGGAATTAGCCATTTTAATGTTAGAGGCTACTGGTGGGGGGATAAAATAGGTGACCAAAGGAATACCGATTGCAGATGCATGATAGGAGAAACCATAACTGCTAAAAAGGTGGCTGGAGCTGATATGTCAAAAACGATTGGACTCACAAGGATAGTGAAAAACAATGCTGAGTACATGGGAAACAGAGTTTGGTTAAGTTGATAGAGATGCACAAGCGAAAAATAGTTATGGGGACATAATCTTGATTAAAGAAAGAAGTTTTTGACAGATTTTCCCCTATGCTTGAGGAGTGTACGGTATAGATAGAAGAACGATAGGTGGAGGAGCTTTCATGCTGGTTAACAGTATATACATCCAAAAAATATCGAAAGTTAAAATTCTGGAATTCTGTCTAATTCGTAAAACTAATGATATTTAAGTAGATATAGTTAGATCCATTTATTATTAAAAAAATCCGTAATGTTATTTATTTTCTTGGATGTTTTGGCATTTTATAAAATTAATGACTGAAACCAAATACAATATCATTAGGTACACGAAAGAATACAGCTTTCATTTCTGTTCTCTTTCTCTAGTTAAGAAATATTGTATTTTATATTCTTTTTTTCCCGAGATATACCTTTCAGTTTGGAAGATCTAAAGTTATTTCGTAAATATGGAAGCATTGTGCAATCACTTTCTTCTGCTGCATAATTTTAATGCCAGCTCTTAAGAACTCAGGATTTTTGAATAAACATAATTCTTCTAACAATTAATTTTTCGAGAAACCTGTAACCAAGTGAAATTCGACTTATTTTTATAGATATTAGTTTCGTCAATATTTTGCGACATAACAAATATTTTCAATACCTTCTGCAACAGGAATTTAAGTACGGTACATGTCTATATTTGTGAGTAATGGCTTCAAAAGTGACCATGTTTAGAAGACACAGTTAGTGTCAAAGACAGTAATAGTGGTTAGTAATTTAACCTCCTAGATTTTTTTTTTTTTTTTTTGCTAATGTGAAAATGCAAAGAATCTCCGTCATTCGGATTCCACTTTAAAATGTAGGTTCCCTTTAGTCGGTATGATTACCGAGATAGGTTAGGGGGCTAGGGCCGAGGTGGATTGCCCAGCCGGTATAAAGAAACTATTGTCACCAGGTTATAAAGACCATGCGAGGATTAAAAAAGGATTAAAGACTATTTTGGGACACATTTATTCTGCATCTGTCTGATGCTACATTCAAAAGATTTGATTTTAATCGCAACGAAAATCTTGACATCTGAGCCAACTTAACAAAGAGAGATAGTCTCAGTTCGGACAACCCATCACGAATATTCTTGCGGCTTCCCTGGGCGCAGTCTTTCCGCTTGAGTGACGTCATTAATTGGCGTCCCTTCTCATCTGCATAGCGGCGTCGTCCCTGACGTGAATTAGATCCTCGTGTCGCCAATTAGAGACAGACGACGCCCGCCAGAACGAGCGCAGCGCCGCAGCACGACGAGAACGACAATCTGCGAGCGACGCCAGCCAGCCGCCTTATTAAATAAAACAAGTGAGGAGCGCGGCGCGGTGGCAGCGGAGGTGGCGCCGCCACTGCCGCCTTATCGCGACACAATTAACGTCTGGCGCGGGGCGCAGCTGTCGCGACGAGGAAGAGCGCCCGTCTAACAGCGTAATATCGCTGGTCCGCTCCGGCTTGAGTGACGCGCGCGCTGCCTGGCGACGCGAGCGGAAAATATGTCTCTGCGGGCGGATGGGAGCGGCTTTGTCAGCACTTTGTCAGGCCGCAGCGCCGAGCCGAATCACGCATTCTTGTTGCGTGTCCGCGCTGAATGACGGCGACGTGGCGTGGCAGACGGCAGAAGCCCGCCTGGCTGCCTTGTCTCTTTCTGCCGCCCCCTCCACCGCCTCCCATCCTCCTTGACAGGGGCTTGACGGAGCAGCCGCACGTGTCACACGAAACGTCTGGTAACCCAGTTCTGCCGGGGAGGAGGGGCACAGAAGACTGTAACTTCTGTCGCAGTCGGAATTCTCATCGCAATTACGGCTGCGCTGACGAGCTGGAATAGACAGCTCAGATGCTTCGTAAGCAGACTGTAGGAAAACCGACGATGAAAAGGTTCAGTTTAATGCATAGTTTACGCTGACCTACATATATATTACAACTAGGTCTGATATATCAAAAATCAAAAGGTTTAGCTCCAATTGTTATCTTTTAATTGAATTTTTGTCCTAATAATGTACTTATCACATATAAATCATCATAAATTTTTGTAAACACCTATATATTTTTTTTCAAGCAGAGAAAAATGTGACTAAAAATACAGTATTCCATTTTTATACTGATCCTTAAGCAGTTAATAACATTTTTACAAGATATTGTAATGAAACATAGTCCCTTACATTTTTGTTTGTATTATTTCAGTTTTATTGTTTTATGGGTGTATATTTAAAGGTGAGAATTTTTTTGTGTGTTTAATTTATTTTCTTTTTGTAAAAGGAAAAGATAC
The DNA here is from genome assembly GCA_031002005.1 of Vandiemenella viatica. NCBI lineage: Eukaryota > Metazoa > Arthropoda > Insecta > Orthoptera > Morabidae > Vandiemenella > Vandiemenella viatica. The sequence continues at coordinate 249,372,075 of JARYHS010011408.1, read as the reverse complement.
GTTAATAGTTATTATGCATGAGCAAAGATCAGTGTGTTAAAAGAACATCTTTGGCGGAGACAGAAGAAGAGAGCAAGTCGGTAGGAAAAAAAGATGATGAATATAACGCACGAATTGTATTTGGAAATATTCTGTCAATATGTTGAATGAATGCTGAAAGTAAATGTTATTTGTGTTTAAATAAATGAGGAACAATAAAGATAATAATTTTATAAATGTCGACGATATTCTTCGTTAGTAGAGTAAATGCTTATAATAATTGGTGATTTATGCAGATATTCCAACTGTTCACAATCTAAAACTACTGACAATGTCCCAAACCACAAGGACGAATAAACATGAATCAAAAGAACTGTTAAGAAACGCAATATAATTTATAAGTATTTAAAAATTTATTACGCAATGATGTCCGACAGTAAAGTTATTATATATTTTTCCGTTTACATTAAATTTTGCAAATTTACAACCAAAACAATAACCTATTGTACTTTCTGAGTGATACATACTATAAATGTGAGAGTACATTTTTAATTTCTTTGCACCTCGTTGACATCAAGATAGTTAGTGGTGGGGAAGAGCTGTGGGCTAGGAATTAGGCTATGGCCTTTTGAAGAAACCATGCCGGCTCGGACGGAGATTCGAAACTGCGTCCTCCCGTTCACCAACTGCGCTGGGTGTGAGAGTATTGCAGAGCTATGCCAACAGTTTTCTCTGAATTTAGTGTAAAACAGATTATTATGTTTACAGTTTGGTGTAATCATATTTACACACTTTATCATTATTCTTGGCCACCGCTGAAAAATTCTATCACTCTTACCTTGCACAATCCTACATCAATGTCATCCCAGGAAACAGTAACGTAATACTGACGATATAGTATTGCGTTACTCTTTCTTAGGATGACATTGATATAGGATTGTACAAGATAAGAGTGATAGAATTTTTCAGCGGCGGCCAAGAATGATGACAAAGTGTGTACAATACAAGCTTTTTGTCAGGATGTCTTTTCACACTCAAACGGTGCATGGAGGACCGCGCAGTAGATAAACAGATTGCAGGCTTTGAGAGAGAGACCTGCTTACTTCAGAACGGTATGGCCGTCTGGGGAAATAGTGGAGGAGCAGTAAAACAAGGCAGTCGTGGATTTCATGTTCTCAACGTGTGGCTGCGATTGGTGGAGGAGAAATCCCAGAAAGCTCTTTAGCTGCGTTCAGTTTGATTGCTGCAGTAATTCTTCACAGTTATACGTAAAGAAGCTGCTGAGGAGTATAGAGAATAATTAGCAAAGAATATGCTGTGTCAGTAGAACGAAGGTGCAGTGATCGGCACCAAAAAGGGTAATCACCATCCTTTGGTACGCATTTGTGATAATATTTCCGATCGTTTATCATTGAAAAAAGTTCTGTGCTGTTTCTCGGTGCTTAAATACGATCGTCCGATACGATCTTAGTAATTCTACTGACACGCTGCGGTCCACGACGCACGTATACTCAAGTTCGATCAAACAAACGTTGAATGTAAACCTCACAAACTGCGCTCCGTATTATTAAAGTAAATTGATTGTTTTTTTTAAATGTAAAGCAGCCATTCTTAATTGAACCTAAATCATCAGACTGTTATGTGGTAAGTTTCATCACATCTAGTTGGTATGTAAGAAATTTATTTACATCAATACCCCGGAATTTATAAATTTTGGGTGGAAAACGGTGTTCTGTCCCTAATATTAATCTCTCTTCCGTGCATTCCATTCGCTAAAGGCACAAGGGAAGAAGGAATACATAAAAGCACTAGCGCCTCAGTTTATATCCATGATTTTATCCCTCCAGTTATTAACCTTTTTTTTAACTTATGTCTTTACGCCTCATTGACTTCGAGGTAACTAGAGGCGGGATGGGACTGGGAACAAGGAACGGGAAGGAAGCATCCTGGCATTCGCTTCGCCTGGAGTGATTTGGGGAAATCATGGAAAACCCAAATCAGGATGCCTGGACGGGGATTCGAATCGGCGTCCTCCCGAATGCGATACCAGAGTGTTAACCACTCACTCACCACGCTCGGTCCAGTTATTGAGACCCAAATACATTGGTGAACGTGTTTTTTTAATCATATATGAGTCACTTTCGTAAGGGCTGTAGTAAGTGGTTACAAATTATCAGCTCTTCTCTGTACTTTACCAATACTAGTAATCAATTAGTTGTGATGTGGATCCGATTCAGCAAACGAGTACAGAAGATCAGAAAACATTTTGCTTTATGACCATCATAATAGATAGGGGAAGAATCAAGGAACTTGGAATCAAACCCCTTTCCCGAAGTAACCGTCATCTTTAAAGCACTTTTTAATATTTTTCCATTAATTATCAACACGAATGCTGGGACGTCATCAATTTTAGTCTACGGGTTACTCATTACTCAAAATCAGTTATGTCTGAATACTTCAACAGCTTATAATGTTCACAGACACATGACCTGGCAGTTGCGTTTTCCGTGTTAAATTTAAAAGACATAAAATAAACTTAATCTCGTAGAAACACACACCGGGTTGCGCCGATCTTCGATCGTTCGTCAGTGTTTTAGGTTGCGGCCAATAAGATCGAGATCACGAGGGAAAAGAATGTTTGGTGAAAAATTAATTTTTGACGATTAAAGTTTTTTATAAATGCAGTAAATCTTTCACGGATGGTCGAAAACGTATCTAGAAAGAATCACATCATCTTGTGATCAAAATAAATTTTCTCACTTGAAACCGATAACTCACTGGGAAAAATGGAACCAGCGTACTGAAAATGAAAGAGTCTCATTTAATAATAACACTATGTATAATCACTAGTTTATTTTAGGTTTTAAATAAATATGTCGGGTCCATCCGAGGAAGATCAGGAATCGGGCGGGTCGAATAGAGTTTCCGCTTCGAGGTAGATGGCTCTCCAGCGAAGGTAGGCTGTGGATATCCCTCGGACAGTGGAAAGTAACTACGAGAACACAGCTGATACAAGGATCCGGTTTATTAGACTCAGTCTCACAATGACAGATAGCGGAATGATATTGCCTTGATGGTCAGGCATGAAGAGAGCTCCGTGTGCTGTTCGCTGTGGTTAAGTAGACCTCTCGTAGGTTACTCTGCAGTCGCTGAAGCGCTGGCATCCTGTTCGCTTCGTTTGTGGCGCCATCTAGTAGCGTAGCCCCGTACTACAGATCCGAAAAATAAATTACTACTTTCGCTTTATCAACTTGGGAAAAACAGAATGTCTATGGAATTTTTGAATGCCAACACTGCTAATGGCTTCGTTGAAAACAAGATGTTTCTTCAATCCTTGGGTCTGCAGGCTTATATACCGGCTAACCGAGTAGAACGGAAAGGGATAATCAAGTTTGTGCCTACGGACCTAGCAGAAGAAGAATTAAGGATTAACGCTGTTTCGTCGGCACCGATTATCGATGTACGGCGATTTACCAAGAAAGTATTCAATGACGGCAAGGTGGAAACAGTTCCCCTGCAAACTGTGCTCATAACTTTTGATAGCCAATTCCTGCCAGAGGAAATCGAGATTTTCTACCTGAGATTCAAGGTGGCTCCCTACATATTTCCAGTAACGCAGTGCTTCAAATGCTATAGATTTGGTCATACGGCCAAATTCTGTAAAGGAAAAGAAAGATGTATGAAGTGTGGTGAAGAACACAACATATCCAGCTGCTCAAATGAGGTCCAAAAATGCGTAAACTGTGGAGGTGACCACAAAGCGAACGATAGGAAATGCCCCGAACGGAAGCGACAAGAAGAGGACAAAGCAAAAATGGCGACGGAAAACAAGAGGAGTATACAACAAAGTTACCAATACAAGGCAGCGGAATTCCCACCTATACAGAGTAAAAGGTACAGCGCGGTGACGATGCCACAGGGAATGAAGCAAATCAGGGAGCACTGCCAAAGTACCGTCAGTACTCCCAAGGAATCTATAGCGACCCAAACCGAAGAAGTAACCAGCAAAGAACAAACTAGTAGAGAGGCAGGAGAAGACATGGTTAATATAATAGTCAAAATAGTGGTCAAACTGCTGGCACAACAGATGAAAGGCAAGCTGGCAGCCACCACAGTGAAGAAAATTCAGGACGAAGCGTGTCGACAAGTGCTTCAAGAAATTAAAGAAATGGGGCCAAGTGGAACCACATCGGAGGCTGCAAATCTGTTAATTAAAAATGGCTAGAAGGACTAAATTGACAGTGTTACAGTGGAACGCACGTAGCCTATTACCAAAATGGGACGAATTTCAAAGAACCATAACAGAACATAAGGCCGACCTAGTCCTTATATCTGAAACATGGCTGCGCAGCTCGTCGAACATAAACATCAAGAATTTTAGTGTGTTTCGGAAAGACAGAGATGATGGGCACGGGGGAGTTGCCATCTTGGTGGGAAGCCACATTAATTGCTCCGTGCGCAGATTAGCGGCACCAATTGCCAACGTAGAAATGCTCTCTGTCGAGCTCTCTTACGATGGACCTATCAAAGCGGCCACCGTCATATATAAACCACCTCAAGTCAACCTAAAGGAAGAAGATTGGTCGGCTGTATTCCATCAGCTGCCGGCAAATAGTGTGGTTGGAGGCGACTTCAACGCTCACCATTCGTTATGGCAAGATAGTTATGTAGACACGCAGGGAATCGAGCTCGCCCATGCCATATCAGCCTCTTCATTTGCCGTTCTTAACAACAAACATGGAACTAGACTTGGTGCTCCTAGTCAGAGAAACTCTTCTCCAGATATTACTCTCATATCGATGAACCTAATGCATAGAGCGAAATGGGATCTGCTACCAGAGACTATCGGAAGTGATCACTGCGTCCTCAAATTATCATTAGATTGGAATCTCCCATCTGTCCGCCGGCACTCAAGCAGACGGTGGTTGTGTAACAGGGCTAACTGGGCTCGCTACGAAGGAAAGATCAGCACGCTGTTGGAGCAGTGGGAAGGTGCAACCGACGATATCCAATGTCGGTACAACGAATTTCAAAGAATAGTGGAGGCTGCTGCAGAAGAGGCGATACCAGAGGTTAAAACTCACACTAGAAGAGAGCTCACTAGAAAACCTTGGTGGAACAGTGACTGCTCACGAGCTGTCGCCAGGCGGCGCTTGGCTACCAGAATATATTTGCACGCCGCCACTCAGGAGAACTTGGTAGAACTCAAGAAAAGAACGGCTGAAGCACGAGATACCATTAGAAAGGCCAAACGAGAAGGCTGGAAGAGTTTTTGCTCCAATTTAAAATATGGTGTGACGACCCAAGAGACTTGGCGGAAACTGAAGTGGTTCAAGGGTGAGAGGCCAGCTACCAGTTGGATATCGTCAGACAGACAAGCAGCAGAGGAGTTCCTAGCCTCGTTCACTCCTCCATATGTACCAAAACAGGAGGAATATCACAAGAGTAGGGAAGTAGACGACGTCCCAACAGGATCGACGGAACCCTGTTTTCACCTATCAGAACTATTGCACGCCCTACGGAAGAAAGATACTGCTCCGGGGATGGACGCCATTACCTACACAATGATCGACAAACTTCCTCTTAAAGCGAAGGAAGCCATGCTGGATCTCTACAATACTATGATTGACCTCTCCTATGTTCCTGACCAGTGGCGGGAGGTAATCGTTATTCCCGTGTGTAAACCCCACAGGAAGAAGAACATCATCTCGTCATATCGCCCCATTTCTCTCCTGCCGTGCCCGACAAAACTGATGAGTGCAATGATCAAAAACAGGATCGAGTGGCACCTGGAGCATCATAGGTTACTTGATACCAGAACTATGGGCTTTCGAAAACGCTTCAGCACCTTAGACAATATCAGCACGCTGGTGACAGATATTCAGCTGTCATTCACAAGAAGAAACTATTTAGTGGCTGCTTCCTGGATATTAAGGATGCTTATAACAATGTGCAGATAGATATACTTGTGGGCATTATGAAAAAGATGGGCATACCTAGCAAGCTATGCTCATGGTGTGGCCGATACCTCGCCCGAAGAGTGAATTCAGTGTTTACAGCGGAGGGAGACAGAATCAGTCGGCTAGTCTTCCAAGGTTTACCACAGGGCGATCCAATGAGCCCCTTACTATTCAATATCTACATGGCAGACCTATGTAACATCCTAAAGGGCCTAGTATCCTTCCTCCAATATGCGGATGATTTTGTTGTATATATATCTCACCCGGACATAGAAACGGCCCGCAGAATACTAGAGGAGCAATTGAAGCTGATACAAAAGAGATTGCTGGACAAAGGGCTAGAAATATCAATAGAAAAAAGCAAAATTTGTGTGTTTACGCAAAGACAGCTACAAGGAAAAGACTGTGCAATTACACTAAATGGACACACACTGGAGTTAGTTAAAGAGATCAAATTCCTGGGAATGTGGTTAGATTCAAAATTAACATGGAGAAAGCATATCATGGAACTGCAGCAATCATGTATGCAACGCCTGAACTGTTTCAAAGCCCTCGCCGCCCCGACCTGGGGTGCGGACCCTCGACTACTCCGGCATGTATTCTGCTCTCTACTGAGGAGCCGAATGGAATACGGGGGGTTCCTGTATCAAACTGCCGCCAAGTCTCTTCTAACAAAATTGGACTGCATTCAATCAGCAGCTCTGCGAGTAATCGGAGGCTTTGTGAAATCCACCCCCATCGCCGTGATGGAGGCAGAATTAGCCATTCCACCGTTGAGTACAAGAAGAAGTAAATTGGGGTTGAACTTCTGGCTAAAGGTGTGGTCCATGAAGTCACATCCCCTACAGAGGAAGGTGCAGCTCCTTGCCCATGAAAGTTCAGCCAAATCACGTCAACAACAGAAAAAACCCAGCCTGATACAGTATTTTCAGACAACGGCCCTGTGGAATATACACAGACAAGAGATCAACGAGATGTTCAGCGAAGAAGATACGTGGCAAAGGGCGGAGATCTCGTCGCGAATCCACCTGTCCTTGATCAAGGGCTCGGTAGACAAAAAAACCACCCTTCAGTTAGAATTGAAGCAATGGGCATTAGAAACCTTGAACACACGATGGAAGGAATGGCGGAAAGTATTTACCGATGGATCAAGGGTAATGCAATCCACCAGCGCGGCCGCTTGGGTCGATGCAGACTGTGGCGTTTATGAAGCTTGTAGATTGCCGGCAGAATTCTCAATCTTCTCATCCGAGATGTACGCAATCCTGAGGGCCATACAATATATACAACGGTCAGTACAGACAAAAGCAGTGATATGTTCGGATTCACAAAGTGCCTTACAGGCTATCATAGGCATTCCTAAAGGCCAGTGCAGAAACTACCTGACATATGAAGTTGGCAGAGAACTCTGGAAAGCCATACACAGAGGCATAGAAGTGTGCCTACAATGGATCCCGGGTCACGTGGGAGTGACAGGGAACGAGCTAGCGGACAAAATAGCTCGACGACATCTCCAGGTTCCCGATACTGAGAACATACCAGTGCCTTATACCGATTTCAGAACGATCGCCTCAGCAAGAGCTCTCAACGCATGGGAAAGAAAATGGAACGAAAAGGCCCAAGGGAAAGGGCTATGGTACCGCGCCATCGCCAGCAAAGTTACGATGAAATCCATGGTTCCAGGAAGTGGATCTCCATAGAAAGGCAATCACGCTGATTAGTAGATTAAGAACGGGGCACACCTGGCTTAATGATAAAAAATTTCTAATGAAGGTCTCGGATTCTCCGAACTGCGAATCCTGCGACGAAGTGGAGGATATCTACCACTTCCTTCTAAGATGTAGGCGCCACCGCGAATATAGAAGAATCTTATTAAAAGACGCTCTTCACATAGAAAACATCGCAGATGTGATCATAACTCTCGCCAGCGCCCAACAAGAAAGCGATTAGCTTAATCTACATGTACGTGGCGAAAACTAAAGGCATAATATAAATAAAAGAGCACCATTACTCCATGTAACTGGCTAAATTAGCCTAAGGCTAAAGCCAAAAAAAAAAAAAAAAAAAAAAAAAAAAAAAAAAAAAAATAATAATACTACTTTCGCTTTAAATATTAGGGCCGCCTATGCAACCAAAACTATTCCACTAATAAATCACTGATTCTGCGATATTATGTGAATTTAGTATTTGAAGGAAATACCGAATTATTTTTTATAGCTTTACTCTTAATCGATTTCGATGTCATTAGAGCCGCATAACAAGATTGTATTGTCGTAGCATATCTGACTTTGGCTTGGATCCTTATCATTTAGCCATTCATCTGAAATATATACCTAATCATTTTAATGACACTGTATTAGATGACCAGGTGATTTTAGCTAGGACTGAAGATGAATTACAACGAGGGTTATGCACAGTAGTGAAAATATCAGTTCATCACGATTTGAAATTCTCCTCAGCAAAAACGAATGTAGCAATCAAGGGAGACGAACCAATACGTGTTAAGATTGTTATCAATGACAGAACAAATTTGCATATTTAGCATTTGACATAATCTTTACCAGAAATAAAGATGTTATTGCCAAATTACAGCAATTTCAATAACTGTGTGGAGTAATCAAAAGAAAATTTAAGAACATCAGACGAGACACATTGATGAAATTTTACAAAGTAATGACTGTGTCAACATTACTATATGGGTGCGAATCGTGGACGTTGAATAAACAACAAATAAAGCGGATAGAAGCAGCTGAGATAAGATTTCTGAATGAGGAAATAATTGGATATAGGAAGATATTTATGTGGAAAGGAAAGATAAATTAAACCCAATACTCACTCTTCCTAATTGTCTCTTTCTCTTCCTTTACCTACTTGTTGTTCGTTACTATTTTCCCATCTCATACTTGATAAAGGTTTAACCCCAAAATATTGTGTTTGTATATTATTTCGTGTCTCTGCTGCCCTCCTCCCTTCAAATTTGGTGAGTGTTGAGTATAATTTATCTTCCCTTTCCACATAAATATCGCCTCGTTGCAGTTCTTTCACTCCATTGTTTTTGATATAGGAAAAAATAGATGGAGCATGTGACACGTTTAGAGGACAACAGACCACCAAAGGTGCTGCTAAATTACAAGCCACAAAAAAAAGGAAGGAAGGAGGACAGGTCGTCCAAAGAAGAAATGGAAACAACAAGAAGTGTGAAGGTGGAACAAGCCAGTTGAAGTGGATGATGATGATTAATATTATCTCCATCGAAGCATTTAGACTCATCCAAAAGTTCAATTCTCACATAGGAATGTAAAGATGAAAAGTTGGTGGGTTAAGGGGGAGGAGGGGGGGGGGGGTTGTATCGATGCTGAAAGCTGCATGCCAGCCGAGATGACCCGAGGCTCAATTTGGCCGCAGATTGGACACGTACCGTCCAAGGCCTTTCACCCGTCACTTATCGAGGTTAAGAAACTTTGCTCGACCGCCCCTAACTACCAGTTTGTTTATTACGAAATGAGCCGGGGACCGGTGCTTAACAATTATCAATTTTATGCGGCCCTCGGGATTTATTTTTACGGCGCCGCGTTTTTCGCCGGTAATAGTTTATTGGTTCTGACAGGGCTAACTGCGGCCAAACCACGGGGTTCGCCGTCGACTGGCGCGTGTAATTTGGGTGCGCGTTAACACGCCGCCGGTGAGGATGATGGCCTAAGTGAGACCACGAAGCTCTCACCCAGCGACAATCACGGTGATCGGGAGACGAGGAGTCTGTAATAAGGGCCAAGCCGGCAGCGCGCTACACCGCCGTTCACTGTGGTCCTCATTCTCGCAGACAATACCACAACACCACCCTGTAAATTCACATGTACCTAATGATCGTTGAAAACGAATTCCAATTATACAAATGTTTCTTCATGTAAGAGAATACACCTGATAACTGAATAATGAAATGAACAATGTTATATACAACAACATGAAGACAAATTTATAAATTTGAATGAATAAAAAAATATTATATCAATAATGTTGCAATTTTCGCACTTTCATTTACAAATTACTAAAAAAAAATTAATTTCAGAGATGAGTTCAGTGTAGTGACTAGGGCAGTTGATATTTTAAAAATATCGGATTTTCGGTACAACGATATTTTTAAAAGTATCAAAATCGGATTAGATATATCGAAGAAAAAGTATCGATATATCGACCCTATTTTATAAAAACAATGTTACAAAACAAATCTTGTACAAACAGTGTCTTTTTTTTTTTTTTTTGTAACAGTTTAACGTCCCTTTTTAACAACGTGGTCTTTAGAGACGGGAAAGGATGGGGGCAAGGAATGGGAAGGAATTCGGCCATGGCCTTTTGAGGAAGCATCCCGGCATTCGCCTGGAGTGATTTGGGGAAACCATGGAAAACCCAAATCTGGATGCCCGGACGGGGATTCGAACCGCCGTCCTCCCGAATGCGAGGCCAGAACGCTATCCGTTACACCACCACGCTCGGTCACAAACAGTGTCAAGTCTTGTGGCTATTTACTTATAAACAGTTATGAGATATTCTCTTGAATCAAGTCTGCAATTTCTGAAATAAAATGGTTATTCACGGCATTTTTCTAAAAAAAAAAAAAAATAAGCCATTACACATTATTATTAAAAGTATAGTAACAAAGTAAAATTTAACGTATTTCTTAACCTTTCTGATCTTTGTGCAAAATATAAATTTAAGGCCTTTAGCCTCATCAAGAGGAAGGCAATTAACATACACATTTGCTCCAAGACGTTTAACCTTTTTATTTCCATTGGATAAACACAGGCATTTCTTATGATTTGGGAGTGAAATCATGTATGTGTGCCAAATTAGCTGTTTCTAGGACAACTGGAAGTTGTGTGAAATTATGATGTGGGAGTGTGGTAGTCGTTTCAAACAGTTTGAATTCCACAAACTTCCGAAGTAAAGTGATGAATAAATAAAACTTCAGACATTAATTATGGTTACTTTAATCCGTTTAAAATAAAAAAAATTGTGACATATAAAAAGGTTAAGGTAGAAGTGTGGACTGTGCTTCCAGGAATTAGTAATAAAAAAATTAAGTTTTTTTGTACCAATATTTGTCAGCAGCTGTTTTTAAAAATACTCAATGGAACTTTTTTTTAATATATCGACTCCGATACCCAGATTTCAGAATCGATATATCGTCCTATAAAGTATCACAAATAAATATCGATATTTCGATTTGCTGATATTTTATCAACAGCCCTAGTAGTGACACTAATTTTTGATATTTGGCGCGTTAATTGTCATAGGGATGGGCATATGGAAAAATATGTCGATAAATATCGTATCAATATTTAGAAGCGGTATCGATATGTAACGAGCCGCGCTGTCGCCACGTTACAAGGTGCATTTTTTATTATATATGTAATAATATAAGAGTAATTTACATAAATCTTGGGCGACCACGTGAATAGATTTTTGTTGTAATTTTATAAAGTACGCAAGATTCCAAGTGAGGACTGTAAGGAAATGGTGAACTTATACAGTGTATCGTAGCAAAGCGAATATTCAAGAATTATTGAGCTATGTAGGCTTGAAGCTAATCTTGGTGTTCCCGAGCCTTGGCGACAAAAAGTCGCGGATTTGGGATTTGCCAGACCACACACCCTGCTCCCTGGGGATGGGTCACTCACCGAGCGGGAAAAGCCTGCCGTCCGAAACCCGAATGTTCTCTCGCTCCGGCGAACTTAGCCGAATATGTCCGACGTCTGTTGGACTCTTTGGCCAAATCACATATCGAGGATATCACGTGACATTAGGTGCCGACCTGAAGGTCCAATCAAAATGAGCGTATAACTCAAAATCCTGGGAATTTTTGTTGTATGTGAGCTTCGAGACTACAAATGGGCGGAGCAAGAAGTTTCCTCGTGGACCGAAGAGCGAGGAGCTGAGATTCTACATTCTAACTCCGATCGCACCAGTCTGAGGTTGACTTGGAAAGTTGACTTCTTTCGCTAACCGCAGCTTGCCTTGCTGGAGCAAGGTTATCACCGCAACTCAGCCGGTAATGCGATGATGCGCATTGCCAGACCAGAGATGCCTATAGCCGACTTGTGAGATAATCTCACATATCGTGGGTCCGCTACACTCATCACAGACATCAGACGCAGAACTACAATGGTAATTGATTACGACCAAGCCATGTGATTGTGCATTCCGTGAAACAGAACCCGTAAGCGACTTTGAGAGGATAGGTCCATGTTCTCACTTTGTAATTGTAAAAACCCCTGAGCTAGCGGCATAATTTGCCAGAACTAGTTATTTTCGAATGATATATTGTTCATTCTGGCGCCCATGATTTTCTTTTTAACTGTAAAGTCACAGTATTATGATGCCTTTGTCTGAGGTAGTCATAACTTGTATTTTTCATTGTTTCCAGTTGTCATTATTTCTTGCATTTTGATTCCGAGATATTTAAAAGTAAATATATAATTGTTTGCTTGCCCATGACGGCTAATTGTAACTCTGAGCGTTGCTTTTATGACTTTGCCAATTTGTGTTAATGTTAACGGTAAATTCGCTCGGACTTGTAATCGCCAGTGATAAGAAAATAAATGTCATATTGTGACAATTTACCTGAATTCCAACTAACGTCGAAATTCTTGCAAAATTAATAAATTTTCACTCCTTCATATAAATTAAAATTAAAATCCACAATTATTAATCATAAAGGTATGAAAGATAATTGTAACGTGGTTTGCCCACCAAGGCACTCACCACAATATGTATCGAGGAAAAAATATCTATATTTTGCCTAAAGCTAGTAATTTTCTAAAAATATTCCCAAAATATATAATTATATTTAAGAAAATTCGGAAAATAAAAAGACGCATTTGGAAATAATAGACACTTTTATTAATTTATCTGTTTTTACAGTCAAAACCATTATTCATCTGATGTAAACATTGAAAGAACTCTGTTTTATATGTTTCCCCGTCAATCTACTCCTGTTGTCAGGTGCAATGCCACGCAGTTAACTGCGGAAGCCGCTCTTTCAGACGACACAGAAGAGGTTTCGCAAATCAGATATTTCGTCAACCCGTTAACTGTTATTCACCAATAAAAAAAGTAAATAAAAAAAACAGTTGAAAATAGCAGTTGTTAATTTGCGTCAACCCTGATGCTTAATCAATATTATTCAACTATAAAAATAACCTAACCGTTAACATTCAAACATGTTGACTACAAAAGTAGCTAACGCAAACCTTGTTTTAACCCCATAATCGTTGATGAAAAGTTGTTGAATTACGGTAAATTCACTTTTTTAAGACGCTTTCAGAAGATTGGATACTTTTTCAATATATATCTTATATCTTTAAAGAAGCAATTCTTGTATATATATATATATATATATTTGGGGTCACAGAAACGGCTTTAACGAATATTATACACTTAGATAAAATTTTGTTTTTAATTTTACCTAAATAGGTGTCTTTCCTCCAAATGCTAATTTACAAAAAAAATCAGCAATTCTTGTATTTGGTATTTCAGAAACGACTCTAACGCCATCTCGTACAAGTTTCAGGTACCAGTAAGCTGACAGATACAGTTCAGAAATCAATGACTCGTACAGTGAGGAAGAACTATGGCAACGGTCAGATCTATCCCCTCTAGTTCACATTTACCTTATGACAGACCGATCAGTGAAAAAAGATCACAGTGAGGAGGAACTGAAGTGCCTCACACTAGAAGCACTGAAGTCGAGATGGAAGGCGTGGCACAAAATTTTTACAGACGGCTCAAAGGAAAGGCTTCCGCTGCTGCATTTGTAGACCCTGGTCGCTGCGTTCACGAAGCTTACAGGTTACCAAGCCAGTTTTCGACGTTCTCATCAGAGCTTTATGCCATTCTAAAAGCGCTGCAATACATTCATTCGACATCTCAGTCAAATATAGTGATCTGTACAGATTCTAGAAGTGCCCTACAGGCAATAATGGAAGTATCAAAAGTAAGATGCCGGAACTATTTAGTATATGACATAGTCAGGGAACTTCAGAAGTTATCGGTAGAAGGAATACAAGTGCAGTTCCAGTGGGTACCGAGCCATGTTGGGGCGTTGGGAAATGAGGCAGCGGACAGAACAGCACGTCGCCACCTTACTGCTGCAGAAACAGAAAAAGTGTCGGTACCCAGTACAGACTTCAAGGCCATTGTTACCGACATTGTTAAGACTGAGTGGGAGAAGAGATGGTTTGCCGACTGCCAGGGAAAGGGACTTTTGGTATCGAGCCATCTGCAACAACATAGTAAGCAAGCCATGGTACGCTCAACTAGAACTGAACAGGAAAGAAATTACTTTAATGAACAGACTTAGGACAGGTCAAACTTTATAACGTGACAAAAAATACGTCATGCGGTTGGTGGATTCGCCGATGTGCCTATCGTGTGATTTTGTAGAGGATATTTATCACTTCATGCTGAGCTGCAAGCAACATCAATCAGCGAGAAAACAACTGCTAGAAGATGGTCTGAATATAACTGACATAACTTCTCTGATGCAATATCTCTCAGTCCAAGCAAGAAATCGGTCAAGAAAATTTCCTTGTATGTTAAATGTACTAAAGGTGTAATTTAAAATTCATTCGAATATATTGTATAAGGTTATTGGCTGTATTAGCCTTTGTATAGAGCCATAAAATAAAATAAAATAAATAAATTAAGTTATCTTTGGTTCGAGCAAGGAGTTCTTATATCTCTTAACGAATAATTTTTGTACAACAGTTGACCCGTGCGAACAGTATCGTGGTCAGTCAGCGGGTGGTAATATAATAAAGTTGAAATAAGTAAATGCAAGTATTTATTAACCAAAGATATTTTATTTTGAAGAGTAGGAATACATTTCACTTCTACTGTAAAAAAACGTTATTATTAAATACTACATGTTTAATGGTAAAACATTTTAAAAATAGTTGTTTAAAAAATATTAGCTTTGGCAGATGTCCTTTTTTCAATCTTCTTTACTTTACAAAACGTCTTTGATAACAATATTAGCAGTTACAGTGTGATCATCGTTGACTTTTTGACCGTATGTGTCTTTAACAAAAAAAATAAATACTAATGATTCTACAGACTCGTGAAAAATTCACGTAAGGGTGCCCACACGAAAAAAAAAGTTATGATAAATACAGTCCTGCCTTTTGAAGCGTCTGACCTTGTTCTTTATTATTCATGTTAATCAAATTTATTTTTGCTCATAGGAAGGAACTGTGCGCTTCAAAATGTCTGGGAAGTATTCAAGGAAAACTTTTAGCTTTAATACGTATTAAATTAAATACTAAATTGCGTTGGTGCAAAATATATTAAATTGGCACTTAAAATTGATACCTCATATATAATATTGATTTTTGATTTATCGAGAATATAAATATCGACGATAAATATCGATTATTTTATTAAAAATGTCGATATTTCGATACATCGAAGTAGTAGCGGAAGTCTAAATTGTCATCAATAATCTTAATCGCTGCGATCCAGTATTGACAATAAGTTTCTTTTCTTAGCTAATAAGTTGCTGACTACGTTAATCCTCTTCTGGCTCACTCATTTGCTGCAACAATGACATAACTAGAAAAAACGAGCTGTTGTGAGTTATAAACTCAGGATGGAAAATTTTCGTATATACTACAACTGATAGCATACATTTTCCCTTCATTTATATTGTATTCTTTCAATAAAACAAGCAGGTAAGTTATTTTCAAGGAAATGCAAAGAGCTATTACACATGAATCATTTGAATTGGTCCTCCTACAAAATTGACGGTTTTATGTCACTGTTGCAGCCAATGAGCGATATCATCATGGGAATGAATGAAAAGAAAACTTGTTTGGTGCATCTCTTAAAACCGGATATAACACTGGAAAGTGGGGTGTGGTGGTTTTATCCAACGCCCCCTAAAGTCTTGTACTAGAAATGCCCCCTATGAGACCACTCCTGTTGGGAACCAAAGGTCTATATGTTTACGGAAAAGATGAATTTTACGAAAATTTCGTGACTATCTTTCGTTGCAGAGATATACAGGGTGTTACTAAAAGGTACGGCCAAACTTTCAGGAAACATTCCTCACACACAAACAAAGAAAATATGTTATGTGGACATGTGTCCGGAAACGCTTACTTTCCATGTTAGAGCTCATTTTAGATTGGTACAGGCGGACCAATTCCATGGCCCCCACGCTCTCCTGACCTCAACCCTCTTGACTTCCATTTATGGGGGCATTTGAAAGCCCTTGTCTACGCAACCCCGGTACCAAATGTAGAGACTCTTCGTGCTCGTATTGTGGACGGCTGTGATACAATACGCCATTGTCCAGGGCTGCATCAGGGATTCCATGCGACGGAGGGTGGATGCATGTATCCTCGCTAACGGAGGACATTTTGAACATTTCCTGTAACAAAGTGTTTGAAGTCACGCTGGTACGTTCTGTTGCTGCGTGTTTCCATTCCATGTTTAATGTGATTTGAAGAGAAGTAATAAAATGAGCTCTAACATGGAAAGTAAGCGTTTCCGGACACATGTCCACATAACATATTTTCTTTGTTTGTGTGT
This sequence comes from Vandiemenella viatica, assembly GCA_031002005.1. NCBI lineage: Eukaryota > Metazoa > Arthropoda > Insecta > Orthoptera > Morabidae > Vandiemenella > Vandiemenella viatica. Next base: position 249,355,549 of record JARYHS010011408.1, on the reverse strand, counting down.
GAGGAATGTTTCCTGAAAGTTTGGCCGTACCTTTTTGTAACACCCTGTATATGTTTTCCTAGATTTTTTTTGTCTTAACGCGTTGAATTATCGACAACCTCAGCTAGTTGAGGACTTTGGTGGCATTCTGATTTCATGTGCCGCAGCGTCTTTAGAAAGTAAGACAAACGATTCAGCTGAAATTATAATTGATTTCAGCTTTCCTATTGTCGTCTCACCAACAACTAACGATATCTTATCTATTCTTATAAAATGCCAATCTTGGTCACGATATAGCGATGTCTGACACACTGTGACGTCACGCTTTACGCATCCACTGCCCAACCTACAACGTCCGGAGATAATGTTCAAGGTAACACGCCTTATTTAACAACAGTTCTATTTAGCTAAGCATCCACAAGTAACGGAGCTACCAGCACATCATAAAACGTGTTTGTATTTCGTAAAAATTGACATATTAATTATTAGTTTCCTTTTCTTAATTAAAATTCGTTTGACGTAAATTTTTCTTATACTCTCTGTACAGCGATGTCATTATTACAGTAAGTTAAGAAATATCTACATTACATCATTTTCAAGATTATGAGCGTTATTTGACGAAAATCATACTCAGTTAGCGAAGAAACGAATTGCTAAGAGACTGCGTTCAACACATTTTTGTCGTGGTTACAAGATATTTATATTCGATGTAGTTATTTTAAGATACTTATAAAAATATATTAGAAAAAATTATTTACCGATACAGTGAACTAAAAGTAGTATACTACTTTTAATTTTATATATTAATTATTAGTTGCTTTTATTACTGATGTCACTGTATCTGACATACGTAAATATTTCCAGTGGATCAAATTTAGATCGCAATACAGAAAATATATTCGTACACGGATAATAGAAGCTATGTTTTTTGAACAGCAATATTAGTAGAATATTAGTACTTATGTCGAAATGTAGGCAGAAACAGAACGACAACTAATACAAATTTTTGACAGAATAATTCACAATGAATTTTTATCTTCATAAATAATTTAAGCTGCTTTTATAAGCGCCAAGTTACTGAAGTTATTATTTCATACGGATGGAAGTAGTTCCGTAGTTATTGTGCTGAATGAGACCTGGATATCACGCGCTATAACAAAAGGATTTTGGGATTTCTAATTCCATTGGTTCCATTATTTAAACACCAATAATTCACTAGAAGTTTCATTTCTACTCTATCGCTACGTCAGCAAAATAGATAAAATAATATAATGAACGTTATATTTCAACTATCTCTTTTATGTAGGCAGGCGCAAATAAATGAACTGCGAGAACATTCCTTTCACCCTTCATTTTTGACGGGCTTTAAAGCTAGTCTACTGCGTATATAATTTCGTAAGCACACTCATTCACTCACCTCCATAGTTATTGGCTGGAGAACGGTGTCATGTGTCAGCCTTCGCTCGCAAAACAGCGACCACAGGTACCATTAAAAGAAATTCGTAGCAATTCCCACAATTTAATAGCTAAGCAACTGCCACGAAATTAATTGCCATAATACATTTATTAAGTCTGCTTTTCTTAGCGTTTCATAGTTAAAGAAATATCTATAAACTTAGCGGCTGAAAAAAAAGTGGATCTACTTAGCAACATAAAAAACTTTAAAAACCTTATTTACTCATAGTCTCTGATGTAACTACGAATACCAGTTTTCATTACCACCTAGGATGAAATTCAATTTAATTAAAACCTTCGCTAATGTTGTTGCTTTTCCAAAGTTTATACATTACGATTTATTTACTTTTTACGTATTTTACTGACCATTTTCGTTGATGGTCTTTGTTCATGTTCGCTGTACGTGAGTTCAGGGCCGGCGTTAAGGGGGGGGTAAGCGGGTCAAATGTACCCTGGCCCGCCCGGCTGATAGGGGGGCCCGCCCGGCTGATAGGGGGCCCCCACCCTGCAAGTTGTAGAGCTTGGTCTGAGGGAAGGCCCTAACTGATGAATTCGCCAAGGGCCCCAAACTGGTTACCCCGGGCTCCAGAATCCAAGCGCCGGCCTTGCGTGAGTTATTAGGTTGTTTAAACTGGACATTACCGAATCTAGTATTCTGGAAATTTATTTTTCGGAGTTGCTCAACTGTTTAATAATCTGGATTCTGTATTAAGGTCTCTGACTGTTACAGAAACTATCACCAAAGACTACATTACGAATTCCCACCCTCAATAAAAAAACAACGTGATTCTTTTGAAGTAAACAGTAATTATTTAAATATTGCAAACTCTAAGCGACAAATTTAAGTTTGTATTTCAGCAAGTTTGAATCTACGACCTTTGAAACAATTGTACGATAGCGCAATCTTCCCTGTGCGTGTTTAACATCTACGTCTGTGAATACTTCTGAGTTTTTCAAGCTTAAGAGGTTTTATTCAAACCAAGGGTGAATCACAGGTCACGTTAGAATGTAGTCAGATCAGGTCAACCAGTCATAATCTTTGACCCTAAAAACTGGAACTATTCTAGACCCGTGACGATACTCGAAAAACGGTCACGGGCTTACACTAGATAGTAAATAATTAAGTTGTTCATTTTACAGGTGACCCGATGGTTCTCTAACCGTCTGGCGTTCCAAGATCTCTTCGCTGGAGTCTATCTTGCCAGCTAGCTCGGAAATCACTGTATCGGAGAACCACTGTCCGTCCCTGCGGGGTCGTTTTCGGAATCGCAACTTTTTGTACTGACCGCGCACACCGTCCGTTCACCTGAGGAAAATCACAGATCCCGTACGACCCATCGGGCGGACTCGAGGGGGCTTTCACGTTGGGCGTGATACAAGCGTGTCGATATTCGCGCGGCTACTTCTCCGGCACTCCCGGATCTCAGCAAACTACTGGCGGCAGTCGGAACAGCTCTGTTATGTTTATAGCAGGCAGTACCTCCAAACATTATCCGCACCTCTCACTTTCACGTGATTGCTATCGCTCTTGCCACACGATTACCACACAGTTTATAATTTACGAACAATTGTTTTCAGTCACTACGATGGATCTCACAGTTCAATAGACCACACGTTGTTCCAAGATCAAAGTGCCAAATTGACTTCCCTTAACTCTGCGGGACAATTTTAGTGTCCAGCCAAGAGAAAACAAAAATGATCAAGAGATTTTCGTCAAATAATTTTGTTCTTCTGTTTATAATCATTTTAGCAAATCTGCAAAGATTTTTATCAGTGTCGCGCTTTCCCATCTTGATAGGTAGTCGATTTAATAATGAAAATTAAGTTTCTATCATATTAAACCATTATATATTATATTTCAAAGGTAGTTTTTGTCGGTACGCCATATCTCCCTTAATATTTCATCAAAATTAATGACTGAGACATCATTTTGAAGGTTACGCTCCCCGCTAATGACGAAAAATAAACAAGCAATTTAAAATTAATGCTTTCATTGAAGAACTTTATTTCATTTTTTTTTATAATAACAATATTTGCTTAAGGAATGTAGAAGGAGCAATCTGTTGACAATCTTTTTAATGAACATGCATGATAGATGTCAGTTGGAGTTGTTTATATTCATTAAAGAATGCAAAAGATATAAAGTTTTTTTCCCAGCATGTCATAATTAACTTAATAGTTCATCAAAATTAATGATTGAGATAAGGACGGAAAATAAAATCATGTTTTCATTGAAAAACTTAATTTTTAAAAACTTATTATAAAAATCGTATTTGTATAAAACATGTTGAAGCCACCATCTGTTGACAATCTGTTTCACTAAATATACTCGACAGCTGTAGATTGGAGTCGTTTGTATTAATACAGAAGGCACCATCTGTTGACAGTTTTATTTTTCAAAGGCAACTATAGGTAAATAACTAACTATGATCACATTATAACTGCTAACAATTTCTTCGAAGAAGTTTCGTAAAAAAGTTTGAAAAAAAAAAAAAACATCACGTATGATAAGCCAACATTTACTTTTTTTTTAATTTACGTTTTAATTGTTTTACTGTTAAAAATTTTGTCTAAAATGATCATGACTTTTTACAATAAGACTGATATTTATTATAACTCTCCAAAATAAAATAATTTTCATTAATAAATACTTATTTCCAAATTATTATATCACCATTTGGTGATCGCTCACGATACTATGCGAATTATTCGCACACGTCAGCTAATATTAAAAAAATTCTTAGCTGTCTCTTACAGCAGCGTTATACAATCAACTTATTCTTGTAAAGATGATAACATATTAATTTCAACTTTTCGTGGTACAATCTTCTGTTTTACTGTCGTACTATATTTCTGATGTTTCTATTCCGGAGTTAAACACTATGTCTTTTATTATATTGTCTTTATGATCATTCCCAAAATGCTTTCAGCTTTAACAGATGTTGACACTGTTTAGTAGATTGATAATCCGTTTTTTCGGATGATTCTAATGACTTCTGTCCCATCTGACTTATAAGACGTTACTGTTGCTAAACCCTCCCTTCAACTGTAATACCTTGTGTTACACTACAGTTATTTCTTCCTCGTACGAATACGTATTACACTACACAGAAACTATTATTGAAAAGAGATCATCTGAGTATGTGGAACCGCTAAGCCATTGTGACTCCTTTCAGTGTGATTAAATTTTGGAATAACTGCTTTTGTTTTTTACTCAGCATATTAAAATGTAAGCCGGAATTTCTTTAACCTGTATTTTATTTAATAACAGCAAACATGAAATCAGTAAAGCAGCTAAAAATTGAGTTATAGACTTTGTAGGATTTAAACACACCACATATGTAGAGCAAATATTGGAAACCACTTCATCACAAAATTGTAGAAAATTAACATATTTGTAAAATTTATGTTCTTATTCTACGAGTTATTTACGAAAACAAAACTAGATAGCTTTTTATATTCACCTGCCCTTCTAACGATACTACAAACTCTCTTTTTTGAGTACTTATTTTGATTTGTTTTTTTAATGGTGGTCATGCCGCTATACTATTCCCTGTTCTTAATATTGGCAACGATTTTGTTGAGCAACCATTTGAGAAGTTCGGTACCTAATTCACTTTTGTACATTATACAAAAAATTTAATACACTAAATGAAGGCATTCGATAATAGGGTAAAAGCAAAGTCTTCCTTATCTGCCTGGAATTCGACCAAGAATGGAAAAGTTGTTGTTAATAGTTTCGTTAACTACTTGTATTAGTAGTTACTGATATTATACCAATAAACATTTATCACAATAGATAGTGCACACACTTTTGCGAAAACTGTTTGGATGTCTTTAATCAGTTGAAATACGCTTTCTAACATTTTCTGATATTATGTATGTCATGCAATCAGGCGTAAAAAGTCCACTCCAACAAATATGTTGGATATGAGCATTTCACACTTCTGTAAAACAAAACATTTATGAAGTACTAAAAAGTAAACGCTTATGGCATTATCTCCGACGGTTTCGGCCGCCGAGTGACAGAATTTCGATACACCGCGATTACCCTTCTGCAGTGGCATCTTAACCTGGTACCGGGATTAGGGGGCTACAGTTTAATGCAGAATCAGAACCACGGAGCGTCCTAGCGTACTTCACATGAACAAAGCAAAGTTTTGTCAGAGGTGAAAGTCAGTTTTAAGGCCCGTAAAAATTATAGCCGAGGCCGGGTTTGAACCGGGGTCATTACATTCACTTGTCACGCGCTTAAAATAACTAATCCACCTGTTTAGATTAAACAACTTTTGATTTTGCAACAAAGTTATTTCGATATTTTCTTCAGACAAACATTACCTCTATCTGATAACTCTATAGTGTGACGGTCCGACCGTCTCTGTGCTTAAATAGCAACGAAAATTATTAAAATTTAATATTTTAATTTTGGATCAAAATTTCTTGTATTGATATCTTTAAAGCATTTCATCTTGGCAGGGAAGTGAACAGATTCGCTCTGAACAAAGAATTAGTTATAAAAGCAAACATTTATTTTAACATATAAAACATACCTTTGATTATAAACAGAATTGACAATTATTTTCTCTTTTACACGATAATCAAATCTAAAACAACACTGTATACTATGGGCGCCACCCTACATGAGACTACTATATGCTTAGGCTTATATGCTGTTCATACTCAATACAAATTGTCCGACTAGCTCAAATAATAAAAAACAATTTTAATAGCATGAGAAGTTCTTAACTGGTGAATCGCTTCACCCAGGACCGTTTACAGGAGTTTTTGATCCATAAACATTTTCAGTGGTAAGAATATAATCACCTTATCATTTTCTCACTTGGTGCTGTAGGAGCTTGTGCATTAGTGCGCCAAGCAACCGTATCCTTTTGTCGAACCGCAGGTTCAACCGCTGCACCAAGCAACCGTAAACTTTGTTAAACCATAGGTTCAACCGCTGCACTACTTCCCGCTGAAAACACACTTAGACACATACTTTTACACTTCCTAACACAGCTTCTGATCTGCACCCACTGAGAGGTGGCACAGAGGTCTTGCTTGTTCGGCCACCTGTGGCTCAGTGTCCACTTCTTCCGGCAGCGCTCCCCTTTTGTCCACTTTGGCGGGCGAAATTCCACTGCCCAATCAGGTTCCACCGCCATGCAAAGAAAGAACACACCTCAATATTCTGTCAATAGGTGGCCTACCTGTCTCATCCAGCCACTCTTGCCAGTCACAACAAAAACTATGGAGTGACCCTGATCACTACATTACACCCCATCCAAGTTAAATTTTCGGTTGACCACACTCACTATTAAGGTTAAACGAAAATTTTATAATCGTTTTTGTCTCCAACATCCGCATTACACTCTTCCCATGTAACTTTGAGCTCTTTTTTTTTCAGTCACTATTCCTGATGTGTTTATTAATGTTTTTGATTTGTCTCAATGTAGGTCCCCAAATTATTTTAATCAAGTACAAGTTGAAATATAACATGTTAACTAAATAGAAAAAATGCGAATCTGTCCCATCCCTGTTACATTACTGTAAGCTAGCGATTTTTTTAATTATTCAAATCTGCAAGTGTATTTTATTATTGATTAGCCTTGATGTCACAACTTCATATGTCATTCATTCTCTCACTCATGCAATATTTCTCTTAAGTCTAATTAATGACTAACAATCAGTATACTAATTATAAACATATTAAAATATACATATGAAATCTTATACATCAGACATCCCTCAAATGTCACTGCATAACAATTAACATTAACATGTATTGGACATATAAACAGAAATACATCTTCATTGATGCAAGAAAATATATTAACAATAATCATTAAAATGAACTGTCATTCAGTATTAAAAAAAATTATTTAATTGTTACCTTGTATATAGTGAATCCTTTTTATTTTACATGTATATATATAAAAATTAGTGGATATACCATCTAATTCTGCATGGTAATTACTTATTCACAGTCATATTGAATTGTTCTATTCTACTTCTACCTTAAAACAATTTTATGATTTCAGTTACGTTTAACTAACAACTTTGTAACTCTGCAAAGAACAATTAATCATAGCTCCCAATTCGTACCATAGCCTCTACTGTTATAATCATTGTAATCAACTCTACTATTAAGGCATAGTCGCCTATTATCTTCACTCTCATCTTGTAACGACGACGAAAAACAACATGATACAACATTGTTATTAAATATTTTGTAGTTTGATTTATCTAATTAAAATCCTCGTTAAACCGTCCTTAATCTTGCAATAACTGAACGTACCTGAATACTTTTTTTTTTTTTTTTTTTTTTTTTACCAAGCCAACATCCCGACTGCCATCATTAATTATTGGCCAGTAGAAGTGATGGAACCCACTTGAAAATAAAGCAAAATGTGTAAATCTACTTGGGCGTGGAATGAACTCATGTGTAGTTAAAATCATTATTCACTTAATCACACTCGTGTAATACCGCTATGTTTATCATACCTTTGTCAACGAACCATTTAATCCAATTGATACTAATCTTTCAATTACGCAAACTGTTGTCGCTTTTCGTATACTACGTGGGATATTATAACAAAGACAAAGTTAAAGTTACATCACTGGATTGTCGCAAAACAAAATATTCAAACGCATCATTGCGCATATTATGACGGTCTCTGGTCTTACGAATCACGGCCAACGAGAACACGCATCACAACAACTTCTTCATAATCAATTAAACCTTAAACTCGACGAATAAAGTTGCGTACAATCGCTGTAATTACTCTTCCACTATCCCTGTATACGAGCGTACATACCAGTTTCTCCAATATAAAATTTCCATGGCTCTACTATCTTATCAACGGTTCATGACATTTACACGCTAACGTTGTCAAATCTTTCCATTACTTTTAAAACAAAAATGATTATTCCACTTAGATTCGAATTTAACAAATGTTTCAAGTTCTCATTATTGCAATACCATCACTTCAATAGAAAGATTCCCTATAAATACTTCGGGTATTAGATTTTCCAACATTCTTCAGCTTCCGACATCTTCTTTACTACTGTTCTATAAACATTGTTCCAAATACAAACAAATGCTCTAATTAGTGCTCCTTAGACGCTTCTTAATTTTAAAATGCTTGGGTACGCTACTACGTTTTCAGCAAGCTAAATTCGTTAAGTTAACTTATTTCTACGATACACCTTAATTTTACGTCAAACTTCTGTACCGAATTCATATACCGTAATCATAGCAAAACCGGCTCCGTTTTATGAGTGAAAGTCTCTTTAATTCAGTGAACCAATCCGTCTCCCTGACATGCTTTTATTAAGTTCGTCGACTTTATATCAGCAAGCTTTTCTGTTTTTGGCAAAATGCAATAATATTCACCCGAACAATGAAACCATTTAAATTTTCTTTTCCATGGGCCCACTTCCTTTATTTTCGCCAACACGTATTCACGCGACAAATTGCTACAGCTGTAGGGTACTACTAGGACAGCACACCTCAGGTAGAATTCCCTAATCCCCTCAAGGTCGCCTGCGCGCCATCTGGCCGACAGATCATTAGCAAAAGGGACCGATGCATCCCAAACACACCTGCGAAAAATCTTCCGTTCTTTTTGCAGAATGATGGAAACAAACTGTTTTCTTGTCTTTGCAACAAGAACACTGTGTAATCTTCCTTTACCAAACATTATTCTATTAATGTCTGCTCTACATAATCTTTTGAGGAGTTTATTACGAGCAATGTTTGCGCTTTGGAAGTTAACGAAATCAGTTGGTATTGTGTTATAGCGTGATACAAAATCTTGATTCCACGGCACTCTTTTCAAATACTGAGCAAAAACACCATATTCCTTACACATCAACGAATTGCTTTTGTTTGACAATGGCATTCCGTTCATATGAGACATATCAAGCGACAAAATCATCCTAGTCTCATTGGATGGAACATGAATTGTTTCAGGCAAACAAGTTCCTTCATAAAACGGTATTACCGCTGCATCAAATTTATTTGCAAATTCCACAATCAGAACAACTGCATCGTGACTGTTCGGCCAAATTACAATTTCTGGTATTTTATTAATATTTCCCATTTTTAAACCAAATTTTGGAAAATACAACTCAATATGCACTTGTTTTGTTGTTACACACCTATGTGTGCAAGTACCCTGATCCTTTTGACCATTCTTAAGTGAAGCAACAACCTCCTCTATCCCTGTGTATTTTGACATAATATCTGCCCGAAAAGAAATTTGTGTTTCCCTCAGATCTTTGCCATCTTCTTTTAGTGAAGACATTTTGTTATCAATTTGTTTTATGTGTCCATTTATCTCTGATAATCTATTTGTGGTACTTTCTTTGAACTCATTTACTTCTTTCGACAAATTTGCCGTCCTCTTTTCCGTATCCTTTGCAAGATTAACGACCTCTTTACGGGTGTCTGTAATTTTTATTTCAGCGTTATCCCTAGCTACTTCTAATTTTTCACACTTTGACACTAGATTGTCATTCACAGTGTTCACGCTCTGAATTTCTTCCCGAACATCTTTCTTGAAATTTTCGAAATTTTCTTTCATTTCACATTTAAAATTTTGAAGTTGGTTCCCTAATTTGACACCTAACTCCTTCTGTCCTCCTATCAATTGTGATCGAAGTTGCTCTTGTCCCTCATCAACCGCATTGAAACGAGCGTTTATCTGTTCGGTTAAAGAGTTGAACTGAGCATTCATACCATCTAGTAATATTTGCATCATTGATCGCATATGGTCTGGTAAAATGGACTGATTTGAGGGGACCTGTGTGATTTCTATTGGTCTACTGTATGTGTCGTGTGTCATACTTGTGGCATCTACTTCAGTTCGCACGTATGAATTTACTTCTGCACCAACCTGTCCCTCCATTTTAATCATTTATTCCGATGCTGACTTCTTTAAGCACTTATCAATCAGAATTTTGGTTCGGTCTTAAAAGATGTTGCGCATAAATTTCATTACAAAAGGAAAACTGTTATACAACTTAACATTACCCCAATACATTAAACTCCACGCAATCAACAAATGACTCAATGTTTTTTTTTTTTTTTTTACCTCCTCTACCAAACTGTATTTCAGGACCATCCATCAAATCAAAGAATGGCAACGCCGTTATACCACCATGAGGAAATCACAGAGAAACATGAAAACACATTTAACACAATATGACACATGGATACAGAAAAAATCATTTAGATAAGCATATCAAATTAAAATCATAATATCAAACATGGACAAATAATATTTCGTTCTGCTCCTCTGAAAATTAAATTAGTAAGTAGCATTCATTTGAACATAAAAACACAACGCATTGCTGCATCTCGTTCAGACTCATCAGGCTGCAAATTGAACATTTTGATAAAATACACTTACAAATTAGAAAGAGAAAAAAAAAATTATTCACTGAATTGTTTTTGGATCAAATTTCGATAAGCTCCAACGTTGGGCGCAATATGTGACGGTCCGACCGTCTCTGTGCTTAAATAGCAACGAAAATTATTAAAATTTAATATTTTAATTTTGGATCAAAATTTCTTGTATTGATATCTTTAAAGCATTTCATCTTGGCAGGGAAGTGAACAGATTCGCTCTGAACAAAGAATTAGTTATAAAAGCAAACATTTATTTTAACATATAAAACATACCTTTGATTATAAACAGAATTGACAATTATTTTCTCTTTTACACGATAATCAAATCTAAAACAACACTGTATACTATGGGCGCCACCCTACATGAGACTACTATATGCTTAGGCTTATATGCTGTTCATACTCAATACAAATTGTCCGACTAGCTCAAATAATAAAAAAAACAATTTTAATAGCATGAGAAGTTCTTAACTGGTGAATCGCTTCACCCAGGACCGTTTACAGGAGTTTTGATCCATAAACATTTTCAGTGGTAAGAATATAATCACCTTATCATTTTCTCACTTGGTGCTGTAGGAGCTTGTGCATTAGTGCGCCAAGCAACCGTATCCTTTGTCGAACCGCAGGTTCAACCGCTGCACCAAGCAACCGTAAACTTTGTTAAACCATAGGTTCAACCGCTGCACTACTTCCCGCTGAAAACACACTTAGACACATACTTTTACACTTCCTAACACAGCTTCTGATCTGCACCCACTGAGAGGTGGCACAGAGGTCTTGCTTGTTCGGCCACCTGTGGCTCAGTGTCCTTCTTCCGGCAGCGCTCCCCTTTTGTCCACTTTGGCGGGCGAAATTCCACTGCCCAATCAGGTTCCACCGCCATGCAAAGAAAGAACACACCTCAATATTCTGTCAATAGGTGGCCTACCCTGTCTCATCCAGCCACTCTTGCCAGTCACAACAAAAACTATGGAGTGACCCTGATCACTACAATAGGGAGCGTCCATAGACTACGTAACTCCCTTTAGGCATCTTTTCCCCTCCTCGTATCTTTTTTCCTACTAATTCTAGAAGACATTTTGTACTGTTTGTGCATATAATGAAGGCAACTGATATTTGGGTTATGTACTTTTCTATAATTAAAATGAATGAAATGAACTACTCCTGTAAGTTATCAATTATTGGATTAAATCTCTTTCACAGGTACAGCCAGAAACTTTTCCTTCTTGAGGTGTTACTAAAAAGCATTCTCCTTATCTCTTTCATAACTGTTCATTAATTGATAAAATAGAAAAAACTGTACATGCCAATTAAAAAAAAAACCCTAAGAAAAGCTGCATTTTTTGTTTCTTTTGCTGCAGTTCTGTCACCTTTGTTTCTACATTACCAGGGAAAGAGTCTTTGATCTGCTTAAAAGATTTCTATATCTCATTGGATATGGAAAACTCGTTGGAAAAACATTTTCGATAAGCCTCGTGAAGTTTATTGGTCAGCGCCACTGCACGCCACATTTCGAACTTGAAATAACACTTTAGCGAACACTATAATTAAAGTGGCACCGAAATTCACTTGACTGAACAATACTAGAATTATTTTATCAACTAGTGATGTGATCACGCGCGGGCGATTCGAATTACAACAGCTTTGTTTATAACCATTAAAACAATACGATCTGTCAATGCCTTGAAAAAATCCCGGTTGACATCTGTAAGAGAATTTGAATATAGGGGTCGTCGCGTATCAGTTAAAGCGCATTCCCACGATCCCTTGTAGGCGAGACGGGACGGGACCTCATTAGCGGAAGTGTAGGGACGACCGCGGGCCGCAGGTTAGTCCTAGCTTACCTTGCCGCCACCTCTGCACCACGTTGCCTACTGTCGTTTGGCACAGAGCACTTTACAGCAACAGAAGGGGTGCGCACCGCTCCTGCAAACCGATGGCAAAAGCGCACCGCTACACACGCCTGTGATGTTTACCGACTCAGTGTGGGTAGCTGCGTCTCGTCTCCGCTAGCAGAGGCGGCCCTGTTCCCATGGCGTCCCGTCCCATCTCGCCTCCGTTTACAAGGGATCGTGGGAATGCACCTTTAGTTCAATTGTGCCAGGCGCGTGCAACTCAACGCTATGCGCGACACTGTCAGTATATAGGCTAGTATATCTAAATTACATAGGAAGATAATCATAAAAAAATACTCCTTCCTAAAGTACTATACCACATGACGCGGGATTTCGGTTTCACAAAAATAGTTTACGAACTTCTCAGCAATAGGCAATTCTTCGTCAGCTTTCAGAATTCAAAAAGCCGTCTACGCAAACCGAAAAATGGACTCCCTGAAGGCAGTGTTCTTGCCCCAATTACATTTAACATCCACACCAATGATCAACCCCTGGAAAGACGTTGCAACTCTTTTATCCACGCTGATGATCTTGCCCTAGCTACTCATCCTCTGACTTTTGAAGTCGTTGTGGATAGATTTACAACAGTTCTTGAATACTTTGGAAATTACTACAAGCATAATAACCTCAAGTCAACTCCTCCACCCCCCCCCCCCAAAAAAAACTAAGCATTGGCGGAAAAACTACCTCATATTTGATGCTGTCATTGACACGTCAAGAAGAAGAATAAGACATAGGAAGATAACTAAATGACGGAAATAAATATCCACATGCCTTATTATTTAACTGTGTCAAATAATATGAATGAAAAGCTACGTGGTCTTGGCTCGAAACACCCCCCCCCCCCCCCACGTAACCCAACGTTGCTTTCTATCGAACACCTCCCCCCATACCCTATACCAAGCTATGTAGTTTATGGATGCTCCCATATCACACATTGCTAGTAACAGTGCAGTGTTGAAAAAATAAAAAGTCTAGAAGGTCAAGAGTTATTTTCCTTGGCTTATTCAGCACGAAACTCAACTTCCAACGTGGCGTGGGAGACAGGAGAAAGCAGACAGTACCTGTGTGACCTAGCATTAATTTTCCCCCTCTAGTGCTGACCAAATGCTTCACCTGTTGGTATCCGAATAGCCAGTACCCAGCAATGATCTCAACCGTAATGATGCAGGCCATCTCTCCTGTAGCCACTCTTTGTTCCTTCACAATTCTAATACGTTTCCTGCAGACGCGAAGGCTACCATTACTACAGCAACTCATTTCTCGGTAGAGCATATTTAATGATGTAAACCCTTACTTTGGCGTTCAATGTGCTGTAACCCCCCCACATCAAAAGTTCCAGTCAGGCTGCAGATATCTCTAAGGCAGACATCCAACTCTCACCTCAAAACCTGTCCTTGTAACGCAGCCACAGAGGAGTAATTTCCATGTAATTACGAACATTATCGCTCCGGAAATTACGTCGTCACTGCCACCTTGCAAGGAAATAATAACACCTGCATCAGAGCATAGCAATCGCTTAATGTCGAAAATGTGTAATTACTGCAATGTTACTATAACATTTTATATTACATTAACTAGCCAGGCAGAAATAGAATGTGCTGTCGTTTATCTCTGGAAATGGAAGTGCAAGCCCAACGGTCTGTGAAATATAAACTTACCGTTGATACACAGCGTGTAAAAGTGTAGAGATTGCTCAAAACCTGGAACGTACTCAGTGAACCTGATGTATCACAATTTCTATTGCCATACCTCGTAAGGTATCCGGCATGTTTGATACGTGAGTATTAACTGCATATTTTTATTCATAACAGGAATAAATATTATGTATACTGTAAATATTTGTATATTCAACATGTGTTTGCAGGTTTTAAGCGTTGGTAGGCCTGCAATAGTAGAACATATTCAATTGCATTGGCGTGAAAATTATTCTAAAAAAATTGATCCTAACGCAAATGAGGAAATGGCCTACAATATCGAGAAGTAGAACTGAGTTTCATAATATCGTTAATCTGGAAGACAACTGCAATCAGCCACTCAGTATGTTGAAGAATGTCTGTGATGTTACTCCTATGTTTAAAATGACTGATTTTAGAAGTTTTTATAATAAAATAATTGTAAACAATTTTTTTAAGTATGCGACTAAGTAAATAGCGCGACCCTAACTAATTTATTTAATTCAAATAAAGAAATATTATTTATTTAATTGTTCGCGAATTTGATCAGACGTTCGACTCCATCTATTGAGCGCGTTTCTTATATGTGAAGCACTTCAGCAATTTTACAGAGCCAGCGGTCTTCCACATTTCAGGCAAAGATGGGTTAAACTGCGATAAATGAAACATATTTTATTTTTTTAAATTAATCAGTGGTAAAGGCAGAACGTTGGAGCCTATGTTTGTTAGATAACCCATTTAGCCTTTCCAAAATAAAAAAAATAATTAGTTCAAGTTCTTTCTCCAACATTATTCTAAATAAAAAAAAATTATTCGATCATTTAGAATCACCGGATTTATATCAACAGTGATAATTATGGGGGGATGAGAGGATGTTATAGCAGGAGACTGATCCTCCGACAGTTCAATATACAATGCAAATATCCATACTGTATGCAATCGTTTTCCCCAATGACTTTCAGATGCCTGTAGATGGCTTTACTTTCGATAAGTGTGTCAGAATCAGCTTTCGACGTCATCGTAAGTAAGAACTTTCGAAGTAAAATACAAATTCTCTTTGTCTCATAGTCCACGAGATCTGCTTTAAAAATATCACTCAAATATAAATAAAAAAACACCAACTCTGTAAGGACCAATTAGTAAATATGTACGGGAAGTTTTACAGGAGTTGATCGAGTTAGGGAATTCTGTTGGGAGTAGCGCTGTTAGGAAGAACATATTTCTATTTTGACCATTGGTGAGGGATCTTCAAAGGAAATAGCCGGTTTGACGCTTACCAATATAATGTTTATCAACACTATATGTATAAACTGACATAAAATTATTTTCAGAAGATTCTGCAGGATATGTCAACAATGGTATAGTATTCAATGATAGATGCAATGATGCGATCTATTACTATTCTGTAATGTGGGCGTATTGAGTACATGCTACGCAACAAGCGAGAATATTGCGTTACTTACTAGCTAATCAAGTACAGGAACTGAGAACCTAAACCCAAACCAAACTCAATTCAATGTTATTCATCTATTAATACTCTTCTTCCATCTTCTTCCTTTATAGATGTCTAAGCGGTCAAGCATCAACCGACAAACAGATGTGTGATGTATGAGCCAATGAGAATATTCAGAATTCAGAATGAGATTAAGTTAACACCTCCAAGACATTCACTGTTCCGTAATTATGGAGGGGACAAACCTGGGCCCTATTAATACCAACTCAAGATCTAACCTAGTCTTATAGTTAGTGAATTTCTGTTTTGTATTACCATCCCTGTTCCCACTATTACTTCCTAACGATTAGGCTTTCTACATACACCTAGCGTGGCGGGTGAGCAGTTAACGTTCTGGCCTCGTTCGGGAGGACGCGGGTTCGAATCCCCGTCTGGGCATCCAAATTTGGGTTTTCCATGGTTTCCACAAATCACTCCAGGTGAATGTCGGGATGCTTCCTTCAAAAGACATGGTAGAATTCATTCCCGTTCCTTGTCCCATCTCCCGCCACTAATGACCTCGACGCCGACGAAGCGTAAAGCCATAAGTAAAAAAAAAAAAAAAAATCAGCATCAGCAGGCGTGTAATTGTTCCCAGGTGATGTAAACGTCGATTTTTTCGGAACGAAATTTCAATGAAACGAGTGGGCATAAAAATAGAGTTCTTCCCAATGCCAGTTGCCGTTAATCAGCCAGGCTCGGAGGGACTTCGTATTAGATATTATATTGTACTACGTTCCAGTGTACCGCGTAATTAGAGTATCAGACAATGATTTTATATCGGCTGCATGGGATCTTGAAATGTGATCCACTGAATGCATGCTTTCTCTTTACCATGGTATGGAGATGTATGTGCATTTAAGAACGATCCCGTCCGTAACTGCTGTACTCTTCATACGGCGCCGTTGTAACGAGACCAAGTGGGGAACACACACTTGACACAAGGGTTATCTCCAGACAAGTTACGGCTGTTGTGTCGGCGGCCTTTGTAGCATCACAGGGGTCGGGACGCGTTGTCAGGGGTCATCGAGAGAAGAGGAAGGATGGATGAGAGTTTTGGGATCACGTACAATCTAGTCTCTCCCTTCCGTTATGGAATAGTATAGTCGCCTTTATCAGACTACTTTGCGAGAACTCGCATCATTCTTCAAAACGAAGCCAGCTGACTGAACCGACTAGTGGTTACCGTTCTGCATAATCTGTTTTCATCTAGAAACCACTTTATCGCTCGGGACATCCAGATTTGGGTTTTCCATGGTTTCCCAAATCACTCCAGGCAAGTGCCGGGATGCTTCCTTCAAAAGGCCATGGCCAAATTCCTTCCCATTCCTTGCCCCCCATCCTTTACCGTCTCTAAAGATCTCGCTGTTAAGAGACGTTAAGCAGATAAAAAGAAAAATAAACACTTTATTGTCGCGTTCAGAAAACTATTCACATGAATGCTGCTACGATTCCACAATACGGGAGTGATTCGGTCAGTCCGTGCAGAAGGAAAGAAAATATAAACGTTTGAGACAAACATGTTTTTTTCCTGATATTGTCTCCTTTGTGGGTCAAATCACTTAATGAAAAGATGTTTGAGTTCTTTTTCCATCCATCCGTGTTGTCGCCAATTTATGCAAAATATGTAGATGTTTCCGGAACTAACTTATCTTTCGACATAAATCTCTTTACCATCAAGCATTCTATAAACAGATAATCGTCTGAAGAAGCCAAATGTGGTAAGTGTGGAAAACGCAGAAGAAGTTTGATGTATAAATTCAATAAACCACTTCTTGAATATTCTTACTGACGCTGTAAACTCACCCAAATATTAGCTTAAGAGTGGTTTCCTTAAAAATTTATTATTTTAAAAAATAATCTTTAATCACTGCAGGAAATTCTTCTTCTTTATTTATAGAAATCCCTATAAAAGCTGAATTAAAAAACTGGGGTTCAACATTTGACTGCAGCTAAAAATGATCTCGACAAGTACCAGCGTTACCCTTTCTTAGATTTTCATCAACTTTTGGAAGTGCCACCGTGAATCCCAATGACAATTTTCTTATCACTTTGTTTGTCTTTCCACGCCTCTAATGGCCAACCTCAAAGCTGGTGTTAAAGGCAACTAAAGCAATTTCAAAAATATAGCTCAGCGAAATATTTCTGAATCTGCGAGTGATACAAGATTTGCTTCATTTTCACATTAGTTACATCCTATATTTGTGCTATCAATATGACCGCCTTGTTGGCTGGGGTGGTTACTGCAACGTCATGTTACCCGGTGCCAGACACGGAGTTAACTTGCTTGAGCTGTGATTGAAGAAGTAATTTTCATCATAAGAACTTGGTAGAAGAAGTGTATTAGTCATAATGACGAGATTGTGTACCAGAATCCTGGATTAAATACACAACATCGCAGTACAAATCGAAAGAGCGTATATGACATTGTAGATAATGATTTGTCCGTTGAACGAGGACTATCAGGTTGGCGATCAGTGCTGCCAATTCTACGGATTTATCCGTTGATCTTCGGATTTTTTTTTAAAAAAGGTTAGGATTTTCGGATTTTGTTAAAATATCTACGGATTTTTGCTACTTTTTACTAGTTATTGATTTTTCCTTATATTCGTGTTTTGTTAAACTTTGAGCGTATAGTGTTAATGCATTACAGAATTCTCAATAATTGTGAATGGTTTCCTTGCAACCGCTAATCTGAACCAACGATTGAAATGAAATAAAGCTCATATTCTTTTACAGAACCATCGGCGCACTTTGTATGCACGGTGACACGCTCGTTGGAACGGCTTTTCAACTTTTCCTGTTACAGAACAAATGCTAAATTTAATGTCAACAAAGAAAATGTATGGTTCTCTCCCCCCCCCCCCCCAAAAAAAGGAGTAGGCGCATCAGCAGCTGTAATGAAAGTGGCGCAATGTTCAAGAGATATTTATTCCTTTCAATGTAGAATTTTATTTTGTATTTCGAATTTTAAAGACCTCGATATAAAAAATATTATTAATTTTGACTCGTTCTTCAATAATTATTGTTTCAGTCTTTTAATTAGCGAGTCTCCGGATTTTTGTACCCAATCTAAGGAAGTTTTAGCGGCCATCTACGGATATTCAAAGCCAAGTGGCTGGCAGCACTTGTGGCAATACCGTCGGCATCTTTCGGAAGAGTAGGCATGAATCTGTTAATACGGGGGTTGATCCTTCTCCCTTCCTTGATATTTCACTCATTCGCAACAAACAAACAACACACTGTACTTAACGCAAACACACCACAGTCTTCCATAAAAACATTAACTCTAACGTACACTTCTATCACTAAGAAAGGTATGGGAAAATCATTTTACCTAAAATATCCGAGGATATTACCTTGAAGGAGTAACCTCTATTTTCGTGATGCCGATGACTGGATCATCAGATATGGCGAGCATCATCAATGCTGAACAGAAAAACGACAATAGTGAATAATGAGGAATAAAATATTTCAGTGGTCAGTTTAAATATACTGCAAAACGGTGTTTGTAAATATTTATTAAAATATTTTGTTTAAAAAAATTATCTTTCTTTCGGCTCTTGCACCAGTTATCAGAAATAAACACTTGTTGTCGTTGTTATTGGAGTCTTAGGGCGCATAAACAATTGTTAAGGTTTTAATGACTAAGAAAGTAAAAAATCTTATTGGGAAATTATACTGCTTCATTCTCCCTACAGTAAATTTATCAATAGTAGAAGCACTCTATTACGTAGTTTCATTTAGGATTAGACGAAGAGTCTGACGTAGAACGAGTCGAGGAAAGTAGTAACATACCTGTTAAACACTTGTTAAAGGATATATATATATATTTCACAAAGTAAACCTCGATGTTCAGGTTGCAGCTTTATAGAGACGTTTTTTATTGTGTCTCAAACCTCATTAACTGCTGTTTTCAGTTCAAAGAAATCGTTTTTATAACGTATAGTTTCCAACATGTAGGCTACGTAAATACTTTAAGGTCACTAAAACATCATTCTATTTCGACAGTAAATGCTGAGCGTAGTGTAACTGTGTATTTCTTGTGAGCTCACTATAACGAACATACCGTTTCCGCTGAGATCGCTTGATCTCAGAGAAACACGTACGTAATTGGCGAGAACACAGAGGCCTGTCATTTGAGATCAGAGTAGCGTGAAGGGCACAATAGTTACCTGCATTGCAACTTGTTAGACTAGTAAAATAAATTTGCGTGTGGTTGATGAGGGCTTTCCACGAAGCATAAAACGTATAAACGACCACTTAAATACTTTTAATTTTCCGACGTCGTTATGAAAACCTGTTTCACAGAAATCACCAGAACTCGGTGTGAAATGTTCGTCTGCTTCATGTTGCCAGCAGAAACTACAAATTTTGCCGAGATCGCTGTATATACAGAATCGACTGTATTTTCGTTATTTATACAATATTGGGAAATATTGCGACAGAAGAGGAATGTGTTTTAATATGGTCCTAGTTTCCAGGAAATACTTTACCGACCTTTACGTTTTATACATTTTCATGTAGGTAGCTCGATTTACTTACAACTTTTCCAAAATTTCGTGATGCGCATTTTTTATAATAAAAATGTTCTAAAACTATTCATTATGATTCTCAGAAAAAAAAGTTCTGAATGTTATCTATCCATGCTCGAAACATGAACATCTAAAATTGTTATAAGATAATAAATTTTTTTTACAATAAAGTAAAAAATTGACTTGGAAAACACCACGCAAGAATCTATTCACAATGCGGATAATTATTATTACAAAACGCCCTTTCAATATACTATGTAAATTAAAATGTTGTTTATGTAGGCCTACTAGCGTAAGCCATTTGAACGTTTTTGCGTATGGTCACGGGTATAGAATTTTCCAGTTTTTGGGGTCAAAGATTATGACGGGTCAAATACAAACCTGACCGTGTTCCATCATTAGGGTGAATAAAATCTTTTGACCATTAACGAAAGTAGTCAATAAAATACGTAAAAAGCAAATAAACCGTCATTTATAAACTTTGATCAAGCAGCAACATTACTAGAAGTTTTAATTTAATATAAATTTAGCCTAGGACAGAATGATAATTTTCATTCGTAGTTAAAGCAGAGTCCATAAGTAATTTAAGTTTTTTTTATTTTTTTTTTACTACCGACATGTTACTGAAAAGTAGTTCCGTGTTTTTTGAACCGTAAAGTTTATCCATATTTTTTAAATATGAAATACTTCGAAAAGCAAACTTAATTAATGTACTTTGGCAATTAATTTCATATCAGTAGCTTAGTTATTAAATCGTACACATAACCTTAAATTTATTCTAACAATATCCCTGATCGCTGTGAATTTGAGAGTCAATGCCAGCTCGTGACGTCACTGTTCTCCAACCAAGACATATAGACGTGAGTGGGTAATTGCGTGAGCTTAGGAAATTATATAGTAGATTATTTTCATCGACTTGGGTCACTTACAAGCTGTATGTTTGTTGTGGACAATTACGATATAGGACGTTTTTCGCGTAAGTAGCCTCATCGCATTGTAGCTGCAACAAATGGCATTCTCTGGGGCTGACAAACGAAGGGCAGATAGTCGGATCATTGCTGCTTTACCTGCTCTCCGATAATATGTTTAGTCCTAAGTTCTGCCAGATACTCGTACAACAGTCTGAAAAGGCATTCCTCCGATCATAGAAATAACTCGAATAGGTCTTCGTGATTCCAGCAGTTCTCTAGTGTTTCGATGGAATAAAGTCCTACCATGATGCGGGACGAATCAGCAGCTGCGATCGAATCAGATTAACACAGAATAAACCTTTGTTACAGCGTACAGGAATCACGTCCGTGATTGGTTGGTAACAGCTTCCCGATTTGGGGAGGTTCCATTGCGATGGCAAATAAAAAATGCTCTGAATGGCCCTGGTCCTTGACTATCTGTTCCCTACCACGCATTGCAAGTTTTACTACATTAATACTATTCCCCGTCTTTAAAAACCATCCTGTCGCCTTACACTCACATCAATGCGAAGGTTTACGTCTCCGGTTGAAAGTTCTTAGTTCCGCTATGTCTAGAGACTCTGTGTAAACCTGGAAATGAGCTACTTTTTTGACATCGGCAGGAATTTTGTCACAGTATTTCAACAATAAATGTTTCAGGTAGCAAAGTGGGGCGTAACAACTTCAAAGGATATTTACAGATACCTACTGGTCTCTGACCAACATGCAGCGTTCTGAAAGGAATAAGCTGTGGCATTGAGGAAATAAAATTATTGGACGATTAGTTTATTACGCTGTAAGAGCACGTATTAAATTTTAGCCACCATTAATCAAAAGCAGAAGATAACTTCGGTTCTTATGGTTATTATTAAATTTGCTATTATTACTATCAAGAATGGAACGGGCTGACTTTCACATGCGTATCTAAATCCTATCAACTGCAGAGTCAATAACCAGTGAGATAAATTTCGAAGAATAAATTCTTAACTCTGAGTTATAATGCAAGCGTGTATCTAGCTATACATAATAATTTAAAGTCTATGTGCATTCATATTTTACATTTAATTTATTTTTATCCTTGGTATTGTATCAGTACTTCGTATCCACCGTTAATTATTGATGAAAAGACGCATGTAACTACATAGACTTTTTTATTTTGTTGTATTCTCAAATCCCAATATACTGATATTAATTCCTGTTGACGATTACTTACGAAATTCGTGCCAAATTTTAAGAAATTAGTGGTAATAACTTACAAGACGATGGAGCAATGACTGAGGGATTCTGTAGTTCATGTGGAAAAAGTCACGGGCACTGTTAGTATGTGAAAATATTAAATATATATAGCATATATTGACCCATCTCGTGACACGTTGCTCAGTCTGTCTCTATTGGTTCAGATCATAACCTTCCAGCATTAGAAGAGCTATTGTCCAACTTCTTTTCTGCTCAATCGAGAATAGCCATCGAATTGGACATCTTCCGTGCGAATTAGCCAGTGCAATAAATATTTAATATTTTGTTTAACGTCAAGTACGTGATGTATAGATCCTTCCCCGCAAACAGATATCGAATTAAAATTTAGAAAAAATGATTATTGGTTTTGAGGCATATTCAGAAGTTTACTGCCATCGTAATCCAAAGGTAATGAGGTTCATATAAGTCATTTCGTTGTATTTTTAAGTAAAAAGTTCTCCATTTTGTATTGTTTTTTCAAGAAAAATTTTTGGTACCTTGGGGACATAATCCGCATTTAAGATGCGAAAGCAAGTTCTTGTAAAAATAGTTTTCATAATGTAAGCTGTGCTTCAGCATTGGAAATTGTGCCAACAATATAACTATGATGGCAAATTAAAATAATAATAAAAATGGATCCTCATCATTTCATATAAGCGTTTATTTGTTCGCGTATCTAAGCAACCAGTGATTAAGATTGGAAAAGGAAGAAAGGTGCAATTGTCAGTTGAGAGCATAGTCCATTAATGAGTAACACGAAATGAATATGTGGTGCCAGATTTTGAAATATACATCACGTGTGAATTACCATCAATGCTAAGGGCTGCGTTTCCAGACTGTGTGATGAGCAGAGTCCACTTAAAAAAAAAAAAAAATTGTAAAAATTTATTTATAAAATAATTAGTAATAAGTGACTTCAAATGCAGACGACTTTTTGTTTTGTGAAATATTCTTTCAATGACGTAAATAAATAAAGTACAATAAAATCAGTTGAAAAGAATTTAGTATGTCAAAGAAAAGTTTGAAAATATTCAATAAAAATATTTTCATGAGATATTTATTATTCGATCCATAAAGTTTTCTATCGACTAATCCACATGATTGTTTGTCGAAAAAAATTATCTACTGTAGAATCAAATTTGCTGTAATTACTAATTTTTTTGTGAAAACCATAATCTTTAAAACGATCGCTGTAGTTTTCTTGTAATCTTTGGGTGACAGAGACAATGTAAATTATAAAAGAACATGCGGGGAAAATAGTAATTTTTATGATGTTAGCCAAAATTTTGTACTATTCGTGTAGTTAAAAAATAAGTGAATGGATATTTTAAAGAGTCGGCGTGTTAGTATCTTTGATTTGATACACATCTAAATAATCTAGAAATAAAAACTCCTTAACCATCCCACTAAACCTCATACAATTATGCTTATAAATTAATTACCGTATATTAATAACTAATATAAACAGATATAATTAGTAGATCTTTAATTTCAAAAAGATTTAAGAAACAACTGTAGAACTATGACCAACAACCGAGTTATTTCCCCTACAATTTTTTTTGCGTCCCCATCATATTAATATTACAGCCATGTTTGGAGAGATAGAAAAGCACGAATTTACAAATTTATAAGTTAAGGATCAAAACAGTTGAGGATTGTAAACAGTTGCATGGTGATCTGGACAGGATATCTACTTGGGTTGGTAAACATGGGATGAAGATAAATGCAAAGAAGAGTCAGCTTACTAGATACACAAATAAAAAACTAAAGGTTTATTATGATTATAAGGTGGGGAAAGAATTTCTTATTGAAGACTTGAAATGTAGATATCTTAACATTACATTTGATAAAAAGCTTAACTGGGCAAATCACATTGGACAGGTAGTAGGAAAAGGTTTCAAAATTCTGCATTTGTTGGAGAGGGTGATGAGGGGATGTACGAGAGAAGTAAAGGAATTGGGTTACAAAACTTTGGTCAGACCATTGCTTGAATTTGGTAGTGTAGAATGGGACCCACATTTTTAGTTTCAAATACAGGAGTTGGAGAAGGTGCAAAGAAGGGCTGCTAGATTTGTTTCTGGAAATTATCGTAAAACGCAATCAGTAACAGATGATAAAAGAGTTGGAATGGGACTCATTGGAAGACAGGAGGAGGGTAAGAGGGTCATGGGAGTGTACTTGGGGTATATTGGTGATGAGGCATGGAAAGATATTGGTGTAAAAATTAAAAGTAATGCATGGATGGGAAACGATGACCATGACCACAAGCTGGCACTCGATTTCAGGCACAAGGGTGTAGGAAAATTCTCTTTTTTAGGTAAGGGTGTCAGGGATTGGAATAAGTTACCAAGAGAAATGCTGATTAATTTGCCAAAAACGTTGAAAGAATTTCAAGTTAATATTCGTAAAGGGAAAATGTAGGTGGATGCAGAAAAGGGGGAACATGGGTGTTTAGGGAAATTGCCACCGGAGCATGCGCTCCATTGCAATTTAATTTAATTTTAAAAAAATGATCAGAGATTATGACACAAACGAAAGATTTATTCCGTAATAGTTCCATC
>JARYHS010011408.1:249305720-249329358 GCA_031002005.1 Vandiemenella viatica | reverse complement strand
TTCATCAATTTGCAATCAACTTTCGGCTCGACAAACAGCCATGCCACCTCATCACTTCCCTCTCCCCTTAGTCTGTCCTCTTCTCTCTCCTTATCATATTCCCTACACTCATTCATTCCTTCGTCCTTCCAATTCCACCTTACCTCCTTCCAGCTTGACCACTCATCTGACGATTCTTCGTCTCTCAGTTCTTCCCCTTCTTGATCAATTGTATATGGCATTAAGGAACGCCTGGGTAAACACCCTTTCTTTTACCATTCTCAGGTAATGCTAATATGTACCTCGACTCTTCCTCACCCTCTACTCGAAAAGGTCCTTCATATGAAAATTGGTATATTCCAATATCTCCCTTTACCCCATACCATTCTGAATTCGTTTCCAATATAACCAGGTCACCTGGCCGATATGAATTCTGGCCCACGTTTCCATTATCTTCTCTCTCCGATCTACAGAATTGCCTATTAATAAT
Organism: Vandiemenella viatica; assembly: GCA_031002005.1. Taxonomy (NCBI): domain Eukaryota; kingdom Metazoa; phylum Arthropoda; class Insecta; order Orthoptera; family Morabidae; genus Vandiemenella; species Vandiemenella viatica. The sequence goes on along the minus strand of JARYHS010011408.1, from coordinate 249,328,889 downwards.
TTCTTCTTCCTCGGGCAACCAAGAACCCTCCAACGTCTCAGTTACAACCCCTGGTTCTTCTTTTGGTAGCCTCGTATCGTCTCCTGTCCCCGCCGAGGCTGTAGCAGTGACAGACACTAGTTTAACTGTGGCTCACTCTCCACAACGGCCACCTGCACCTGATTTACAGACTCTTCTCGGGACCGATCATCTCCAGTTGGTCCTTGATATCCACCTCTAAATCCTCCTCCCCCTGTTCCACGACCACGTCCAAATCCTCCTCTCTGCCCACGGTTATTGTAGCCGCCTCGATTCCTGTTATCAAAATGATTGTAGCTCTCCTGCTGCTGATGTGAACTACTTCTATCGCCTTCCGATTGCGATTTCTCCGCGTAATGTGTGGGTGTCCTCACCCCATATTCTTTTGCTCTTATACTTTTCTCTTGTTCGTCCAGCCGACCCAACATCTTTACCGCCTCGTCAATGGTACATATATTGTGACTGACAAATACAAGCTGTGTCGACTCGGGCAAACGCGCACTAATCATCCGCACATATTCCCCTTCACTAAATGGTGAACTTAAATGTTTACAAGAATTAACACACTTCAAGAAAAAATTTTGCTGAGTGCCACCACCCGGCGAGTATGGTTTTCCCATCATTAAATTCCGCCGAACAGCAATTTGCCGGTCGATGGACCAAAAATGTTCCAAAAAAGCTGACTTAAACTCCTCAAACGTCTCGCAATTATCTGCCGCCCGTTCTCCCCACATTCGGGCATTCCCCTTGATATGTTTACTGAACATTTCTATCTTCTTCCTTTCTACGGCCCTACAGAACGGCCCAAAATTTTCAAACTTCTTCACAAAATCAACTGGGTGTATCCCCCCATTATCACAAAAGTCCTCCCAGTCCACTTTCTCTTCTACCATGCACGCAGTGAGCGCATTCACATTTGGCAAGATTTGACATTTGACAACCTCTTCTCGCACAACTTGTGGAACCCGTAACTTTAGACTTTTTTCAATTTGCTTCTCTTGTAACTGTAACTTTTCATTCACCCACACTGCAGTGGAAGCCTTAACCTTTTCCACCTGACACGACAATTTCTCTACGCCGACTGTTAAATGGTCAACTTCTTCTTTTACTCCCGTGTATTTTTCGGTAAGGGTTTCTCCTAAAGTCTCCACCTTCGACAATCTTTCATCATGGTTATCTTCTATAAGCTCGACTGTTTTCTTTAGGGATTCCATATTTTGGTGCAAAACACTAGTTACTTGTTCGCAGTCTGAACGATACTGAGTCAATTTACCCGATATTTCAGCAGTTTGTTGCGTACAAAGTTCCCTATACTGGGTCAATTCTTCTCTAAACCGCCCTAGTCGCGATTCAAAAGCATCCCGAAGACATTCGATACTCTCCTTATTTTCATTTAATTTAGATTCAAGCAAAATACTATTTTCATTTAATTTGGATGCAAGTGATTCATTTAATCTGGATTCAAGTGAAATACTATTTTCATTTAATTTGGATTCAAGTGAAATACTATTTTCATTTAATTTGGATTCAAGTGAAATCTTGTTTTCATTGAATTTAGCTTCAAGAAGGGACTGAATTGACATGACAAATTGTCCCTGGAAAGCACAAAACATTTCCGACATGGACGCCTCATTACTTTCCCTAACCACTTCTCTTGACTTGTCAACTTCTGATTCACTAGCAAAACTCGTCATCGACACAGTAAGGGAGGACTGATTAATGTCTACACTGGGTGCGTCACCAAGGGACTCACCTCCCAGCACCATCTCTCCATTCACACCACCCTCTACCTCAGATGCCATATTACGAAATTATTTCACCCAAAAAATTCAATCTTCCGTTGTAGAAAATACAAGAAGTAACCAACGCCGTCAATCCAGCAAACAGAATACACCAGTATACATTAGCACAAAAAAAGGTAAAATTCTGTTTCCAAATCTCTTAACTACCAAACAAGATATACACCATGTCATAAAATACACTTTCAATTGAATACATACACTACTATCAATGACAAAAAAAATTACGGAAACTCTACAGAAATCTCTATCTATGAAATCAAAACTCTTGAAGCAAACCCGTTCAACTACAGCTGGCGTATATCTGGTTTGTTATTACTTCCACATTAAATATCCTTTTTTTTCCGATTCCAATTAACAGCAAAATAAAATAATTTTTTTTTTTCCTTGAAAAATAATTTGCTAATCAAATCTACCACAGTTGTCCGGCATTTCAACTTTAATAAGTTAACGAAAGAAAAGGTAAAAAACCTCTGTTACTCAATATGCAAAAATAATAATAATTAATTTTTTTCTTAAAAAAATTGCGAATTATTCGTGCCGGTTTGTGCTTTTACAAAGACTGAAAAATAAATCTTGCACTTCTTTGGAAAATCAAAAAAAAAAATCTACAAATTAATTAAAGTCACAGAAGAAGAACACATATGCGTACTAGTTTTCGTAGATTTATTCCTCTGAGACTACACAGTCAACAAGCATGCCACCAGACAATAATACTAATGTTTCTTCGTCACCGAAGATAGCAGATTCAAGTACAGTCAAAAGGATAAATAAGCAGTGAGCACAATTCTCGAAACTAATTAACAAACAATCGCCATAGTCCGATTCTGCAGTAGTTTACTAAACACAGTTTATATTGAATCAGGTCACTCGGAAGAACCTTCATAGTCCAACATATACTTTAGCACACATCCCACAGTGTTCTTTAGTACGGAACACACGCCAAGCGGCCGTACGATGTATTCACGGGATAAACACACTGCCGTAAACCTTCCGCTCCCGCCGGCTGTTCCGTACGTTACCACTGACAATCACTGACTCCTCGACTCCACCGCGCTCGGCGCTCGCCCACCGCCAAAGACCTTACATACCTCTCAGATTACACTATCCACTCCAAATATAACCGTAACGTTCATGGTTACGTTACACCCCCACCGTTACAATGTGGCAAAAGTCGGCATTGACAAAGCACCGACTTTTGTCATCACAAACCACACTTGTTCACATATACATAGAAACATTTTACAAAAAAATACAAGATTAAATGTTTACCAAACATAAAGGGAAGTCTGGGTGGCTGCTTGCTTATCCTTAAACTAACATAATTACATACACATTAAGAATAACACACACAGTCTGAAACTGCATGAAACAAATCATCAAACCTTTCAATGTCCATATGTCCTTGCTTAGATCCATGACATATAACCAAGAAATTACAAATTGAGTTACAATATATTTTGACAACAATTTTTCCTCTCTTTTTTCTGATGTATGACACATGCACTGAATCGTGCCTTGTTTACTTCGACAGTGCACTGACAGTGTGCCCTGCTCAGGCAGGTGCCTCATTCACTGACTGTTGTACACCAACACTGATCACTCCACACGCGGAAAGACGCAAACTGACATTACGCTGCGCCACATTTAAATCGTCTTAACACTTTAATGTAAGGAAAAGGTAAGTCACAATAACCAACTCCTTCGGCTGTGACAAAAACGGTGATACCCTAACCAAAACAAACAGTGTGCGGGTCGCTAATCTGCGCACAACCGCAACAGACATTTGATACAACAACTGTAAAATACCATAGTAAAATAATTGTGAAGACAAAAAAACCTAAAAGCCTAAACCTATCATAACGCTAAGGTATTTATGCATGGATGTTTCCATCATGCGTAGTGAGGCAACTGAAGACTGTACCTCACCCCCTCTACCTAATGTACCTACTTCTTTTTCTTTACAATATTCCTTCCTTCACCAAACAGCTTTAAACCCCGCTTCTTCTTTCGCTTCTTCCAACTCTCTTCTCTTCTTCCCTCTTTCTTCTTATTTACATTCTTTGCTTCATCATATAAGCGTAACTTCTTCCTGCGTCTCTTCCAACTTTCTTCTCTTCTTCCTCCTTTCTTCTTATTTACATTCTTTGCTTCATCATATAACCGTAACTTCTTCCTGCGCCTCTTCCACTCCTCCTTCATTCTTCTTCCTCCACTTGTTTCCACATATCTTCTCAGCAAATACCATTCTTCAGGCTTCACATAGTTTCCTCTCTTCTGCATAATCTCTTTATTCCCATTAATCACCTTCTGTTGTATGGCTTTAAATGATGAATAGTACTCATCTATCATCAGACCATGTTTCACTGCGAGGTTCCCTTCCGGCAAAGTTTCATGCTTCACTGCTTCTGTCTCCTGAAATGTTTCTTTCATCTCAAGGACTGCTTCTCGCTGTCTTCCATCTTCTTCTACTGACATTATTTCTTCTTTTGCTACAGTATCTTTCTCAACATTCTTGTCGTCAGTTACACAAGTCTCCTCCTGCTCTTGTGGCTCACAAACATTGTTTTTATTCACCGTTTCTCTTCCATTTGATCTATAAGTTTCTTCTGAAACTATCTTTGCTTTTTCTTGTTCGAAGTAGCATCTCAGGTTATACTCAAATTCCGCAAACGCCCGTTTCATCTCCGCTCTAAATGCGTCGAGACTGTCACCAAATGTTTTCAGACTGTTACCCGGTTCTTCAGCCTTTGATTCTTCTGTTTCTTCCCTAGTAATTTTATATTTTGTCACAGGTTCTTCCGAGTTTTCTTCTCGCCAAACTTCTTCATGCAATTCTTTGTCACTTAGTTCTTCCTCTTCTTTCTTCTTATCATCGTCCATGTCAACACGTGAAATTGAACTCTCTTCTTTCGCCGATATACTAACTACTTTCCCTTTACCAGTTGCAGTTACCATGAGATTACTAAAATCCTTACTCCCAATTGACAAGTCCTCTTCCAAATTTTCATTATTCTCTACACTTCTCATACACTCATTATCATCCACAAGCTGCTCCTCAACAGGCTCAGATGACTTTGAATCTAACTCACAATCAGCATTGAATAATCCTCCAATATAACTACAAACATCATCTTCGAATTTCACCCTTCGCACCCAACTAAACTTATGTTCAAGGTATTTTACTCTGTAACCAACATCGGGTATAGCCCCCTTGATATAATCAATAGCAGAATCTACTGAAACCATGGATATTTTATCACAAAAACTACCCAAGTTTTCTCGAACTTCTTCAAGCTTTGACCATACTGAAATTATATACCAATCTATATTTTTTAGAATTTCAGGATCCCTGAACTCTTTACTGTGCTGTACATGTACTTTGCATTCCTCCTTAAAGCTTGCTACCACCCTCTTAACAACATTTATTATAGCCGTGTATTTATCTTTATCCTCTACTTTGATGTGAACCCTAAGAAAGTCTAGGCTACTTAAGAATCTTTCCACACCCTTAAACTGTGGACAGTCAAATGCAAAGTCCATCTTTCCCAACTTCTAATCCATCTGAGAACACTGAAAAACCATAAAATCCAGGCTACAGTTCATGTAAAACAAACAGTTTCCTAACTACAAAGCATTGAACCAGAACACAGGTTAGCAGGAACTGCACATGAATAAAACAACGTTGGGTGAAAACGCAAGTTTGCTGGATCTGAAAGAAAATATTGCACGAAGAAATCTTTCCAAGTCGAATTGAATATTGCATGATCCACTCCGTATAAGCTCGATGTAAAATAATGCCCCTATCTTCACAAAATGGTAACATAAACTTTAACACTCGCAGCCATGGAGAAAATAAAATATAATATCAGAAACCTCCCAGACAAAACCTACAGGAAATTGTATGGAAGACATTTATTAATTCTACTCAACGTATGCCTTCTTTGGAAAATCAACAAAAAAATTTACAAATTAATTCGTTAACAGAAACTGACATAACTTGACCCAAATCAGAATAAAATTATGCTTGCATGCATAAAATTTGCAATCCGCATAGTCAGTAGCTCATTTGAAGATTCATTAATGCAAAAGAAATAATTACTACCGCGGAAATGTGATTCCAATCGAAACGGTATATTTTTATTTTTTATTTTAATGTCAGTTTGTGTCTTTCTTTAATTAAAAAAATTGTTCGCACTTCCCTTTCGAAGAATCTCAGTTGCTGACCGCGCTGCCGTCGACCGCAATGACGCCGCGCCGCTTCTGCGTGCCCGCGTTGTTCCGCTGTCGCGTCTCTCCGCTGTACCGCGTTGCCCCGGTGTCGAGTTGTTGCTCTGGCGAGGCTTCCCGTCAGACTGCGTTGTTCGGTTCCGATCGTGAAAGCTCGGGTCCTCTCGTTTATTACATTGTTGTGCACTCGCCGCCTCGAAGTAGCCGTACCATCGCCGATTGTTGTCTTCCCGCTCTACTCACTGCTTATTATTTCCAGCACTTTTTTTTTTTATATATTAATCACTGTCCGTCCTTAACAATTTTAACTGCAACTTGTCCTGTCACGTTGAGCCATGTAACGTGTACTCACGCTATTCGTGTTTGTATAGTTAAAAGTTCGTTGAAGCAATTGAGCAGCTACACTTCCTAACACGATTTTTCTTAAGCTTTCTTCCACCACTAATTACTCTTTTAATTAAAGGTTCGTTTTGCCGTGCGGTCGCCAGTCTTTCGGCTATGCTAATTGGTTAATTAAAGTCACAGAAGAAGAACACATATGCGTACTAGTTTTCGTAGATTTATTCCTCTGAGACTACACAGTCAACAAGCATGCCACCAGACAATAATACTAATGTTTCTTCGTCACCGAAGATAGCAGATTCAAGTACAGTCAAAAGGATAAATAAGCAGTGAGCACAATTCTCGAAACTAATTAACAAACAATCGCCATAGTCCGATTCTGCAGTAGTTTACTAAACACAGTTTATATTGAATCAGGTCACTCGGAAGAACCTTCATAGTCCAACATATACTTTAGCACACATCCCACAGTGTTCTTTAGTACGGAACACACGCCAAGCGGCCGTACGATGTATTCACGGGATAAACACACTGCCGTAAACCTTCCGCTCCCGCCGGCTGTTCCGTACGTTACCACTGACAATCACTGACTCCCCCGCTCGGCGCTCGCCCACCGCCAAAGACCTTACATACCTCTCAGATTACACTATCCACTCCAAATATAACCGTAACGTTCATGGTTACGTTACAAAATGTCTCGTGCAATATTTAAAACAAAAAATGATTACTTGGAACAGTAAATTTTATTGATTGATATCATATAAATAACCTTTCTCTATGTTAAGACATTAAATTGTAGTTGGTAAATACACAATTTCTGTGACATACGATTCACTCATTTCTATCAAGACATGTAATAAAAATGACCGATTCTACTACTAAAAAAATAAATAAATAAATAAAAAGAAATAAAAAAAACCACACCACATTAGTTGCAAAATGTTGTATTACTTACATTGTGAGAACGTTTGCGCATGTGCGGCAGCTCTTTCCTCCTCCTCTTGTATGGATAACATGGATAAGGGCGGCGGAGTGGGGATAGAGCATAGCGTCCTTGAGTTGCCTCTGTTAACTGAACACACCTTATAGCATCATCGTTTACTGCTAAAAAATTAAACTTTTCGCACTGTATACTGAATTACTGGTGTAATAGCATCGATAAAAATGTACCAAGCCTGCTAGAAAGTTTATTCAACCTGATTTAATCTCACTACACTCGTCAATGTACCAACGAGGTACCAACATCTTGCTAGGGTAGTTGGGTGTTGGAAGCTCCAATTCAACGCTTCCCGACCTGTCTGGTTTTCTTCTTTAGCAATTTTAAGTAACTTTTCGTTCCATCCTGTACCTACCCGACAGAAGTTCACTGCCAGTGGTCCACTTGGTGATCACCTTCGTGAACGTGGGGGTAGGATTTACTGGAATAGCTGCTAATGAAATCACAGAAGTATTTCTAAATGTTTCATTTTTATATCCTACGCGACATGAGACCATACCAGAGCGACGTTCTGTTTTCATCAAGTACCTCAAGAAGCCAACTGTAACGATACTATCGAATGTTTGATATATCGATACTTGCCTTTAGGAGAAGGATCTTAGCAAGATGGCGGGGGACGCTAAGTAACTGTGAAAACGGCAGGACACACGTTCTCCTGGTGTAGCGCGTAAACCGCTGTAGATAGTGTGTCAATAACTTTTTTGGCGATGTCTACTGTATTCTAAGTGTGGACAGTGTAAGCCAGTGTCGTAATATTTGCGACGATTTTAGCAGCAGAAACCGTCTGTGTCCATTGCCTAATACGAACCGCGCAGTCTTCAGGATTACGAAGTCCGGTCAGACTCTTTAGCTGGTGGTTTACTATGACGTATTGTAACTGCTTTTGTAGACTTTAGTGGAAGACTGTATGTTTTGTGTAGTCGTAGCTCATGACAACCTTAGTACTCGATCTTTGTACAATTCAGTGGGCAAGACGAAATTTATTTGAAAGATTTCAAATAACTAATATCTGGTAATTCCAGTGGTGACGGTGGTAAGATCGAATCAGTGATAATTTAAGACTGATTAGCACAACTAGTACAAGTTAGTATTTATGCCACCAGTGTAATGCAAAACTATAACAACAACAGGGACAGGAGTAGTGTGGCACAACCGCGTAGCAAACTCTAAATAAGGGGTGGCCACCCCAAATGATCTTGCGGGCCAATTTGGAAATACATCGGACCGCATATAAAATTATATATCCCCATGTTAGATTAAGACCCACTATAGACATTTTTTGGAGTGAAAAATTGAAACATAATGAGTTATTCTTATTTTATTTACTATTATTCTTACATGTAAACATTGATAATTTAATAATAATGATAGTAAATGGATATTGTAAAGAAATATATAAAAAAAAATGAAATATAAAAAATATATAAATGAAATTAAAAATGGAATCGTTAAAAATATTTATTTTACTAGTGCGATATTTGTCACAGTCACAGCACACAAAACGAAACCAAAGAGCAAATTTTCACTTGGACAACTGAGTGTCTGCTCTGCTATCAACAATCGACTGTATGTATCTAGGGATAGTCACTGCTTCACTGAGGTCACTTAACAGTGAAATATAGAACCTGTTATATGCGCGAGCATCATGAGTTCCCAGAATATAATTTAAATATCCTGCGAAATCATAACTGTTAACTCATAAATAAAACAGGCAATATCTGTCATATATTCGTAAGAATATTATTTTAAAATCAAAGATAATTTTTCTCTCATAATTTCGACAGTAAATTTTTGAATACAGTAAAAGTCCGGTTATCCGAGTTCCGATTATCCGAGCCGCCAGGTTAACCAAGGCAAATTTTTGAAATATGATAGGGAGCTTTTATGAAGATATGGAATATTTTTCCAGTTAGAATGTGTACGATATTAAGCATGGTACTGTAGCGCTTGCGTGTATCGCCTGTTGCTGTGTCGAGTATGAGTCACGTTGTTGGATGACGATCAAAATCAGCTTAACGATGATGTAATTGTTAATATGGTTGTCAGCGGACAAGGACAAGGAGAGGAAGACGAAGAAGATAAAATGAAACTGTTCCAAAAATTTCTAATGCTGAAGGTTTAAAAAGAATAGAAGGAGCACTTGAGTATATTGAACAACAGGAAGAAAGCACAGCAGCCGACATAATGATGCTACAGCGTTGGCGCTATACTTCCGCTAAGAAGAAAAACAAAATTATGACACAGAAGACAATTAAAGACTTTCTTGCCAAGTGATCGTAATTAATGTACAAAAAACAACTTTATTGCTTCACAAATTAGTTTTACACTATAAATAAATTGTATTACGTATTTCAGTTTCTGCTTAAGGTCTCTTAACAGCGAGGTCTTTAGAGACGGGAAAGGATGGGGGCAAGGAATGGGAAGGAATTCGGTCATGGTCTTTTGAAGGAGGCATCCCGGTATCTGCGTAGAGTGATTTGGGAAACTATGGAAACCCCAAATCTGGATGCCCGGACGGGGATTCGAACCGCCGTCCTCCCGAATGCGAGGCCAGAACGCTAACTGTTACACCTCCACGCTCGGTTTCAGTTTCAATACGTTTCTTGATTCATTGTAACCTCTTTCCTTGACCTCTGGTTATCCGAGATTTTCGTTATCCGAGATGGTCCCGGTCCCGTTTACCTCGGATAATCGGACTTCCACTGTATATGGATGCTCAAATAGTGTATTTTTTAATTAATTGGTTTTAGCTACTTTGGCCATTATAAAATAAATGTATTTGGAATAGTGTGATGAATCTCGTGGGCCGGAAAATTATTGCATGCGGCAATCGAATTAAAGACTCAATAACAAAAAATAAGTTAACAATTTTTTTACATATAATGGATACAGTACTCGGCCTTATAAGGCTATCAGAGAGTATAAACAAATATCTAATATTTTGTAAAAGCCATGAATACTTAAACAACCAGACAAAAAATATGGTATGTGACTACATTGTTACTATGATAAAATTCGTTGCCAGCTGACATGCTTTTGATTTTTTTTAACTGCTTTACGTCTCTTTTTAACATCGAGGTCTTTAGAGACGGGAAAGGATGGGGGGCAAGGATGGGGGCAAGGAATGTGAAGGAATTCGGCCATGGCCTTTTTGAAGGAAGCATCCCGGCATTTGCCTGGAGTGATTTGGGGAAACCATGGAAAACCCAAATCTGGATGCCCGGACGGGGATTCGAACCACCGTCCTCCCGAATGCGAGGCGAGAACGCTAACCGTTACACCGCCCCACTCGGTATCCTTTTGAGGATTAAGTTAACGAACGTTTTATGAGGACCTTATCGTAGATGTATGTCTTTATCTAGGATCCCACCGCGCGTCCCTAGGCGCCTGTTAGGGAACGCCTCTCATCTAAGCCGCATAAGCTAGCAGGCACGGCGCGTCTCGACCCACCGCCAGGCGGTAGAAGATGAAAGGCGCGTCCTGCCTATCACCCGCCGTAGGAACGGACCTTTAAGGGACAGCAGTACTAGCCTATAACAATTGATATGTTTGCTTATCAAAATACGTATAGGTAAAAAACTTAGGGCTCTCTAAGCTAGAATTATTTTTGTCATTTTACAGTACCTCGGGTTGAAAAAGGTTAATAAATACTGACCTACACTCATAGGAAACAAAACGTTGAATGTTCACATACATCCACGTATATTGTGTCGTATCGGAGAGTCTTGAAACTAGCAGCCACTGTGCCAACGATCCATGAAGAAACTCTCCCAAAGAAGAGTAAATACAAGCGCGGAGGGACTGTAAAATGCGCCTACTGGATTACTGTTGGTGACTGGTTTTCCATCAGTATTAATGGCGCCTCGCGTCCTCCGGTAGCACTCGGGCGGCCTGCACTCGGGGGATTTCAATTACGTCCACTTTAACACCGGCAGACAGCGGACAAGCTCTCTGCTTTACGGCCTGTCGTTAACTTCTCAGGCGGACAGTTTTATTGCCGTTTATGGTGGCTTGCCTTTATGCACCTCGTCCTGGGAGTGGCTTTCCTAACAGCCGTTGCGGTTAAGAAAAAGCTCTCTCTCTGAGTATAATGACAGATGGCGGACATGCGAGTGGGTACTCTCTGGGAATTAGTGACTCCGGGGTCGAACACGTGCTACCGTAGCAAATATACCTGCTGCAAAATAAAAAAACAGACTGCCAGTACATACGAAAAATATCTGTTTGTTTTAAACTGCTATACTAACAATACCAGGGTCAAGCTGAAAGTAATGAGCAACAATTTCATTCAAAGAGAGGGTACATTTTTAAAACCGAAAGCGCCATCTTAATCTTCAGACAGCCCACTGAGTTATTGTCAAGGGTTGTAGCGTAGTGAGAGTGCACAGACAGCAATGGTCCGTATAGGCGTGGTCGGCAAGCAGCTTGAGAGAGAGAGACAGTGGCAATACGCCCAAAGTCTAATAGAGTTACCTTCTAAAATACTTTCAAGACAGAAATCAGAAGAGTATATCAATTTGGTAGCAAATTTGTCTTCTGACAAGCGATTCTACTTGATAGATTCAGTCCATCAGCATTAGTTCAAAGTTTGAACTCTTCGAGTTGTAGAATATATATATAGATATATAGGGGAGATCCCGGCAAAGTGGCCATGGGGGTATTTTGGGCCAAAGGATGGTGCCATCACGCGGGAAAAATCATAACTAATGCAACTTGATGCCTTCAGTTACCTTGAGAAGCCTGATCCGGTTAGCATTTCATCTCTCGAAGTTATTAGAATATTTGTGGTTTTTGATGAGCCTGATGTTTGGTAAGTGATCAGTTTGTGACTTTATTACTAAGAAATCAGATGACTTACCGCTTCTGAACGAATTTCATTTGCAAGAGTGATGTTTTTGCTGTAAGTTCCTGATTTGGTGATCATGTTTGTTTCTTTGCATTGTTAAGATACAATGACGTTCCTGATTTAGTGATCATGATTGTTGCTTTACATTGTACAATGACGTTTCTGTAACGGCGCCAAACCGGGTGGCGATGGCCTCTGTCTGCTGCGCACAGATTCTGTTTGTTCCTTACAGATCATTAACATTAAACAATTGTTTGAATAGATGCTTTATTATCATGTGAAGCTGAACTGAGTATATTAATAATAATAAAAAACTAATTAAATTATCTCTATTTTGTGATGGTATTTTAACGGCCGATAACTTCTTTTTCTGTAAGCCTGTAGTAAAACCAAAGGTTTTACTTGTGTAATTTATAAATTTGTTTGGAGTTGGGATAGAGGACAGACGAGCGAGCAAAATTAGGCAACCATACGAGAGCCATAACCTGCAAGTAGAGCACGAGTCAGCGATTCGGCAATGGTCAGGCGCCGAAACCAGAACGCAAGCTGGCATTGTGACCGAATGCAGTTAGGTGATGTCAGAGTTTGCCCTCTCCAAAGAGCTGGAGTGGACTGGGGGCACCTATCGACGGTGTGTTAAGATGTGTTCTCTTTGCATGCGTTGCTAGAACGGCGGGGGTTGACAAGCAGCTCAAGACACCCGATTGGCCGTTGGAATGTCGCGTGCCAAATGGACAAACGGTGCGCTGGCTGCCGGAAAAGAAGGACACTGCACTGCAGGTGGCTGAAGAAGCGAGACCTCTATGTCACCTCTTAGTGGTTCCTGATCGTAAGTTCGTTATAAAGTTAAAAGTGAACAATAGAAGTGTTGTATCTGCTGCGATCTCTCTCGCCTTATTAGGTAACTAAAAAATATTGGTGTGTACTGGGATAATTGAACTTTGTAACCTCTGATTTTGATGGCTTTAGGTATATTTTAAGTTACCTTAAAACATCTTCAAATCTTAGCCTGACCACTTTGCCCGGCCTTCCCCTATATAAATATATATATATATATATGGCGCACCAAACAAAAATTGTTTAAGAAAATTCTTTGAATGAATATCCCTCATCCAGTTCATCCACATTAACACAGCCATATTAAACAAAAACTTTTCCTCATTAATTTCAGTATGACCATCAAACATAGCAAAATTGGTAAAAGCGAGGCGGAATACCACGTGAGATTCAAATTTTGGAATTTCCATAGTTTCCCCAATCACTGTAGGTGAATGCCTACTTGGTTCCTTCAAAAGGCCATTGCTAAATTCCTTCCTGTTCCTTGCCCCCCCCCCCCCCCCGTCGATTCCCGCCTCTGATGGCATAGACGTCGAAGAAGCGTAAAGTTTTAAAAATAATAAACCACCTGATCGCTATCACAAATCATCATTTGCCCATATTTACATGTAAATATATTAATATTATCAGCAAATAATACCAAATTGTTTTCATTCTTGAAACTTTTTACCCCATTGCAGTTTTTCTTTTCTTTCTTTTATATTTTTTCTTTCTCTCTGCGCGCTCTCTGGTTCACTCTATCTTTCATCCTTAATTGTGCCTCTCATTATAGAACACTTGTTTAACGCCGGGTAGGGCGGGGCTAGCGAGCTACCGTCGCAGAGATCGCCGGTTCGAATCTGGTCCAGGACATGAGTGGCTTTAATTAAGTGTTGTGTTCGTCCTGTGTTGTCCTTTCACTTGAGATTATCAACAAAAACTAGAAGAGTCAGACACAACTGAGGAAAATGAAACACAGATGATGCTGTCTGAATGGCAACAAGCCAAATGCGATAAATAAACATAGTTGTATAAAAAGCATCCGATCCCATTTCAGATAGACTAGCAAATAATGCCATCCGGAAAGAGACAACTAATTTCGGGGGTCCACTGTTAATTCTGCCTGAGAGATTGCGACAGTGACAACCGGAAATATTCGAGTTCGGAGAAGAAATTAGTTACAAAACAAGAGACCTTTTTGAAAACTTTTTCAGTAAACAAAATTAAAACTTGGAGCAGAAGAATTAGTAACGCCTCACAACTTTGAAAGCCTTCATAAATTCCAGTAAATCGCTGAAAAATAGTGTAAAAACCAAACAAACGAACAAAAAACAAACAAACAAACAAAAAACAAAAAAAACTTGAATGAAATCTTTGCGACCTTACTTCACACTGAAACTAAGACACAATTGATGTAGAACTTGCTTGATTAGGTTAAAGGATCATCGGAGTGTAACAATTTTAAATTGATTTGACTCTCCTTAAAAGTATAGTGACAGGAAGGTGGAATTTATTGCGGAGGATACTTAGCGATGTAGGATAACTAAACAAACTTATTGCTAAGCAATAAGCTTTCAAAATCCAGATACCATGAGGTATTAATATCAACCCAAAACTTGCTGATATCGTAAACTGTGGTTAAAATCCTGAGACACTCTACAAGGTGAGAATATCAGCCTACTGTTCGATGGTTAAATGATAACTTTTATAGTAAGCTGTATTTATGACGAGCCCGGCCCATTTGCGATACCATGATGGTGCCCTGTGCTTCAAATCCCAGTGTCTACGGCCGTCGGTGTGGTGGTGCACAATTCGTAATCGCCAGGTTTCATATCAAAAACTTCAAAAAATATCTAAGCAGTACATCTGGAGTGGAGACAGTGATTCGTCCATCAGATTCGGACAAGTGTGTTTCGGGAGAGTAGGCCTGAATAGACTAGCATCAGGTTTCACAATTTCCCTTTTTTTTCTACGTATTCGCAAAATATTACAGTAAAAATAACATCACTGCAAGTAATCAACTATAGATAATAACGGATTCCTCAGGTTTGCCTCAAAAAAAAACATTTCACAAACAAAAATCATCGATTATACACTGTTCCCTTTGCACTGGCGGATTAAGTTCATGTTTCCCTGGTCTCACGCCTCATCTAACCGCCCCCTCCCTTCCTACTTCAGAGCTGCATCAATCTAGGCAAGAGGTATATTTCCCCTTCGCAAGTAGAGGTATGGGTAGCGGAGTGGGGATAGAGCAGTGTGACCTTGAACCGCCTTTGTTAACTGAACGGGTTATAATAAACACACCACAGGTTATATGTTACAAGCGGAGGGTGACGGGGACAGGCTTTGTGAGAAGGCAGTTGGTATACATTACTGTCGCCACCATACAGTTAAAGAGGGCCATGCGGGAAGACACTAGGAACGCCTCTGACTCTGTCCGCTGTCACCGGCAGAGACTACCTTGCTGTTCCATCCCCCGCTGAGGCGCCGCAGGGCTGGCGCCTTACCGTACCGCGCCCAGGCACCCGTCCACCCTCCCAGTTCACTTTTTTTCTAATTACCAACAACAAATCTTTCTCCGTGACACCTGTCACGGCGGCGCGTCGGTCCTTAAATTGGATTTTTCCTCCCTACTTTGTAATTCCGCTCGCTTTATCTGCGCGGGGGCGGAACTTGAAAGGAGTCTTGGCCCGGAGGGGCGGCCGAGGCCTTTGTGCGGGGCCCGCCGCTTGTTTCTCGACAGCGGCCAATGAATGTGTATTGACGAGCGGCGGTTAATTACGGCGTTTGTGTCTCGGGTAATGACTCGCGACAGGCAACCAACCCTCCGAGTTTTTAAAACGACGGCGGCTTCGACCACTCGACATCTGTCGACAAGAGTCCTCTGTGTCTCGCTCCTTCTTTAAGTCGCTCACTCCATTACCACCACAACTCTAGGGAGTGCATTACTGCGAACTTGTTCAGGTTACGTCTGAAAATTAAAAAATTAGCTGAGTTTTTTTCCTTTATTTCTGTTTAAAGTAATGACATACGTTCCCATGAATTTACTCCAAGAGGACTCGATTTATATTCATCAGTCTAAAAGTCTTTGCACTTGAGAACCAGTTGAGCTAGCCCAGTCACAAGTGCTTTTCACAGCATGACGTAACACAACTAGGCTTTCAAGATTGGTCCAACCAATTTACAGAGGTTGTAAGGTGAATTCTCTAGGAACTTACTCGTGTTATTGCAGTAATCCGCATTCAAGAATTTGTCTTACTAAACACTAAAATGTTGAATAGTTGGTTAGATAAACCTGCAGAATTCAGGAAATACGCTTCACCCTTACGACAGTTACTGCCTCTTAACTATCTCGAGAAATCTTTCTCATTAACACAAAAAATTCTTCTGTTTGAATTAAATTACTTCTTTTTTTCAGTCTCTGATTGCAAATTTGCTACTATGTATTTTCCAATCTGTGAAAGTTTCTCCAAGATTGTCCAGATACAAGTGAGAAAATATGGTTTTGTTACGATTATGTAGCTTTATGGTGAGTTACCACGTTTCAGTTAAAGTATTTTTTCGGTTACAGACAAAACGAACAGCAAGTATTTCCGGTGTTTTCTTTACTGTATGTGCAACATTTTCAAATGAAACCATTGTAGAGTTTTATCACAGATTATCACAATACGAACAAACAGTACCGCAAAGATCTTAGAACCTCTAAAATATTCACAAAAAGCATACCCCTTTTCTCTCGAAACCGTTCCTTGAAAAACCTTCATTGATGTTCTTGTAATTTTTTTTTTATTTATTTATTTATTTTTTTTTTTTTTTTTTTTTTTTTTTTTTTTTTTTTTTTTTTTTTTTTTACCTAACCGAACAGTGCGTAACGATTCGATTTTAATCATGCTTTGATGTCCACTGTTTTTTAACTATGTTTTGAGAATATGTTATCTAGTTGGTGCATGAAATTCAATTCTACAATTATTAATATGGAAGAATGGATATTTTTGATTAGATATCTAAGGAAGTAGTTTCTAGAGTTAAAACAAGTCATTTTAGTTAAATAGTAGTTTTTTTTTGCTCATATTGTAAAACTCGATTTATATGTATTAAATTAATTATAAAATGCACCGACGTCTGTCAGCATTTAATGTTGAATTTGAATAAACCTTCCAGGTTATGACTTTACTAGTGATGAAAGATAGCATATCACTTTGCACCCTCTTCCTATTTGACAAAATCAAAGGACTGAAAATATTAAATCGATAATATCAACAAAATAATTAAAATTAATAAAATGGAATGTAATAAATAATTACCCAGCAAACCCCCTCTACTACCGCAGTGTAATGAGTGACGCCAATGGATGACTGGAAAAGAGTGATTTGGAATGATGAATCACGATCTACGCTATGGCAATCCGCTGGAAGAGTTTGGGTTAGGCCAGTAACCAGAAATCGTTACCGGCCATGATGTGTAGTACCAATAGTGAAGTACGGTAGCGGTGTAGTTGTGGTACGGTGCAGTTTTTATGACCAGGATGTGGCCGCCTTATGGCACATAAAAACGTTTTAAACCATTGCGTACGGCAGAGGACTTTTTGTGGGGCGTTGACTGATTGTACCAGTGTCACAATGCATCTTGTTGTGAAGCTACATCTGTGACGCCATGGTTTGTGGACTGTAACATTCCTCAAATGGACTGGCCTTCCAAAGTCTTGATCTGAATTTAATGAAACATTTTTGGGAAAAGTTAGAACGATGGCTTCGCTACAGACCCCAGCGCCCAACATCACTCCACTGGTTTCAGCTCTTGAGGAAGAATGGGCTGCCATTCCTTGAGAGACAAAGCCACCATAAAGGCGAAAGGAGGACCCACCCCATATTAATCTCCACTAATAGGGAACTTGACTTAAGTGTCTAAGTGCAGTTTCAGATAAGTGCTGATCAGATTATATATGCGTGTTGTGTTTATACACAAAACTTTGTAGTGCAGGTTACGTTGTTGCCATGAGCAGTTATCTACACTGTGGTTATGAGAAGCTAGGCGTCATCTCTTGTTACTATGCACAGCCAGTACAGCTTCTGCAGCGCACGGGGTGTTTCATTCGCCATTATGAAGGAGTACAATGGAGAGTAATATAATGACAAAAGGCCATTAATGCTGCGGGTGGCGCAGGTAGGTTAGCACAAACGCACAGCCATAAATCCCGCCATGTGTATGTGTGTCTGGGAGCCAGGCTAATGAAATCTTCCTCGCGGATGCAGAACCCTGTCAGGTCGCTGACCTTCATTAAGCCCGCACCACAAACGACGCTGCTTCACGACACAAAACGGAATCAACATAAATTATAGCCGGAGTAAAACTGATTCCTTGATGCAGCCCCAAACTCGTAAATAAGCTTTATCTTGCTGCTATAAAACGCTTTGAGAAGTAAAATGACAACTGAGCAAGAATGTTTTCTAAAGCAGACTGGCGGTATGAAAAAAAGATCCTTAATCGAAAAGAAAAACATTTTACTTTAAAACATTGATTTAGGAGTCGGAAACTATTTTCTAAGAGTGTATACATTAAATGCGGCTCTATTGGTAAGTGCAATTATTAGAAACACCACGAAGAAAAAAAATTCAGTACATTCAGCTGTAGGAGCGTACTGAAATTTAAGTACATGGTCAAAGTTCAAAATGAGCATGTTTTGGAAATAATGGGTGAGAAATAGAAGAGAGCATATTGGGTCACGTTTTAATGGCTATGGTAACTGGTTAATTTCTTATTCGAGGGAACAGTCGAAGAAAGTATTTGTAATAAAAAAAAGTATTTAATTAAGGACGTAGGTTGTAATGTGTCTGTTAAGTTGAAGAAATCACATCAGGGTAGGAAGTGAGGAACTAATTGAAATAACTAAGGAAAAAAAAAATTATATACCAGTAACTTGGAAGGAAAAAATAGTAAGTGAGCTTTTTGTGTTTTGGTAAACGCCAAAGAATGATGAACGTTGCATTTAATATGTTAGAATTTGGGAGTAATTTTCTAAATTTTTTGATTGCTATGGATAATAACGGCACTGAGAAGTGGCAGTCGTTTTATGGATCAGTAAACGCATTAATCATATGTTTTCCTGAATTTACATCATTACTGAGTGAACGGGTGAAATGGATTAAACTCCAAATTTCGCCTATTCCATTTTATAACAGTGGGAAATGGAAAACTGTGTTTGTTGGTACTTTTACCGCATCTTATTTCAGTCGTTGCGCTCTATGTGTGCTACAGATGTGTTCGGTAGTACTGTTTTAACTATCGTATACCACCATATTTGCAAGTTTACTGTTGCCATGACTACTTCGAAAGTTACGATTTAAAAAAAAAAAAAAAATTTTGTGCTTTTACCATTGTCACAACACAAAATAATGTATTAAAAGTGTCCAGTACCTGCCGACTGAATAGATAAATTCTTTTTTACCTAATTTTTCAACACATGTTAATTTTGCGGTAATGCACTTTTATTTGAATTACCAATGAATATGAGAAGAGACGGCAAAGAACGCTTAACGCAGCCAAACTTTCAGGACTAAAAAAAAAAAAAATTGTTATAGCCGAAACTGAGAGTTGCAACTCTGATACAGTATTTTGAGAATCTTGAAAACATGAATTTGAGTAGTCTTTTAGATTGCTCTCTAATTTAAAACATAAAATCTTCACTTCTTCCGCTGAGAGTCTCTCACAAATGTAAATCGTTACGAACTGCTTGACTGGCAAACAGACTGCATCTCATCTGGAGTCACTGCGTAATAATTGGAGCGTTTAGTCCTCTCCTTCCTACAGTCATTTAGAATATTCACTGGCGTATTGCATGAAGATCGAATTTTTTCGAGAAAGAAGGAAAGATTCAGAATTGGAGTACATTTGAGCATCAGGCGTCTGGGTCTGGTTTAAGGTGTTAGATTATTTTCACCACAGAAGTTTTACAAATTTTTAATTCTTATGTCAAGCATTTTTTTAAAAGGTGATCTAATATAATGGTGAAATATTTTGATCATTTATTTAATTTTGAAGTATTAATTAAGTATTTAATCTGTTCTGGTCTGCAAAAAATATTACATTGCAGATTTGTGTGGTGAGGCTGCAGTTGGAAAGACCAATTACCCAGCTTCATAAATTTCTGTTCTACCAAGATGCGGGAGGTGAAAAATGATAGTTTTCCTCACAGTTTCAAAAAAGGTATCAATTCACCAACTTGTCTCCGAACATACCATGGTTAGAGAACAACATTGCCCATGAAGTTGCTGATTTAAACGTATGCGTTACTGTTCCTATCATACATAATAATGCGGAAAAATTTCTAACAAGTTGTTTAGACTAATTTTTGGTAACATGTTGTATGTTTCATAAGATGTTATTGGCTGTGATTATTAAATTGACATGTAGATTGAGGGTACATGAAGACTTTGTAAAATATTAATATATAATGAAAAGTCAAAATTAGAAGCTAGTTTGCCATGATATTGATTCACCCAGAAGTTGACTGTATCAGTTGAGAATAATTCTCCGTGAAAACAACTAAAGAAAGAACCCTTCACGATCATAATAATCGAAAGAAGCAATTGAGATTTCCCTGACCACTATGAAATCTCCGTTAGTCTGTTCGCTGTCACATTATTTGGTTACCAGCACTGCTGTGTCTGGCATTAGTTGAAATCAATATTGAAGAAGAAGAGGAAACATTTAGTCACATTCTCAGCTAGGTGCTTTTTGTACAACTTACCTGGCAACTGCAGTTTCACTTTACCAGATTCCTTACGACACATGAAAATACTTTGAATGGACATCGGCAGACAATGTATAAAAGTCTCAATGATGAGCGGTTAATGTTATCATAGGATATCTATTATTAAAATCCCTTCTCATCACACATACGCCTTCACACAGGTAAAAGACCTTTTTTGTCGTGAGTTGAGTCTCGTGTTATGGGTAGACAGGGGCTCATAAATCGATGCTTGAAATATTTTCAAATTACGCAGCGATTTCAACCGACAGAATTCAATTGTCGCACCATGTTGCCTCTCAGCCACTTATGGATTCTCTAAATTCGACAGTTGTATCCTATAAAGTACCTGCCTTATCTGTCAGGATACAATGCTCTAGGAATTAAGAATACCTTGAATAATAATGTACTAAAATCTGACTAAATAATTTTTGCTAGTTTTATATCATCTTAAAAGTTGAATATTTTTAGTATTTTTTATTTATAAATAATATATTTCATACAGAGAAAAATTTCAATGTCATAGGAATTGGCGATTATAACATAGACCTGGATAAAATTTTAATGTTTCACAATCACACGCATCTTTATTTTTCACTGCAAAATATTGAATAAACAAATCTTTGTCCTTCACACTAAGAGACACAAACATCTGTAGTAGCTATGAACCCTACGATAAAGGTTAAAAACGTAAATACGATATAGGGATTTTGGAAATCAAAACATATCACATGGAAAATTATAAAGTTTATAACTTACTCTGTTTAGCTTATTCTGATTGCTTCAAAATGGTACGGCCAAATATCTCCGCTTTCCTTGCCCACTATACTTTCCCGCCTCTACCATGAGCCATCAAGCCCGAAATACATAGAGATAGACGCCTGTGACATACACACAGACAGCGCTTTTAGACCAAATTACTTTGGTCTGCCGATGGGTATTTGACTAGCGCACACTCCTTGTATCGAATTTAAAACAGTATTTATCATCACTGTACACGACTCGCTCGAACTGACGTTCGGAAAGCCTGGTTGAAATTCTCGTAAGGTAAACTAGATTACGAATTAAAAAGTTTCGCGAAATCTGCCAGGGTAATTGCCGAGATGTCTCCTTTAAAAGACCGTGGTTGATTTTCTTCCGTCCCTTGTCCCCAGTCCTTTCCCACCTCGACGTCCCGGAAACGTAAAGCCATAAGTTGGGAGGGGCGGAAGGGGGGGGGGGGCATAAATGCACACAATAGTAACGCCAGCACAAGACGAACACAGCATACTACTCAAAAGTCAACTATGACCGGTTCTGGACTCGAAACAGCAGTCTTTGTAATACACGATAGCTTTGTTATTGCAGTGATATACAAAGGCCTCATCGGACATGCACAGTGTCAAACATTGAAATTAATTGTTATGACTGCCATTGAAATAATCATAAAAATCGGTAATAAAATTATTTTTTAAGTTGGGAGAAGAAATTATTAATTTGACATATTAAAATTATTTATGAATTTATAATGAGTCACCTTGTTAGGATACCTTTGCGTTTACAAAAAGCAAGTTTGATATTTCACAATTTATCATATATTCAAACAAATTGACAGTTTTAAGAAATTAATAAAAAAGATTACATTCATGATTGAAATTGATACTTTCAAGAAACGTAAATTTTAATTAGTTAGGGCGCCACCTCAGCTAACAATTAAAGAAAGCACTGAGCAATCTCTTTAACACGCAGGTCTCCCTGCCAGGTCCAATCGAAACAGAAGCGCAGTGCGGTTTTTTTTAGTTAATCAACTATTATTACCGTTGTTGCAGCCAATCTGCACAAGCTGTATTGGTCCACAAACAACTCCGCCAGCCGCCTCACTTGAAGTTTACCATCCAAAGCACTCATCACCTACGCAGATTACACTATCCGCCGCACTAAATACTTAGCTGGCTTTTCCTCGCCAGTCCGGCCACGGTTGGGTCTCCATGCCGAATGCCTCTCTCTCCCGAAGTCAGGCCGTGGCTCCGTTGGTTGCAGAGTAAGAAAAGACACAACACCTTTAGAGGGTAATTTGCAATTTGGCACATAAAACTGCGGCTCATTCACTTGTCACTCTGTTCTACAAAGCTATCGCAGGAACTCCCTCGCCAGGTCTCTACCATGGAGGAAAGAAATATATGGAGACGACGCAAGCGACCTACACCACGCATTGAAGTGACGCCGGGCGGAGAGGAATGGGTAGGCCTGGACGCCATATTACCTATCCATACAGACACGGGGAATATGTACAAAACCTCAAGGGGACTCTAGCATAAAACGTGATGCCGCAATCTGATCATGGATTATTATGTAACTCTATGGGACAAATAAAAATGAAGAATAACATTTTTTG
>JARYHS010011408.1:249206407-249304720 GCA_031002005.1 Vandiemenella viatica | reverse complement strand
GCCATTTGAACGTTTTTGCGTATGGTCACGGGTATAGAATATTTCCAGTTTTTGGGGTCAAAGATTATGACGGGTCAAATACAAACCTGACCGTGTTCCATCATTAGGGTGAATAAAATCTTTTGACCATTAACGAAAGTAGTCAATAAAATACGTAAAAAGCAAATAAACCGTCATTTATAAACTTTGATCAAGCAGCAACATTAACTAAAGTTTTAATTTAATATAAATTTAGCCTAGGACAGAATGATAATTTTCATTCGTAGTTAAAGCAGAGTCCATAAGTAATTTAAGTTTTTTATTTTATTTTTATTACCGACATGTTACTGAAAAGTAGTTCCGTGTTTTTTGAACCGTAAAGTTTATCCATATTTTTTAAATATGAAATACTTCGAAAAGCAAACTTAATTAATGTACTTGGCAATTAATTTCATATCAGTAGCTTAGTTATTAAATCGTACACATAACCTTAAATTTATTCTAACAATATCCCTGATCGCTGTGAATTTGAGAGTCAATGCCAGCTCGTGACGTCACTGTTCTCCAACCAAGACATATAGACGTGAGTGGGTAATTGCGTGAGCTTAGGAAATTATATAGTAGATTATTTTCATCGACTTGGGTCACTTACAAGCTGTATGTTTGTTGTGGACAATTACGTATAGGCACGTTTTTCGCGTAAGTAGCCTCATCGCATTGTAGCTGCAACAAATGGCATTCTCTGGGGCTGACAAACGAAGGGCAGATAGTCGGATCATTGCTGCTTTACCTGCTCTCCGATAATATGTTTAGTCCTAAGTTCTGCCAGATACTCGTACAACAGTCTGAAAAGGCATTCCTCCGATCATAGAAATAACTCGAATAGGTCTTCGTGATTCCAGCAGTTCTCTAGTGTTTCGATGGAATAAAGTCCTACCATGATGCGGGACGAATCAGCAGCTGCGATCGAATCAGATTAACACAGAATAAACCTTTGTTACAGCGTACAGGAATCACGTCCGTGATTGGTTGGTAACAGCTTCCCGATTTGGGGAGGTTCCATTGCGATGGCAAATAAAAAATGCTCTGAATGGCCCTGGTCCTTGACTATCTGTTCCCTACCACGCATTGCAAGTTTTACTACATTAATACTATTCCCCGTCTTTAAAAACCATCCTGTCGCCTTACACTCACATCAATGCGAAGGTTTACGTCTCCGGTTGAAAGTTCTTAGTTCCGCTATGTCTAGAGACTCTGTGTAAACCTGGAAAGAGGCTACTTTTTTGACATCGGCAGGAATTTTGTCTGGACTGCACTCTCTATCTCACAGTATTTCAACAATAAATGTTCAGGTAGCAAAGTGGGGCGTAACAACTTCAAGGATATTTACAGATACCTACTGGTCTCTGACCAACATGCAGCGTTTCTGCGGCATTGAGGAAATAAAAAGTATGATTTTGGACGATTAGTTTATTACGCTGTAAGAGCACGTATTAAATTTTAGCCACCATTAATCAAAAGCAGAAGATAACTTCGGTTCTTATGGTTATTATTAAATTTGCTATTATTACTATCAAGAATGGAACGGGCTGACTTTCACATGCGTATCTAAATCCTATCAACTGCAGAGTCAATAACCAGTGAGATAAATTTCGAAGAATAAATGCAAGCGTGTATCTAGCTATACATAATAATTTAAAGTCTATGTGCATTCATATTTTTACATTTAATTTATTTTTATCCTTGGTATTGTATCAGTACTTCGTATCCACCGTTAATTATTGATGAAAAGACGCATGTAACTACATAGACTTTTTTATTTTGTTGTATTCTCAAATCCCAATATACTGATATTAATTCCTGTTGACGATTACTTACGAAATTCGTGCCAAATTTTAAGAAATTAGTGGTAATAACTTACAAGACGATGGAGCAATGACTGAGGGATTCTGTAGTTCATGTGGAAAAAGTCACGGGCACTGTTAGTATGTGAAAATATTAAATATATATAGCATATATTGACCCATCTCGTGACACGTTGCTCAGTCTGTCTCTATTGGTTCAGATCATAACCTTCCAGCATTAGAAGAGCTATTGTCCAACTTCTTTTCTGCTCAATCGAGAATAGCCATCGAAATTGGACATCTTCCGTGCGAATTAGCCAGTGCAATAAATATTTAATATTTTGTTTAACGTCAAGTACGTGATGTATAGATCCTTCCCCGCAAACAGATATCGAATTAAAATTTAGAAAAAATGATTATTGGTTTTGAGGCATATTCAGAAGTTTACTGCCATCGTAATCCAAAGGTAATGAGGTTCATATAAGTCATTTCGTTGTATTTTTAAGTAAAAAGTTCTCCATTTTGTATTTTTCAAGAAAAATTTTTGGTACCTTGGGGACATAATTCCGCATTTAAGATGCGAAAGCAAGTTCTTGTAAAAATAGTTTTCATAATGTAAGCTGTGCTTCAGCATTGGAAATTGTGCCAACAATATAACTATGATGGCAAATTAAAATAATAATAAAAATGGATCCTCATCATTTCATATAAGCGTTTATTTGTTCGCGTATCTAAGCAACCAGTGATTAAGATTGGAAAAGGAAGAAAGGTGCAATTGTCAGTTGAGAGCATAGTCCATTAATGAGTAACACGAAATGAATATGTGGTGCCAGATTTTGAAATATACATCACGTGTGAATTACCATCAATGCTAAGGGCTGCGTTTCCAGACTGTGTGATGAGCAGAGTCCACTTAAAAAAAAAAAAAAATTGTAAAAATTTATTTATAAAATAATTAGTAATAAGTGACTTCAAATGCAGACGACTTTTTGTTTTGTGAAATATTCTTTCAATGACGTAAATAAATAAAGTACAATAAAATCAGTTGAAAAGAATTAGTATGTCAAAGAAAAGTTTGAAAATATTCAATAAAAATATTTTCATGAGATATTTATTATTCGATCCATAAAGTTTTCTATCGACTAATCCACATGATTGTTTGTCGAAAAAAATTATCTACTGGTAGAATCAAATTTGCTGTAATTACTAATTTTTTTGTGAAAACCATAATCTTTAAAAACGATCGCTGTAGTTTTCTTGTAATCTTTGGGTGACAGAGACAATGTAAATTATAAAAGAACATGCGGGGAAAATAGTAATTTTTATGATGTTAGCCAAAATTTTGTACTATTCGTGTAGTTAAAAAATAAGTGAATGGATATTTTAAAGAGTCGGCGTGTTAGTATCTTTGATTTGATACACATCTAAATAATCTAGAAATAAAAACTCCTTAACCATCCCACTAAACCTCATACAATTATGCTTATAAATTAATTACCGTATATTAATAACTAATATAAACAGATATAATTAGTAGATCTTTAATTTCAAAAAGATTTAAGAAACAACTGTAGAACTATGACCAACAACCGAGTTATTTCCCCTACAATTTTTTGCGTCCCCATCATATTAATATTACAGCCATGTTTGGAGAGATAGAAAAGCACGAATTTACAAATTTATAAGTTAAGGATCAAAACAGTTGAGGATTGTAAACAGTTGCATGGTGATCTGGACAGGATATCTACTTGGGTTGGTAAACATGGGATGAAGATAAATGCAAAGAAGAGTCAGCTTACTAGATACACAAATAAAAAACTAAAGGTTTATTATGATTATAAGGTGGGGAAAGAATTTCTTATTGAAGACTTGAAATGTAGATATCTTAACATTACATTTGATAAAAAGCTTAACTGGGCAAATCACATTGGACAGGTAGTAGGAAAAGGTTTCAAAATTCTGCATTTGTTGGAGAGGGTGATGAGGGGATGTACGAGAGAAGTAAAGGAATTGGGTTACAAAACTTTGGTCAGACCATTGCTTGAATTTGGTAGTGTAGAATGGGACCCACATTTTTAGTTTCAAATACAGGAGTTGGAGAAGGTGCAAAGAAGGGCTGCTAGATTTGTTTCTGGAAATTATCGTAAAACGCAATCAGTAACAGATGATAAAAGAGTTGGAATGGGACTCATTGGAAGACAGGAGGAGGGTAAGAGGGTCATGGGAGTGTACTTGGGGTATATTGGTGATGAGGCATGGAAAGATATTGGTGTAAAATTAAAAGTAATGCATGGATGGGAAACGATGACCATGACCACAAGCTGGCACTCGATTTCAGGCACAAGGGTGTAGGAAAATTCTCTTTTTTAGGTAAGGGGTGTCAGGGATTGGAATAAGTTACCAAGAGAAATGCTGATTAATTTGCCAAAAACGTTGAAAGAATTTCAAGTTAATATTCGTAAAAGGGAAAATGTAGGTGGATGCAGAAAAGGGGGAACATGGGTGTTTAGGGAAATTGCCACCGGAGCATGCGCTCCATTGCAATTTAATTTAATTTTAAAAAAATATCAGAGATTATGACACAAACGAAAGATTTATTCCGTAATAGTTCCATCTTTCATTCAGAAACACTTTTGTAGATGCATTGTAATCAGGAGTAAGCATAACGGTCTCTCGTTTTCCTCGTGGATGTAAATAGCCAGTTGACTGCTAATTGTGGAGGGCTCTCAGTCTAATTAACGATGCAAGTGATTACATCCTGCATACAGTCCGGAGACACGTAAGGACACGTTACAGAGACATGACTGGCCAGCAGTTTTCATGAGTCAACTACCAGTGGCGAACAGTTGTTAACTGCCAAATGTGGCCATACTCCTCAGTTTCCCCCTTTTTGTGCATCATGTAATAAGCTTTGCTGTAATTGAGGCCTCCTACAAATTTGTGTCGCTGTTACATTTTAGAGGATTCGTTGTATTATCCTAAGGAGACTTGGTAACATTGTTCTCTTCATGTTTTCCTGCAACCGGTTCTTATAAATGTGGGCATAGTATCTTAAAACATAATAATCTTAATCGTAATTTTAAGGCGTAGCAGACATATTAAACTTTTAGAATTGCAGGTTGACTCAGTCGCTAAGTGTTACTGCCCAGTAGAATTTAACTTTCTCACTTGTGATGAAGGGTTGCTTTAAATGAAAAAGCAGACGGTATATTTAACTTTTATTGCGGAGACACGTTATAATGAACATCAGACTTTTTTCCTAAGATTTGAAAGGCACGTTATAAAACAATAACTACATAGATTCCTGCTAACATTATTACCATAAACTCTTTAGAGTAGTGGCAGAGCAATATTTTATGTGTAACGTAGATCATTCTATACGCGAACAAACAAATCGCCTCCAGATTACAGAACTATGCATCAAACAATCAGCAACCACTAAAAACAATTCGTCGAACCTACTTACGATAATTGGTGATAAATAAACATAATCTTAAAAGAAATTACAAAGAACTTGAAGCTCCTATCACTGCACTGGACAAAACAAAAATTTTCAAAGCATCAAAAATCATTTTAAATACTGTAGCTGGCGGACTGTAACATATTTACTTGAATTAAAATGGCAGGTATCGTAATCAACTCAATACACTTACAAAGTCTGTCACATTCGTTGAGCATAGTCGCGCATAATATACTGTATAAAACAAAATACCACACATTAATGAAACAGTTTCCCGCAATCAAAATAAACCAACCATTTCCTTTATTTAACAGAAACTTAATTATTGAAAGAGGCAATTAATTGGAAATGAGGTTACAGTCGAATCAAAGTGAAGCACACGCCATGTTATTATTCACAACTATATTTCATGAAGGTTGCTTCTATTATCTTGAATTGAAACATCAAAATTTTTCTTGCTATCAGACATAATTTCTGGAAACGTATTTCAAATGAATTAGTTCTTGTTGGTGTGACAGTAAAATTAGCTACCGTATTCACCTATAAAAGTCCTTTGGACCAATGATTGAAGTTGGATTCGAGTAAGAACGGCACGATATCACTTTTCATACTTCAGAACTAGAATAGGAGTGGTGTTTCTAGCGCCGTGTCCTCGTCTATGGAGCTACCCCATTAGTATTATTTTGACAGACAGCTTAACGGTATTGGGCACCAAGAGCGTATCCAGGATCAGAACTAGAGGGGGGCAGGATTTGAAGTAGGGGGGGGGGGCAACTCATTTTGGTTTCGAGGAAGTGGGGTGGGGGACTGAAACATGACATTACACAATCAAACTCAAACCTATTTAGGATACTATTTTTATCATTGATTAATATAGTAACCCAACTACTTAATCTAAGGACCTACTATGTAGTTAATTAAGATCGTAAGTCAGTTAGTTTTTTATGTAAACATTAATTGTCTCGGATTTTCCATTTCAATAATTTTGTTTGTCAATATCTCACGGTGTTCTTTCACGAAATTTCGATGCACACTCATCAGACATAATCCAGTCAATCTCCCAAAGTGCTCCTGAACTAGTTCTTCACTCATCGAAGCGTACTGAAGGCAACTTAATTTTTCTTCTAGGGGGGGGGGGCAGCAGCCCCCCTCTGCCCCTCGCTGCATACGCCCATGTTGGGTACCATTTCTTAACTTTCATCTTTGAGCAAATAACTCTGTTGAATGGGGTCTATACTACAGCCCGGCCGTTCGCCCATTTACTTTTCCGATTTACAATTTTTAATCTTAAATTCCTTAAGCGTTTTTGGTAAATTATTCATCACTTTACTTGGTAATTTGTTCCAATCCCTGACACCCTTACCAACAAAAGAAAATTTTCCCACTCCCTTATGCATGAAATCGAGTGCCAGCTTCCCTTTCCAAGCTCTATTCCCAATTCTTTGACCACTATCCCTCCAAGCCCCATCACCAATGTAAGCCCTGTGCATTGCCTGCACTCTTTTCACCCTCCTCTTTTCCTCCACTCACTCCCAACCCAGCTCCTTTATTATATCAGTTGCTGGCTGGGTCCTGCGATAATTTGCACATACAAATCTAGCTGCTCTTCTTTACACACCCTGCAACTCTTGTATTTGATAGCCAAAATGTGGATCCCAAACTATCCCCTATATTCAACGAATGGTCTGACCAAAGTTTCGTAACCCAGTGCCTTAACTTCTCTGGTACAGCCTCTCATTACCCCCCCCCCCCCCCCGGTAAATGAAGGATTTTGTAACCCACCTGCCCAATGTGCTCTGTCCAGTTGAGTTTGCTATCAAACGTTATGCCAAGATATTTTCACTTCAAGCTTTCAACAAGCAATTCTGACTCCAACCCATAATCATAATTAACCTTTGGTTTTTTATCTGTATACCTAATAAGCTGAATCTTCTTTGTATTTATCTTCAATCCATGTTGCCTTACCTATTAAGATATTCTATCGAGATCACTCTGAAGTTGTACGAAGTCTTCACCTGTTTTGATCCTCTTGCATACCATTATATCATCTGCAATCAATCTAAGTTCTGGCCGTCGTATTTCTTCGATAAGTGAAATGTTGGAGTTTTTTGGATAACTTGGAGCAGCTAACGTTCGACTCTACGTAGAGTAAACAGTAAGAGAGTGGTTGGGCAAGGGAACTCGTAAAAAATGCGAAGTCATTCTATTGTCTGCTTGGCGTGTGTTATTTGCAGGTGATGGACAGCGCTGCTTTATTTACAACTTCCGGAGCCGCTGCAGTTATTAGTAACAATTACACAGGCAGTCGCCGGTCTAATTACAGACGACTCCACGCGTAAAACACGGTCGTTTATGTAAAGCGGCGCCAAGAGAGCCTCAGTTCAACAGTCATTAGGCCCTTTGTCTGCTATGTCTGCACGGCGAGTCGCTTCCTCTCCCGGCATGCCTCTCCAAACGCAAAAAAGGTTTCGCCATTTCATTGTCCCGCTCAAGTAACGTGTGTTTAAAATAACCTCCTGCCACGAATAATTGCAGCCATATGGAATTGCGGCAAACCTGTTATTACTGACTGCGCCTGCAGTATGCGATTTGCTAGGATACCTTACAGTTTTAGTTTTTATTCTTGTGGTGATATTATGGCAAAATGTTGACCGTCAATAATGATCTCTGCTGTATAACGTATTCTGTACTGATATCTCGGAAAACTTATATTTATCCATATAGTTTATTGGTTATTGTAGCGGATTGCTGTGGAGGCGGATTAATTGCTTACCTTGCATGATTTATAATCGCCACCTTCCACTACCTTATGCAAAGCACATATATTAATTTCAGGAAACAGAGGTGAAACCATTACTTCTGTTATTAATATTTGAAAAGATCCTAAAATATTGGTTTATTTGGTACTCATTACTGCTTACAGACAGAGGTATATTTACCATTAATCTTAAACATCTGTCTATGCAAAATAAAGTTCAACGCAATACCTTGTCTTATAGGTGCAACATAGCAAACAAACAATTATCGTTAATTGAAGCTAAGAAATTGCAATACATATACATTACAAAGAGTTACAAATTCCATATGCAACTGAAGCAAAAACTCTCTTATACATAACGAGAGCGATTCTTGTATGACAATTATAACAAGAAAACATCAGATTTAACTGGATTACATAGGGCGCCAGGGAGTTAATTTGTTCCCACAAATAATAGTCATTGAAAGTTTCCAAACATGGAAATCAGTCTTTCAATTCAAACTGGATAACGAAAACCAAAAAGTATTTGGCTTTTAGACACAACTAGCTCAGGAATTAATGTCCGGTGGCATAAGAACCCTTACTCATAAGACCGTTAAAAGGCTGTCTCAATGATTTATCGGAGTACACACTGTTTCTGGAGGTATAATTACCGTGTCTGTCTGGCTGCACGACGCGTCGCAACAAGAGCGCTATCGTCTCTCAAACAGCGCACCGTCCAGGTATTGTAAGGCACTTGTCACGTCAAACAGCACAAGTGACAACCTCGACCGGACTTGGCACTCAGTCACCCAAGCCTCCAGAATGGAACCATCAATACTGCTCTGGTAAGCAGTAGCCAGGGCGATCGTTCTGGCCGAAGTCACCTCTTCTCGCCTCTCAGAGCTCGTCTCTCCGCACCTCATCGGCGAGCATCATGGAAAACACAAAATTCGTAAATTTCCAATCACGTGAGGAAATAAACACATCGGATTGGCTTCGCAAAAGTATCCCCTCTCGCCGGATAATACATTGGCTCTCATTTGCTAAGAGTCTTCGGGTTTTGTCGGGATTGTTCGGGAGGATATGCAGAAGTAATTTTTCCACGACCCCGAGCAAACGGCGCATCTACGGATCCCTTCCGCAAAATTTCCCAGAGTCCATCCTTTCTCACCGGTATCAGCGTCAGAGATAATCCCCTCAGTGTCTCGACCTACCGGACACTTCCGGCTTAAGTCAGAGTGTCGCTCACGCTAACACAACCCTTAGCTAGACGCGGATTTCTGTCTCCAACTCAAAATGAATATCCATTTGTTACTTGAGTTTATTAAATCAAACAATAATTAATTTACATTGTAAGAGATGACCCATCAAATCATCTCGCTACATTATCAAACCTTAGCCACACTTTGTTCGCTCTGAACTGGCTGCTAAAGGTCATTTACCCCTCGCCCCGCTTTTCCCTTCACAGGCCCTCCCATTTCTTTCCCCTACGAGTAAACCGCTACACATAGGCTGACATGAGGCATTGTTGCAGTATTGTTGTGTTGATACGAATTAGTGTTGTAACGGAAGCCATCTTTACGGATGCGAAATCTGATGCGGATGTCCAATGTTTGACATCCGCGGATGAGGAAGTGGAAAAATAAATTTATGATTATTAAGATTTTAATATTTTATCAAAAATAAACTTAAAATTCAAAATAACTATATTTTTATGCCAAATTCTACATTTTTTTTAAAAGAAATTTTTATTTCCAGATAATATTACCACAATGATTTTTTTGCCTCATCTTTCAACAACAAAAAAATAGGATGATTTCACAAGTGAATTAAATTATTTACATACCTGCCTTACCACCGCTCAAGCGGCCCATTCACAGTACAACTTGTAGGACTTACTATGATCCGATTTTCAATAAAGAACCTTGATGGGCTGTGGAAAGGGTTGGAGAACTACATGCAGTACGTGTTGTATATGGGGACTCTCAAACAACCGACACGGGTCCTCCTGTCCAGCAAACTGTGGTGTTAGATTTTGACTGGAGGAAAAATCCTGAGATTGTGCGATAAGGACACATGGTGTGCCGCGAGAAAGTACGAGTGGAAAGGATTGCTTGTAACATTTTGTTGGACTCCCTTTACTACCGTGTATGGGTGAGCGCATTCTATTGCAGTTCTACACAGATGTCCTGAAAGTTGGACCGTGAATAGGCCGCTTTACTTTACATGCAAGTTGAAACTTGTAAATTCGTCGCTTAGACAATAACACCATTCAGTTCATTAGCTGCCCATACACACACACATTTATGCGCGAGTAAGCTAGCTGAAGATTTGCGCGCGGATATTCTCGTGACGAGCCTGTACTTGTCGAAGCCCATACACAGGAACATCAGTTCCACACATTTGTCGTTCAACTAGCTCGCCGCGCTCAAATTGCTGTGTTTATGGTAGTGGTCTACGGATTTATCCGTCATGATTTCCTGGCTCGCGGCTCACTGGGAA
This sequence comes from Vandiemenella viatica, assembly GCA_031002005.1. Classification (NCBI taxonomy): domain Eukaryota; kingdom Metazoa; phylum Arthropoda; class Insecta; order Orthoptera; family Morabidae; genus Vandiemenella; species Vandiemenella viatica. Next base: position 249,294,195 of record JARYHS010011408.1, on the reverse strand, counting down.
TTCCTAAACATCGCGAGCCAAGTGTAGTGAGGTTATGTTAGAAGCGACGTGACAATATTGAAATGAAACAGGATTTTAAGTTCTGCAAAAAAAAAAAAAAAATGTATTTATTCGTGCATCAGCTTATATTAGAGCTGTAAAAAAGAAAAAGAAACGGACAGTATGACAAAAAAGTGGTTGCAGGAAGATTATAAACAAGATCATATTCTGCTACTTCTACTATTTGAAAACAATTTTCTTCGATTTCTTCAGTATTACATAAATGCACAGATATATTTTCTTATACATTCCCTCAAAATCCATTATCTTCCCCTTCTTAATTTGGGCTTCCTGATAATGTCCATTGGTTCGTGTTGATCTCTCATAATAATAGCGTAGTAACAGCGTAAATTAGTTAAATTAGTTTTGTAGATTTCGTCTTCGCCTATTCCATATATATATATATATATATTTCCTGCGAAAAGCACTCCGCAAAGAGTTGATTTTCTTTTTTATTAATGCATGTCAACTTTTATATTATTTTTCCCACTAACCTCTATTATGCACAAAATCCTATTTTTTTTAAAATTTCTGTTCGCGTCCTCTTTTTTGGTTTCACCTTCCAAACGCAGTATGTTGCTGATATGTCGCAATGGAATCAGCTACGAATTCTCTGCTCATCTTACTTAATTTGTTAGACATCAGCAAGTCTTATCCGCCGCAAGTAAACTGTTAAGTGAGATATCTGTGTGTATGGTTACCGTCGCGCTTATTCGCCACATTCAAATCTGTAACGATTGTTATTGGCTTGTGATGCGGCTCGTCGTTAGACAATTAACACACACATTTTATCGTCTATTTGGATCGGAATTGCTGGCGCACAAATGTGTGTGTGTATGCCTAGCTATTGTTATTTTTATTGGAAGATCGTCAGAAAAAAAAACCACAACATTGTTGTTAGCTAAGAGTCGATGGGCAGAATCTCGTATAAAGAGAAAAGAATAATATATATTTAAATGTGAAAGGGTAATGATAGGTGAGAATAGAAGTTTGTGGAAGAAGCTTACAGAAAGAAGAGACAGGCTGGTAGGTCATATTTTGAGACGATGCAGGATTGGTTAATTTGTTAGTAGAGGGAACAGTAGAAGGTAAGAACTGTAGAGGAAGACAGAGATTAGAATATATGAAGCAGATAATTCAGGACGTGGGCTGTAAGGGGTATGTAGAAATGAAGAGGTTAGCACAGGATAGGAATATTGCGGATGTGGGATTTCACGCGGAAGTTCCGCACATGCGGATGCGGAGATCAGTTACATCCCTAATACGAATAAATGGTTATAAAATACGAAGTGAAATGGTCAGTGCCGGATCTAGGAGAAGGGGAGCAAACCGATGAGCATGCCCGTGGTGACAACTTCAGAGTGGCGGCAAAATTGCTTTTGAACGGAGATTAATTTTGTTCGAGAGGTGTAGTTATTACCCTGGCTAGGAAAATTCCTAGATCCGCCACTGGAAGTGGCATCAGATAATTGTCATATTAGGTGACAGTAGAAATCAAATCTTTCTGATTTATATAGTTCCTTCAAGATATCAGAAAACTCTGAAGAGAATACGTTTCAGGAAATCGCAAAAAAATGATAACAGAGGCATCAGGTGTTTCTTACAAATAGTGCAGCGTGTGTGCAGCGAATCCATACTGAATGTTCCAGGGAAAATCTTCACTTTTCCAAAGAAAAATATTGGATTTAATTCCCGAAATGTCTCGTGCAATATTTAAAACAAAAAATGATTACTTGGAACAGTAAATTTTATTGATTGATATCATATAAATAACCTTTATCTCTGTTGAGGCATTAAATTGTAGTTGGTAAATACACAATTTCTGTGACATACGATTCACTCATTTCTATCAAGACAAGTAATAAAAATGACCGATTCTACTACTAAAAAAATAAATAAATAAATATAAAGAAATTAAAAAAACCACACCACATTAGTTGCAAAATGTTGTATTACATACATTGTGAGAACGTTTGCGCATGTGCGGCAGCGCTTTCCTCCTCCTCTTGTATGGATAAGATGGATAAGGGCGGCGGAGGAGGGATAGAGCATAGTGGCCTTGAGCTACCTCTGTTAACTGAACACACCTCATAGCATCATCGTTTACTGCTAAGAAATTAAACTTTTCGCACTGTATACTGAATTACTGGTGTAATAGCATCGATAAAAATGTACCAAGCCTGCTAGAAAGTTTATTCAACCTGATTTAATCTCACTACACTCGTCAATGGCCTATACGAGGTACCAACATCTTGCTAGGGTAGTTGGGTGTTGGAAGCTCCAATTCAACGCTTCCCGACCTGTCTGGCTTTCTTCCTTAGCAATTTTAAGTAACTTTTCGTTCCATCCTGTACCTACCCGACAGAAGTTCACTGCCAGTGGTCCACTTGGTGATCACCTTCGTGAACGTGGGGGTAGGATTTACTGAAATAGCTGCTATGGAAATCACAGAAGTATTTCTAAATGTTCCTTTTTTATATCCTACCCGATATGAGACCATACCAGAGCGACGTTCGGTTTTCATCAAGTACCTCAAGAAGTCAACTGTAACGATACTATCGAATGTTTGATATATCGATTCTTGCCTTTGGGAGAAGGATCTTAGCAAGATGGCGGGGGACGCTAAGTAATTGTGAAAACGGTACGGCACACGTTCTGCTGGTGTAGCGCGTAAACCGCTTTAGATCGTGTGTCAATAACTTTTTTGGCGATGTCTATTCTAAGTGTGGACAGTGTAAGCCAGTGTCTTAATATTTGCGACGATTTTAGCAGCAGAAACCGTCTGTGTCCATTGCCTAATACGAACCGTGCAGTCTTCAGGATTACGAAGTCCGGTCAGACTCTTTAGCTGGTGGTTTACTATGACGTATTGTAACTGCTTTTGTATACTTCAGTGGAAGACTGTATGTTTTGTGTAGTCGTAGCTCATGACAACCTTAGTACTCGATCTTTGTACAATTCAGTGGGCAAGACGAAATTTATTTGAAAGATTTTAAATAACTAATATCTGGTAATTCCAATGGCGACGGTGATAAGATCGAATCAGTGATAATTTAAGACTGATTACCACAACTAGTACAAGTTAGTATTTATGCCACCAGTGTAATGCAAAACTATAACAACAACAGGGACAGGAGTAGTGTGGCACAACCGCGTAGCAAACTCTAAATAAGGGGTGGCCACCCCAAATGATCTTGCGGGCCACTTTGGAAATACATCGGGCCGCATATAAAATTATATATCCCCATGTTAGATTCAGACCCACTATAGACATTTTTTGGAGTGAAAAATTGAAACATAATGAGTTATTCTTATTTTATTTACTATTATTCTTACATGTAAACATTGATAGTTTAATAATAATGATAGTAAACGGATATTGTAAAGAAATATATAACAAAAAATGAAATATAAAAAATATATAAATGAAATTAAAAATGGAATCATTAAAAATATTTATTTTACTAGTGCAATATTTGTCACAGTAACAGCACACAAAACGAAACCAAAGAGCAAATTTTCACTTGGAACTGAGTGTCTGCTCTGCTATCAACAATCGACTGTATGTATCTAGTGATGGTCACTGCGTCACTGAGGTCACTTAACAGTGAAATATACTTGTAGAACCTGTTATATGCGCGAGCATCATGAGTTCCCAAAATATAATTTAAATATCCTGCGAAATCATAACTGTTAACTCATAAATAAAACAGGCAATATCTGTCATATATTCGTAAGAATATTATTTTAAAATCAAAGATAATTTTTCTCTCATAATTTCGACAGTAAATTTTTGAATACAGTAAAAGTCCGGCTATCCGAGTTCCGATTATCAGAGCCGCCGGGTTAACCGAGACAAATTTTTGAAATATGATAGGGAGCTTTTATGAAGATAGGGAATATTTTTCCAGTTAGAGTGTGTACGGTATTAAGCATGGTACTGTAGCCCTTGCGTGTATCGCCTGTTGCTGTGTCGAGTATGAGTCACGTTGTTGGATGACGATCAAAATCAGCTTAACGATGATGAAATTGTTAATACGGTTGTCAGCGGACAAGGACAAGGAGAGGAAGACGAAGAAGATAAAAATGAAACTGTTCCAAAAATTTCTAATGCTGAAGGTTTAAAAAGAATAGAAGGAGAACTTGAGTATATTCAACAACAGGAAGAAAGCACAGCAGCCGACATAATGATGCTACAACGTTGGCGCTATACTTCCGCTAAGAAGAGAAACAAAATTATGACACAGAAGACAGTTAAATATTTTTGCCAAGTGATCGTAATTAATGTACAAAAAACAACTTTATTGTTTCACAAATTAGCTTTACACCATAAATAAATTGTATTACGTATTTCAGTTTCAATTTGTTTCTTGATTCATTGTAACCTCTTTCCTTGACCTCTGGTTATCCGAGTTTTTCGTTATCCGAGGTGGTCCCGGTCCCGTTTCCCTCCGATAATCGGACTTCCACTGTATATGGATGCTCAAATAATGCATTTTTTAATTAACTGGTTTTCGCTACTTTGGCAATTATAAAATAAATGTATTTGGAATAGTGTGATGAATTTCACGGGCCAGAAAAATCGAATTAAAGACTTAATAACAAAAAATAAGTTAACAATTTTTTACATATAATGGATACAGTACTCGGACCTTATAAAGCTATCAGAGAGTATAAACAAATTTGTAATATTTTGTAAAAGCCATGAATACTTATACAACCAGACAAAAAATATGGTATTTTCCAGAATGTGACTACATTGTGTGGTGGGTGCCTTGGTGGGCAAACCACGTTACAATTATCTTTCATACCTTTATGATTAATAATTGTGGATTTTTAATTTTAATTTTTTTGAAGGTCCCGCCCGGTGAGTAACCTTGTTGACCGCCTATCCCTAGGGAGCAGAGTGTGTGGTCTGGCAAATCCCAAATCCGCGACTTCTTGTCGCCAAGGCTCGGGAACACCAAGATTAGCTTCAAGCCTACATAGCTCAATAATTCTTGAATATTCGCTTTACCAAGGTACACTGTATATTCATCATTTCATTACAGTCCTCACTTGGAATCTTGCGTACTTTAGAAAATTACAACAAAAATCTATTTAGGTGGTCGCCCAAGATTTATGTAAATTACTCTTATATTATTACATATATAATAAAAATGCACCTTGTAACGTGGCGACAGCGCGGCTCGTTACAATTGTTACTATGATAAAATTCGTTGCCAGCTGACATCCTTTTGAGGATTAAGTTAACGAACGTTTTATGAGGACCTTATCGTAGATGTATGTCTTTAGCTAGGTTCCCATCGTGCGTCCCTAGTCGCCTGTTACGGAACGCCTCTCATCTAAGCCGCATAAGCTAGCAGGCACGGTGCGTCTCGACCCACCGCCAGGCGGTAGAAGATGAAAGGTGGCCGGCCTCGGTAGCGTAGGGGCTAGAGTGCTAGCTCCGCGTGCCGAAGGCTGCCGGTTCGAATCCGGCCACGGGCATGGATGTTTAAGTGTTGTGTATCTGTGTGAATGTCCTGTCCGTCCTGTGGCGTCCATACATTGGAAAATACAATATATACTGGATGATGATTTATACACTGAATACTACAAAAATTACATAGACCTGGCTGTATGGCCTTCGTTGCCAAATGCCATTTAAAAAAAAAAAAAAAAAAAAGGTGGAAGGTGCCTCCTGCCTACCACCCGCCGTAGGAACGGACCTTTAAGGGACAGCAGTACGAGCCTATAACAATTGATCGGTTTGCTTAACAAAATACGTATAGGTAAAAAACTTAGGTATCTCTCTAAGCTAGTGTTCCGTAGACTTATTTTTGTCATTTTACAGTACCTCGGGTTGAAAAAGGTTAATAAATAATGACCTACACTCATAGGAAACAAGACGTTGAATGTTCACATACATCCACGTATATTGTGCCGTATCGGAGAGTCTTGAAACTAGCAGCCACTATACCAACGATCCATGAAGAAACTCTCCCAAAGAAGAGCAAATACAAGCGCGGAGGGACTGTAAAATGCGCCTACTGGATTAGTGTTGGTGACTGGTTTTCCATCAGTATTAATGGCGCCTTGCGTCCTCCGGTAGCACTCGGGCGGCCTGCACTCGGGGGATTTCAATTACGTCCACTTTAACACCGGCAGACAGCGGACAAGCTCTCTGCTTTACGGCCTGTCGTTAACTTCTCAGGCGGACAGTTTTATTGCCGTTTATGGTGGCTTGCCTTTATGCACCTCGTCCTGGGAGTGGCTTTCCTAACAGCCGTTGCGGTTAAGAAAAAGCTCTCTCTCCGAGTATAATGACAGATGGCGGACATGCGAGTGAGTACTCTCTGGGAATTAGTGACTCCGGGGTCGAACACGTGCTACCGTAGCAAATATACCTGCTGCAAAATAAAAAAACAGACTGCCAGTACATACGAAAAATATCTGTTTGTTTTAAACTGCTATACTAACAATACCAGGGTCAAGCTGAAAGTAATGAGCAACAATTTCATTCAAAGAGAGGGTACATTTTTAAAACCGAAAGCGCCATCTTAATCTTCAGACAGCCCACTGAGTTATTGTCAAGGGTTGTAGCTTAGTGAGAGTGCACAGACAGCAATGGTCCTTTTAGGCGAGGTGGGCAAGCAGCTTGAGAGAGAGAGACAATGGAAATATGCCCAAAGTCTAATAGAGTTACCTTCTAAAATACTTTCAAGACAGAAATCAGAAGAGTATTTAAATTTGGTACGGCAAATTTGTCTTCTGACAAGAGATTCTACTTGATACATTCAGTCCATCAGCATTGGTTGAAAGTTTGTACTCATCGAGTTGTAGAATATGTATATAGATATATAGGGGAGAGTCCGGCAAAGTGGCCATGGTGGGCAAAGTGGCCATGGGGGTTTTTTGGGCCAAAGGATGGTTCCATCCCGCGGGAAAAAATCATAACTAATGCAACTTGATGCCTTCAGTTACCTTGAGAAGCCTGATCCGGTTAGCATTTCATCTCTCGAAGTTATTAGAATATTTGTAGTTTTTGATGAGCCTGATGTTTGATAAGTGATCAGTTAATGACTTTATTACTAAGAAATCAGATGACTTACCGCTTCTGAACGAATTTCATTTGCAAGAGTGATGTTTTTGCTGTAAGTTCCTGATTTGGTGATCATGTTTGTTTGTTTCTTTGCATTGTTAAGATACAATGACGTTCCTGATTTAGTGATCATGATTGTTGCTTTACATTGTTAAGATACAATGACGTTTCTGTAACGGCGCCAAACCGGGTGGCGATGGCCTCTGTCTGCTGCGCACAGATTGTTTGTTCCTTACAGATCATTAACATTAAACAATTCTTTGAATAGATGCTTTTTTATCATGTGACGCTGAACTGAGTATATTAATAATAATCAAAAGACTAAACTAATTAAATTATCTATATTTTGTAATGGTATTTTAACGGCCGATAACTTCTTTTTCTGTAAGCCTGTAGTAAAACCAAAGGTTTTACTTGTGTAATTTATAAATTTGTTTGGGGGTTGGGATAGAGGACAGACGAGCGAGCAAAATTAGGCAACCTTACGAGAGCCACAACCTGCAAGTAGACCACGAGTCAGCGATTCGGCAATTGTCAGGCGCCGAAACCAGAACGCAAGCTGGCATTATGACCGAATGCAGTTAGGTGATGTCAGAGTTTGCCCTCTCCAAAGAGCTGGAGTGGAGTGGGGGCACCTATCGACGGTGTGTGAAGATGTGTTCTCTTTGCATGCGTTGCTCGAACGGCGGGGTTGACAAGCAGCTCAAGACACCCGATTGGCCGTTGGAATGTCGCGCGCCAAATGGACAAGGGTGCGCTGACTGCCGGAAAAGAGGGACACTGCACGGCAGGTGGCTGAAGAAGCGAGACCTCTATGTCACCTCTTAGTTGGTTCCTGATCGTAAGTTCGTTATAAAGTTAAAAGTGAACAATAGAAGTTTTGTATCTGCTGGGATCTCTCTCGCCTTATTAGTGAAGTGGGTGAAGCTACATGAAGTCTATGGTTGCTTGGAATAGCCATGTATAATTTTATACAGCACGCAGCAGCAAAATGGTAAGCAGACTACCTAGGATCACTGAAAATGTTTGTGGATCAGTACACGCTCCTGGATGAAGCTATTCGCCAGATATGAACTTCTCATACCTGTTTTAATTTGAGCTAGTTGGACATTACAATTTTGTTGAGGATTAACACCGAGTAAGCATATACGCGTATATGGTCTCATGCACGGTGGCGGCCACAATACGAATGTTTGTTAAATTTGATAGTTATAATTAAAGTAAAGTGATTAAAATTACTTGTTATGATTAAAGACATTAGCTTTTGTATATGTGTGTAAATAAATGTCCAATTATGTAACTAACTCTTTGTTCAGAGCAAATCTGATCCAATCCCTGCAAAGATTAAAACGTTTACATGATATTCAAATAAAATTAAATATTTCGCTGTTACAAAGAACTGAGACGTTCGGTCCGTCACACAACAGCAGAAAAAAGCAAATGTTAAGGCCGAAACAAAAGTTCTTTGTACATGTTCACATCAAGTTCTTATAAAAAAATTAATTACTTAAAACAGTAAAAAAAAAAAAAAAGAAGGATACCGTGATAAGAATACACACAGTGCCTGTACTGCAACGAAGTTTTTCAGCTCAGGATCACGAGAACGATGGACAGATTGCTAAATGTGTTACTTTTGGGCTAACGATCTCTGTGAAGCAGTTGAACGAAACAGCTATTCCTTCGTTTGCGAAAATTTCAGTTATAGTGCCTTTTTCCGTTATTATTTCTATTATTTACAAGTAATATGACTTAAAAATAAAGTACACCGTTTTGAAAATTTAGAGCGTTTTTAATCACTTATTTTTGAACCTGAGTGGGTACTTTTTGAAAAATTGGTTAATTTAGTTACTAACCTTAAAGCAAAGGGAACTAAAAAAATTTGGTATGTACTGTGATAATTGAACTTTGTAACCTCTGATTTTGATGGCTTTAAGTATATTTTAAGTTACCTTAATATATATATATATATATATATATATATATATATATGGCAAGACCGGGAAAAGTGACCAGGCTAAGATTTGAAGATGGTTTAAGGTATATATATATATGGCGCACCCAACAAAAATTGTTTAAGAAAATTCTTTGAATGAATATCCCACATCTAGTTCATCCACATTAACACAGCCATATTAAACAAAAACTTTTCTTCATTAATTGCAGTATGACCATCAAACATAGCAAAATTGGTAAAAGCGAGGTAGAATACCACGTGAGATTCAAATTTTGGAATTTCCATAGTTTCCCCAAATCACTGTAGGCGAATGCCTACTTGGTACCTTCAAAAGGCCATTGCTAAATTCCTTCCTGTTCCTTGCCCCCCCCCCCCCCCCGTCGATTCCCGCCTCTGATGGCATAGACGTCGAAGAAGCGTAAAGTTTTAAAAATAATCAACCACCTGATCGCTATCACAAATCATCATTTGCCCATATTTACATGTAAATATATTAATATTATCAGCAAATAATACCAAATTGTTTTCATTCTTGAAACTTTTTACCCCATTGCAGTTTTTCTTTTCTTTCTTTTATTTTTTTCTTTCTCTCTGCGCGCTCTCTGGTTCACTCTATCTTTCATCCTTAATTGTGCCTCTCATTATAGAACACTTGTTTAACGCCGGGTAGGGCGGGGCTAGCGAGCTACCGTCGCAGAGATCGCCGGTTCGAATCTGGTCCAGGACATGAGTGGCTTTAATTAAGTGTTGTGTTCGTCCTGTGTTGTCCTTTCACTTGAGATTATCAACAAAAACTAGAAGAGTCAGACACAACTGAGGAAAATGAAACACAGATGATGCTATCTGAATGGCAACAAGCCAAATGCGATAAATAAACATAGTTGTATAAAAAGCATCCGATCCCATTTCAGATAGACTAGCAAATAATGCCATCCGGAAAGAGACAACTAATTTCGGGGGTCCACTGTTAATTCTGCCTGAGAGATTGCGACAGTGACAACCGGAAATATTCGAGTTCGGAGAAGAAATTAGGTACAAAACAAGAGACCTTTTTGAAAACTTTTTCAGTAAACAAAATTAAAACTTGGAGCAGAAGAATTAGTAACGCCTCACAACTTTGAAAGCCTTCATAAATTCCAGTAAATCGCTGAAAAATAGTGTAAAAACCAAACAAACGAACAAAAAACAAAAACAAACAAACAAACAAAAAACAAAAAAAAACTTGAATGAAATCTCTGCGACCTTACTTCACACTGAAACTAAGACACAATTGATGTAGAACTTGCTTGATTAGGTTAAAGGATCATCGGAGTGTAACAATTTTAAATTGATTTGACTCTCCTTAAAAGTATAGTGACAGGAAGGTGGAATTTATTGCGGAGGATACTTAGCGATGTAGGATAACTAAACAAACTTATTGCTAAGCAATAAGCTTTCAAAATCCAGATACCATGAGGTATTAATATCAACCCAAAACTTGCTGATATCGTAAACTGTGGTTAAAATCCTGAGACACTCTACAAGGTGAGAATATCAGCCTACTGTTCGATGGTTAAATGATAACTTTTATAGTAAGCTGTATTTATGACGAGCCCGGCCCATTTGCGATACCATGATGGTGCCCTGTGCTTCAAATCCCAGTGTCTACGGCCGTCGGTGTGGTGGTGCACAATTCGTAATCGCCAGGTTTCATATCAAAAACTTCCAAAAATATCTAAGCAGTACATCTGGAGTGGAGACAGTGATTCGTCCATCAGATTCGGACAAGTGTGTTTCGGGAGAGTAGGCCTGAATAGACTAGCATCAGGTTTCACAATTTCCCTTTTTTTTCTACGTATTCGCAAAATATTACAGTAAAAATAACATCACTGCAAGTAATCAACTATAGATAATAACGGATTCCTCAGGTTTGCCTCAAAAAAAAACATTTCACAAACAAAAATCATCGATTATACACTGTTCCCTTTGCACTGGCGGATTAAGTTCATGTTTCCCTGGTCTCACGCCTCATCTAACCGCCCCCTCCCTTCCTACTTCAGAGCTGCATCAATCTAGGCAAGAGGTATATTTCCCCTTCGCAAGTAGAGGTATGGGTAGCGGAGTGGGGATAGAGCAGTGTGACCTTGAACCGCCTTTGTTAACTGAACGGGTTATAATAAACACACCACAGGTTATATGTTACAAGCGGAGGGTGACGGGGACAGGCTTTGTGAGAAGGCAGTTGGTATACATTACTGTCGCCACCATACAGTTAAAGAGGGCCATGCGGGAAGACACTAGGAACGCCTCTGACTCTGTCCGCTGTCACCGGCAGAGACTACCTTGCTGTTCCATCCCCGCTGAGGCGCCGCAGGGCTGGCGCCTTACCGTACCGCGCCCAGGCACCCGTCCACCCTCCCAGTTCACTTTTTTTCTAATTACCAACAACAAATCTTTCTCCGTGACACCTGTCACGGCGGCGCGTCGGTCCTTAAATTGGATTTTTCCTCCCTACTTTGTAATTCCGCTCGCTTTATCTGCGCGGGGGCGGAACTTGAAAGGAGTCTTGGCCCGGAGGGGCGGCCGAGGCCTTTGTGCGGGGCCCGCCGCTTGTTTCTCGACAGCGGCCAATGAATGTGTATTGACGAGCGGCGGTTAATTACGGCGTTTGTGTCCCGGGTAATGACTCGCGACAGGCAACCAACCCTCCGAGTTTTTAAAACGACGGCGGCTTCGACCACTCGACATCTGTCGACAAGAGTCCTCTGTGTCTCGCTCCTTCTTTAAGTCGCTCACTCCATTACCACCACAACTCTAGGGAGTGCATTACTGCGAACTTGTTCAGGTTAGTCTGAAAATTAAAAAATTAGCTGAGTTTTTTTCCTTTATTTCTGTTTAAACTAATGACATACGTGCCCGTGAATTTACTCCAAGAAGACTCGATTTATATTCATCAGTCTAAAAGTCTTTGCACTTGAGAACCAGTTGAGCTAGCCCAGTCACAAGTGCTTTTTACAGCATGACGTAACACAACTAGGCTTTCAAGATTGGTCCAACCAATTTACAGAGGTTGTAAGGTGAATTCTCTAGGAACTTACTCGTGTTATTGCAGTAATCCGCATTCAAGAATTTGTCTTACTAAACACTAAAATGTTGAATAGTTGGTTAGATAAACCTGCAGAATTCAGGAAATATACTGCCTCTTAACTATCTCGAGAAATCTTTCTCGCTTACACAAAAAATTCTTCTGTTTGAATTAAATTACTTCTTTTTTCAGTCTCTGATTGCAAATTTGCTACTATGTATTTTAAAATCTGTGAAGATTCCTCCAAGATTGTCCAGATACAAGTGAGAAAATATGGTTTTGTTAGATTATGTACTTTTGGTGAGTTATCACGGTTCAGTTAAAGCATTTTCTCGGTTACGGACAAAACGAACAGCAAGTATTTCCGGTATTTTCTATACCGTATGTGCAACATTTTCAAATGAAACCATTGTAGAGTTTTATCACAGATTATCACAATACGAACAAACAGTACCGCAAAGATCTTAGAACCTCTAAAATATTCAAAAAAGGCATACCCCTTTTCTCTCGAAACCGTTCCTTGAAAAACCTTCATTGATGTTCTTGTATTTTATTTTTTTTTTACCTAACCGAACAGTGCGTTACGATTCGATTTTAATCATGCTTTGATGTCTACTGTTTTTTAACTATGTTTTGAGAATATGTTATCTAGTTAATGCATGAAATTCAATTCTACAATTATTAATATGGAAGAATAGATATTTTTGATCAGATATCTAAGGAAGTAGTTTCTAGAGTTAAAACAAGTAATTTTAGTTAAATAGTAATTCTTTTTTTTTTTTTGCTCATATTGTAAAACTCGATTTATATGTATTAAATTAATTATAAAATGCACCGACGTCTGTCAGCATTCAATGTTGAATTTGAATAAACCTTTCAGGTTATGACTTTATTAGTGATGCAAGATAGCATATTACTTTGCACCCTCTTCCTATTTGACAAAATCAAATTACTAAAAATATTAAATCGATAAGATCAACAAAATAATTAAAATTAATAAAATGGAATGTAATAAATAATTACCCAGCAAACAACCTCTACTACCGCAGTATAATGAGTGACGCCAATGGATGACTGGAAAAGAGTGATTTGGAATGATGAATCACGCTCTACGCTATGGCAATCCGATGGAAGAGTTTGGGTTAGGCGAGTAAGTAGACATCGTTACCGGCCATGATGTGTAGTACCAACAGTAAAGTACGGTAGCGGTGTAGTTGTGGTACGGTGGAGTTTTTATGGCCAGGTTGTGGCCCCCTTATGGCGCATAAAAAAATTCTAAAAATGCGGAAAACATTTTAAACCATTGCCTACGGCAGAGGAACTTTTGTCGGGCGTTGACTGTTCGTACCAACGTGACAATGCACCTTGTTGTGAAGCTGCATCTGTGACGCAATGGTTTGTGGACTGTAACATTCCTCAAATGGACTGGCCTTCCAAAGTCTCGATCTGAATTTAATGAAACATTTTTGGGAAAAGTTAGAACGTTGACTTCGCTACAGACCCCAGCGCCCAACATCACTCCACTGGTTTCAGCTCTTGAGGAAGAATGGGCTGCCATTCCTTGACAGACAAAGCCACCATAAAGGCGAAAGGAGGACCCACCCCATATTAATCTCCACTAATAGGGAACTTGTCTAAGTGCAGTTTCAGATAAGTGCTGATCAGATTATATATGCGTGTTGTGTTTATACACAAAACTTTGTAGTGCAGTTTACGTTGTTGCCATGAGCAGTTATCTACACTGTGGTTATGAGAAGCTAGGCGTCATCCCTTGTTACTATGCACAGCCAGTACAGCTTCTGCAGCGCACGGGGTGTTTCATTCGCCATTATGAAGGAGTACAATGGAGAGTAATATAATGACAAAAGGACATTAATGCTGCGGATGGCGCAGGTAGGTGAGCACAAACGCACAGCCATAAATCCCGCCCTGTGTGTGTGTGTCTGGGAGCCAGGCTAATGAAATCTTCCTCGCGGATGCAGAACCCTGTCAGGTCGCTGACCTTCATTAAGCCCGCACCACAAACGACGCTGCTTCACGACACAAAACGGAATCAACATAAATTATAGACGGAGTAAAACTGATTCCTTGATGCAGCCCCAAACTCGTAAATAAGCTTTATCTTGCTGCTATAAAACGCTTTGAGAGTAAAATGACAACTGAGCAAGAATGTTTTCTAAAGCAGACTGGCGGTATGGAAAAAAAGATCCTTAATCGAAAAGAAAAACATTTTACTTTAAAACATTGATTTAGGAGTCGGAAACTATTTTCTAAGAATTAAATGCGGCTCTATTGCTAGGTGAAGTGCAGATATTAGAAACACCAGGAAGAAAAAAAAATCAGTACATTCAGCTGCAGGAGCGTACTGAAATTTAAGTACATGGTCAAAGTGCAAAACAAGCAAGTTCTGGAAATAATGGGTGAGAAATAGAATAGAGCATATTGGGTCACTTTTTAATGCCTATGGGAACTGGTTAATTTCTTATTCCAGGGAACAGTAGAAGAAAATATTTGTAATAAAATGAAGCATTTAATTAAGAACGTAGGTTGTAATGTGTCTGTTATGTTGAAGAAATCACAACAGGGTAGGAAGTGAGGAGCTAATTGAAATACCTAAGGAAAAATTATTATATACCAGTAACTTGGAAGGAATAAAATACTAAGTGAGCTTTTTGGTTAACGCCAAAGAATGATGAATGGCAACCTGTTGCATTTTTCTATATTTTTTGATTGCTATGGATAATAACGGCACTAAGAAGTGGCAATCGTTTTATGGATCAGTAAACGTATTAATCATATGTTTTTTCCTGAATTTACATCATTACTGAGTGAACGGGTGAAATGGATTATACTCCAAATTTCGCCTATTCCATTTTATAACAGTGGGAAATGGAAAACTGTGTTTTTTGGTACTTTTACCGCATCTTATTTCAGTCGTTGCGCTCTATGTGTACTACAGATGTGTTCGGTAGTACTGTTTTAACTATCGTATTCCACCATATTTGCAAGTTTACTGTTGCCATGTCTACTTCGAAAGTCACGATTTTCAAAGGAAAAATTAATGTTTTTACCATTGTCACAACACAAAATAATGTATTAAAAGTGTCCAGTACCTGCCGACTGAATAGATAAATTCTTTTTTTCCCAATTTTTCAACACTTGTTAATTTTACGGTAATGTACTTCTATTTGAATTACCAAAGAATGTGAGAAGAGACGGCGAAGAACGCTTAACGAAGCCAAACTTTCAGAACTAAAAAAAAAATTGTTATAGCCGAAACAGAGTTGCAACTCCGATATTTTGAGAATCTTGAAATCATGAATTTGAGTAGTCTTTTAGATTGCTCTCTAATTTAAAAAAAAAAATCTTCGCTTCTTCCGCTGAGAGTCTCTCACAAATGTAAATCGTTACGAACTGCTTGACTGGCAAACAGACTGCATCTCATCTGGAGTCACTGCGTAATAATTGGAGCGTTTTGTCCTCTCCTTCCTATTGCTTGAAGATCAAATGTCTACGAGAAAGAAGGAAAGATTCAGAATTGGGGTACATTTGAGCCTCAGGCGTCTGGGTTTGGTTTAAGGTGTTAGATTATTTTCACCACAGAAGTTTTTATAAGAAACGTATAAAATAAAACTAACAAAGAACAACAAATTTTTATTTCTTATGTCAAGCATTTTTTTTAAAGGTGATCTAATGTAATGATGGGATATTTTGATCATTTATTTAATTTTGAAGTATTAATTAAGTATTTAATCTGTTCTGGTCTGCAAAAAATATTACATTGCAGATTTGTGTGGTGAGGCTGCAGTTGGAAAGACCAATTACCCAGCTTCATAAATTTCTGTTCTACCAAGATGCGGGAGGTGAAAAATGATAGTTTTCCTCACAGTTTCAAAAAAGGTATCAATTCACCAGCTTGTCTCCGAACATACCATGGTTAGAGAACAACATTGCCCATGAAGTTGCTGATTAAAACGTCTGCGTTACTGTACCCATCTTGCATAATCGCGCAAGAAAATTTCTAACAAGTTGTTTAGATTAATTTTTGCTAACATGTTACATGTTTCGTAAGATGTTAAATCGAGCGACTTATTATATGCTGTGATTATTAAATTGAGATGTAGTTGGAGGGTAGATGAAGACTTTGTAAAATATTATTATATAACGAAAAATCAAGATTAGAAGCTAGTTTTCCACGAAATGGATTCACCCAGAACTTTACCGTATCAGTTGAGACTGATTCTCCGTAAATAAAAGTAAAGAAAGCACCCTTCACGAACATAATAATCAAAAGGAGCAATCGAGATTTCCCTAAGCACTGTGAAATCTCTGTTAGACTTTTCTGTGACACATTTTATGGTTACCAGCACTGCTGTGTGTGGTATTATTTGGAAACAATATTGAAGGAGAAGACGAAACATTTAGCCCCAGTCTCAGCTAGGGGTTTTTTTTTTTTTTTTTTTTTTTTTTTTTTTTTTTTTTTATCTGCTTAACGTCTCTCTAACAGCGAGGTCTTTAGAGACGGGAAAGGATGGGGGGAAAGGAATGGGAAGGAATTCGGCCATGGCCTTTTGAAGGAAGCATCCCGGCATTTGCCTTGAGTGATTTGGGAAACCATGAAAAACCGAAATCTGGATGCCCGGACGGGGATTCGAACTGCCATCCACCCGAATGCGAGGCCAGAACACTAGCCGTTACACCACCACGCTAGGTCTCAGCAAAGTGCTGTTGTCATTGACATAACCTATTTGTACAACTTACCTGGCAAGTGCAGTTTCACCTTATCAGATTCTTTACGACACATGAAAATACTTTGAATGGACATTGGCAGACAATGTATAAAAGTTTCAATGATGAGCGGTTAATGGTTTCGTAGGATATCTGTTATTAAAATCCCTCTTTATCACACACATACCTCCACACAGGTTAAAGACCTTTTTTTGTCGTGAGTAGAGTCTCGTGTTATGGGCAGACAGGGGCGTATAAATCGATGCTTGAAATATTTTCAAATTACGCAGTGATTCCAGCCCACACACCACAATTGTCGCACCATGTAGCCTCTCAGCCACTTATGGATTCTCTAAATTCGACAGTTGTATCCTATAAAGTACCTGTCCTATCACTTAGGATACAATGCTCTAGGAATTAAGAATACCTTGAATAATAATGTACTAAAATCTGACTAAATAATTTTTGCTAGTTTTATATCATCTTAAAAATTGTACATTTTCAGAATTTTTTATTTATCAATAATATATTCGATATAGAGAAAATTTTAAAGGCCATAGGAAATGGCGTTTATAACATATACCTGGATAAAATTTTGATAGTTCACGATCACACGCATCTTTATTTTTCACTGCAAAATATAAAATAAACCAATCTTTGACCTTCACACTAAGAGACTCAAACATCGGTAGTAGCTATGAACCCTAGGATAAATGTTGAAAACATAAAAACGGTATAGGGATTTGGGAAATCAAAACATATCATATAGAAAATTATAAAGTTTATAACTTACTCTGTTTAGCTTTTTCTGATTGCTTCAAAATGGTACGGCCAAATATCTTCCCTTTCGTTGGCCACTATACTTTCCCACATCTACTACGAGCCATCAAGCCCGAAATACAGTGAGATAGACGCCTGTGACATACGCACAGACAGCGCTTTTAGATAAAATTACTTTGGTCTGCCATTGGGTATTTGACTAGCGCACACTCCTTGTATCGAATTTAAAACAGTAATTATCATCACTGTACACGACTCGCTCGGAACTGACGTTCGGAAAGCCTGGGTTGAAATTCTGGTAAGGTAAACTAGATTACGAATTTAAAAAGTTTCGCGAAATCTGCCAGGGTAATTGCCGAGATGTCTCCTTTAAAAGACCGTGGTTGAATTTCTTCCGTCCCTTGTCCCCAGTCCTTTCCCACCTCGACGTCCCGGAAACGTAAAGCCATAAGTGGGGAGGGGCGGGGGGGGGGGGGGCATAAATGCACACAACAGTAACGCCAGCACAAGACGAACATAGCATACTACTCAAAAGTCAACTATGACCGGTTCTGGACTCTTTGTAATACACGATAGCTTTGTTATTGCAGTGATATACAAAGGCCTCATCGAACATGCACAGTGTCAAACATTGAAAGTAATTATTATGACTGCCATTGAAATAATCATAAAAATCATTGACAAAATTATTTTTTAAGTTGGGAGAAGAAATTATTATTTTTGATATATTAAAATTATTTATGAATTTATAATGAATCACCTTGTTGGGAGACCTTTGCATTTACAATAAAAGAAAGTTTGATATTTCACAATTTATCATATATTCAAACAAATTAACAGTTTTAAGAAATTAATAAAAAAGATCAATACATTCATGATTGAAATTGATACTTTCAAGAAACGTAAATTTTAATTAGTTAGA
The DNA here is from genome assembly GCA_031002005.1 of Vandiemenella viatica. Classification (NCBI taxonomy): domain Eukaryota; kingdom Metazoa; phylum Arthropoda; class Insecta; order Orthoptera; family Morabidae; genus Vandiemenella; species Vandiemenella viatica. Next base: position 249,275,624 of record JARYHS010011408.1, on the reverse strand, counting down.
GCGCCACCTAAGCTAACAATTAAAGAAAGCACTGAGGAATCTCTTTAACACGCAGGTTTCCCTGCCAGGTCCAATCGAAACAGAAGTGCAGTGCGGTTTTTTTAGTTAATCAACTATTATTACCGTTGTTGCAGCCAATCTGCACAAGCTGTATTGGTCCACACAGGGCACACAATCCCATCAGCCGCGTCACTTGAAGTTTACGATCCAAGAGCACTCATCTCCTACGCGGATTACACCATCCGCCGCACTAAACAGCTTCTCCTCGCCAGTCCGGCCACGGTTGGGTCTCCATGCCGAATGCCTCTCTCTCCCCGAAGTCAGGCCGAGGCTCCCCTGGTTGCAGAGAAAGAAAAGACACAACACCTTTAGAGGGTAATTTGTATTTTTGGCACATAAACCTGAAGTTCGTTCACTTGTCACTCTGTTCTACAATGCTATCGCAGGAACTCCCCTCGCCAGGTCTCTACCATGGAGGAAAGAAATATATGGAGACGACGCAAGCGACCTACACCACGCATTGAAGTAACGCCGGGGGGAGAGAAGTGGGGAGACGTGGCCGCCATATTACCTATCCATACAGACACGGGGAATACGTACAAAACCTCAATGGGATTCTAGGATAAACGTGACGCCACAATCTGATGATGGATTATTATGTAACTCGATGAGGAAAAATAAAAAAATGAAGAATAAAATATTTTGATATCCTGCTTAATTTTCAAGATATTCTGTCTCAAATGTGAGATGTTTTCGGTTGAAATTCAGAAGAAAAAATTGGTAAAAGTTAAATTTGATGACGGATTCTTATTTAAAAAGAGACAAATAAAAAATAAAGAGTAAAAATTTTCGATAACTTGTCTTCTCGAGATATACTGTCTCAAAAGTGAGTTGAAATACAGAAGAAAAATTTCGCAAAAAGTCAAATTTGATGATGGATTCTTATGTAACACGACGAAAATCATCGGAAATAAAGAATAAAATTTTTCGATATCTTGCTTAGTTTTCGGGATATACTGTCTCCACATAGCAATTGTATGGATAGGTAATATGGCTGGCGCCGCCACCGCGCATGCGCAGTATCAGCCGAGAGTTTTGAGGCGGCGCACAGTGGGGCGAAATCTCAAAAAGCTGGCCAAAGTCGAAAAATAAAGTTTTTATTTAGGGAATTTTAAGTATACAGCTGGGTATACTGACTCCCAAAGTGTCTAACTTCAGGGTTAGAATAGGTCCGAGGCTTGACGCAGATGCTGTACATCATTTGAAAGGTGACCGTTGAGCGAGCAACTATTGCAAGATACAAAGGAAGTAAATTAACCGTTACTTTGAACTGGTGTAAAAGTTTTCAGTTTTGAGCAATTTTCATCATTCAAAATGGACAGAGATCGTGATGCTGAGTACAATGTTTACGTGTATTACAAATACATAAAAAACATTGTAAAGTTATTTATTTAATAAATCATTTTTAAACAAATTTGAACAGTTAATTTGTATTTTTCTTTTTCAAAAATGAAAAAAGCTATAAGTTCCACAGAGTCCCACAACGAACCTTATTTTAACTTCATTCTCTACTGTTTATCTATTGAAATCTCAAAAAAAAATCTGCTATAAACTGCTATTCCACAATTAGTGCAGCTTAATTTATCTGCAGTTTACCGGTATTTGTTTTTAGTCTTTTTCAATTTCGTGTGTAAATTGTAAGTTATTGTCATAGTTATTACAAATATTTAAAGTATAATCAATTTTGTTTTTTGGTATTATTATTAAACTATCATCTACATATCTGAAATAACACATAATTTCAAAATATAGCAGTTTAAAACATTGTTCTTCCAAATCTCGCTAAGTCCACTAGAGTTGGATACACCTATAGGTGTGCGAAATTTTTGGTTATAACTTAGTCTGCTATTGGCGAAATTAACTTAATTAATACCATATACTTAAGATTACCAAACGAAATAAACTTCCTCTTTTTAAATAATCTTTAATAATACCTGTATGTATGGGGTTACTTTTAAATAGATTTTATGGGATATAAAAGGCTAATACAAGTTATATTTTATTGCTCCAGAATCTGCTGGTCCAACCAACGAGAGTGACGATAAAGTTGGCTTCATACGAAAGGAAATAGGAATGTATACACCACATTTTTATCCACGAAAATTTTTGATTAAATTTTTTTTTCAATTTTTGAAACGTATTTAAATTCAAACCCTTTTTATTTTTAATCTGCCATATTGAATCCGCCATTTGTTCTTTTTTGCATTGTTAACATTGGAATCTGTATCAGCGAGCTTATTAAACCCTGTATACAAATTTGTATGACAATTGAAACTTTTTTAATTTTTAATCCGCCATATTGGATCCTCTAGTTTTTTTTTTTTTTTTTGTAATTTTGACATTGGAATTGTAATCAGCGTGCTCAAAACCGATTTTGTACAAAGTTTCATTAAAATTGGATAAAGTTTCCGTATTTTGACCAGCTTTTTGAGATTTCGCCCCACTGTGCGGCGTCACAAAATAAGCGGTATTTCGTCTCCATATATTTCTTTCCTCCATGGTCTCTACCGCCTGCCGTACCCAAACATTTGGCTCGCAGAAAAACAATGACACGACCGGCTACTTGTCCCCCGTGTGTGCCTGCTGCTCAAACATTCCATTAGCTGTAGCGTCCTCGCGGCTACAAACAAAATGCTGTTCGTTCTTGTGAATATACCGTCAAATGAAATGATACAATTTTAATCATTTCACTATAGTATAAAGTTATAATTTTCCTGGGTTCTGATATAGATGCGGAATCCCACAGGAGGGTAGTGCCTAACGTATAGCTTCTAGTATATGAGTTCCAATACTTCCAAGGTGGTTTACATTAAGTCTTGTGCTGATGTATTATACACCATCGCTAGACATAAAATAATTGATACCGACGACGGAATTATTAAAACAAAATTAAGCCAAGCTAAACAGCACGAATGCCTGACTTATAGTTTCACTGTGCACAACGCTCGCTTGGGGAAAACGTCGCTGCAAAAATGTAAAATACAAATTAAAATTTCAATTGCTTGTTGACAGTGAATTTCAGGGTATTCTCTTTTTATTTTTAATCTCTGTACTCCGACCGCACTGTTGTGTGGTGGTCAGGGGTCTGGAAACCGCGGTAACCGCCCAACCACAAGCGCGCGTAAAGCCACAAGGGATCACCGGAATTTTCCCTCATTACAGCCATTAGGGAGATACATGCAGTCGATGACAATGAAACTATACACAAGCTGCCATTAAGACTAAATAGTATTAAAGCAGTACGTTAAACATTTCTATGGTTTCATGTCTCGTCGATTCCGAGGCGAGGAAGGACTGGAGATGAGGAAAGGGAAGTAATTTTGACACGGCCTTTTGAAGGAACCATCAGTTCGCCTTGAGGCACTATTTCGTACCTACGGAGCAACTTTTACAAACCTTCTATCGATTGATAAATATGCCAAAATCCAGAATGTATACTAATACAGTATTACAAACGCTAAAATGCTAAACGGTTAATCTAATCGTGATGAAATTTGACAAGGAGATGCTATTTTGCATTAGGATGAACATAGGATACTTTTTTCTGTATAAATAATACATATTGTCATATAATTTTGAAAAATTACTGAACAGCAATTGACAGACGCATAGGATCTGTACGTCTCTGTAGTACCTTCCTGTATAGCAGTTTGGTAGCTCAGTGGTTAATGCGCTTGGTGACTGACGTTTGGAGCGTTGTCTCCGGTGGAAGCAAAGATTTTAAAAAATTGTTTTTGATCGTATGAGCCTGGGCTGGACGATCAGTTGTTAGAATTCCATGTTAAACTGTAGACAAATTTAGGGGTGCAACGTTTAACAAATCGAAGGCGGTCTAATAATGCCCTACGTGTACACTTTTTCACGCTATATTGATCCCTCAGGCGTCTTTTCTCTCGCAGTAAGTGTGTGTTTGAACTGCATTAATTATATTATATACGCGGAAGTAAGTCTTTATCTTTTTGTTACGTTTTAACGACTAAATGGCTGTACCAATATTGATGGAATTTGACAAGGAAATATTTTGTATCTGTTGGAAAGACACAGGTCATTATTTTCGATATGATAACAGTTTTAGTCACGAAATTTTGAGAACTTGTCGAATGGTGACTGACAGACGAATGCGTGTGTTTGTCTGTAATGTTACATCGGTTGCTCAAGCTGTGCTTCTCGGGCAGTCTGTTAATGTATGATTTGTTAGTAAATTTCATTTAGAGACAAAACTTATTATTTAGTATAGATGCGATTTGCTCTGCACTGTACTATTATTTTGAGTCTGCTTAAAAGTTTCTTGTACCGGTTTATTTTGTCTTCTTTTTTGACATGCCTTGCGGGCGTAAACCTGACCTATGGTGTAACTCTTGAAGAGCACGAGCAGCTAAAGTTAGCACATGCTGAAGAAAGAAGAAAAGATAAAGCTGAAATAAAACTGCTTTCAGTTAAACACCCCCCCCCCCCATACACACACACACACACACACACACACACACATCCCCGCAACTTCGTTTGTTTTTAAAATGTTGAAAATTGATTCTCTACACGAGACAGGTTCGACAGTAGAATGATACAGTGATGGCTTTCCTGTCATATTATGCCGACTCGGTGTTGTTTGGGACAAATCGTCGACCATACTCGTTTCCGAGTTTATGTTGCTCTCTTGCGTATTTATTTGTGTGTGCGTTGGTGGCTGGTCAGGCCGATTCTTGCATAGAACAGTCGTCCGCACACACTGCACCCAATTGTGGGTGGCTGGCGCGGTAGGGTTTGTCGGGCTTTCCGCCTTAATCGGGATTCAGCTGCCAGACTTCGCTGCTCCTCTTCGAAACGCGCCACTGCTGTTGAGGTAGTTTTGCGCCATAGAACGCGGTCTCTTGTGAGGCTGTCCCAGGTGTTAGGGTCTATATTAGTTTTCTTCAAGGTCTTCTTGAACTGGTCTTTGTAGCGTTTCTTAGGGGCACCGTGAGGTCTGCTGCCAGTGCTGAGCTCACCGTATAAAAGTTGGCGAGGGAGTCTACTGTTGCTCATACGCTGAACGTGTCCAACCCATCTAAGTTGGTGGCTGATGATGATGGCTTCAATGCTATACATTTGAGCTCTTTCCAAGACTCTAATGTTGGACACATAGTCGTCCCATTTAATGTTCATTATAGAGCGAAGTTTTAGCTGGTGAAATCGCTCCATTTTCTCGTCGATAGAGTGTCCATGTCTCACACCCATACAGCAACGTGGAGACAACTACAGCTTGGTAGACCATCAGCTTGGTGGTTAAATTAAGATCTTTGTTTAGAAACACTCGCCGAGTAAGTCACCCAAAGGCTATGTGTGCTGTTCGAAATCTGTTTTCTACATTTGGGACAAATATTACGTTACTAACAGCTTTCTATATCCAATTCTGCCTATGAAATTCTAAGTCCACGCGTAAGAAGTCACGTGTAACAGCTAGTAATTCATTTTTACAAGACTCTGAAAGAAACCAAGCGACCACCAATCACATTGTCCTCTCTTCAAACTTTCTGGGATTAAGAGCACTCGTTTGGCACACAATCCCGAATAATGAAACTTTATTCATCACTGGAAGTCAAACCAAGTTCCTCTGCTTCTATTTCCAACCGAGACCACGGTTGGTAAAACGAGACAAGCAAGGTGCAAATTTTATCACGCCGAAAGCTACTCGCGTAACGTTACTATGCCTGCCAGTGGCGCCGTTAACTTGCAGCAGCTGCCAACTGTCCTTTACTGCAGACCGTAAAATGCTCGGCGAGATTTAGGATGCCGAGTGAGCCGATAAACAAAGACTCGCACGCGGGCATTAGATGTCGCTATTACAGCTGCTTATGATTGTCTCTAACTGTGTAATTAACAAGCCAAGCACCCGAGCACTGTAAAACCGATATTGCGCGTGGGGCTTACGACCTTTGACATCATCACAGAAGTAGTAATCTACGATACTGCCGTCCTGAAAAACGTCAAATGCGTTATCGCTGCATCACTACTGGCGTAAAGTGTATAGTGCACGAAATAACACCAGAAATGATGAGAATTTTTCTATATCACTTCTGATATACGGTAGGTCTTAATATTCACTGTGACGGATTCAATCTCCACATTTAGCAAATATATATGACTAGTTGATTCATTCGAAAATTTGGCAAGTGGTACAGGATGCGTAGCGTGCTTAAAGGATTGTAGAAGAACCGGCTAATTAGTAACAATTTTTTAATCATCTAAAATAGGCACTTTGCAAAACACTATCGACAGTTATAAATGATGAATTTTTTTCCGAACAGAAACAAAAATATCCAAAAAGCTCCTTACTCTATAAAACATACACATTTTATCCATATTGTGACGGTCCGACCGTCTCTGTGCTTAAATAGCAACGAAAATTTAATATTTTAATTTTAGATCAAAATTTCTTGTATTGATATCTTTTAAGCATTTCATCTTGGCAGGGAACTGAACAGATTCGCTCTGAACAAAGAATTAGTTATAAAAGCAAACATTTATTTTAACATATAAAACATACATTTGATTATAAACAGAATTGACAATTATTTTCTTTTACATGATGATCAAATATAAAACAACACTGTATACAATGGGCGCCACCCTACATGAGACTACTATATGCTTATGCTTACACGCTGTTAATACTCAATACAAATTGACTAGCTCAAACAATAAACAATTTTAATAGGCATGAGAAGTTCTCATCTGGTGAATTGCTTCACCCAGGAACGTTTACTGGAGTCTTGATCCATAAACATTTTCAGTGGTAAAATATAATCACCTTATCAATTTCTCACTTGGTGCTGTATGAGGTTGTGCATAGGTGCACCAAGCCACGGTATCCTTTGTCGAACCACAGGCTCAACCGCTGCGCCAAGCAACCGTAAACTTTGTTAAACCATAGGTTCAACCACTGCACTACTTCCCGCTGAAAACACACTTAGACTCATAACTTTACACTTCCTAACACAGCTTCTGATCTGCACCCACTGAGAGGTGGCACAGAGGACTTGCTTGTTCGGCCACCTATGGCTCAGTGTCCCTCTTCTTCCGGCGACCGACGACCCTTTGTCCATTTGGCGCGCGACATTCCATCTGCCAATCAGGTGTTCAGCCACTTATCAACCCCCACCGTTAGCCATGAAAGGAGAGAACACACCTCAGTATTCTGTCAATAGGTGGCATACCCTGTCTCATCCAGCCACTCTTGCCATTCACAACACAAACTATGGAGTGACCCTGTTCACTACAATATCGCTGTGATATGTCGTGCCACTACGAAGCCAAGCAGCTCGACGCTGAACTACATAATTTTGTAACTAAAATTGTTAATTTGTTAACTGAGAATAGGTTATGCTGATACGGGCTCACGACTGTATACGAGAGTGGCCCAGAAAGTAATGCACCACATTTTTTTTCCTCAACTGAACACAATGAAACTTATACACAAGAAAGAATGATGTTTCTTCAACGCTCACTATTTATCCATTTAATCTCCTTCCCGTTCTATGGCCTTCCTCCAAAGAGACACAAGAGCGTGTATCCCCTGGCAGTACCACTCCTTGTTCTGTTCGCGAAGCCATTTCTTCACTGTGCGATCACCACTCCGTCATCCTCAAAATGTCTCCCACGAATGGTATTCTTCGATGGCCCAAACAAGTGAAAGTCTGATGGAGCTAGGTCAGGGCTATAGGGTGGATGGGGTAACACTGTCCAAAACCTTTTTGGTGATGTGTTCCAACGCCGTCAAATCTGTGTGAGGTCGTGCGTTGCCATGTTGAAGCAGACAATCACCTGGATTGTTATGGCGTCCAAGTCACCGGAAGCGCTTCTTGCGTTTGGTTAATGTGTTCACATATGCCTCAGAATTATTGGTGGTGCCTCTCGGCATCACATCAATGAGTATGATACCACCACATCCCCAAAAACAGTGACCTTACCAGTGGAAGCAGTTGCTTTGAATGTTTTCTTCTGTGGAGAGTCAGGATGGCGTCAATCCATCGATTGCCTTTTGTTTCGGGATCAAAATGGTGGGCCCAGGTTTCATCACCTGTTATAATCCGGGACAAGAACGCTTCAAAACGTTGCAGCAACTCAGAAGAAATGTTTTTTTTAAGAGTTTTGTGTTCCTCCTTAAGACGGCGCGGAACCTAAAGTGAACATTTTTTTGTGTGATCAAGATCACTGACGATTACCCCCACACTTTCTTCGCTGGTTGACAACTCCCGCGCCAACTGCCGATTCGTTATGCGTCGGTCCTCGCGAATGAACACATCAGCACGTTGCATCTTGTCAGCTGTTACAGCCGTGGGTGGCTTTCCCGACAGATGCAAATCTTCGAGCTCTGCAGAATCGCTTTCAGATGGTCTCATCCTCTGTGCTCAGCAACTAACCGTACTTCTGTCAACTGCTGATGTTCCATGATCTGCACATAAATGTTTGTGAAAGTTTCCAACCGTTTCTTGAGAAATTCAATGACGACACGCTGCTTATAACGTACATCACTCACAGACGCTATGCTGAATCATTGCTGTAAGTACGCTATCTGTCGGAAGAAAACGAAACTTTGCGTGCGCACTCTGAAAACTTTAAAGTATTAATATCTTAAGTTTCGCATTCTGAGAAAAAAATGTGGTACAATAGTTTCCGGGCCACCCTCGTTTGTAGTGGTAACGCGATCATGACTCGTGCGAAAATTTTAATATATAGTGCTGCTATGTAGCGGTATGTATTCACTTGTTACCGACGCCAGTGAAGCCTAGCGGCTTGATTCTGAACTATCGCATACTCGTGACCTTGATTGTTAATGAGTTTGCATTTATGGGCTGAATTTCGAAAAATTGCTTTCTTAAGTGTTGTGATGGTCCAACCACCTGTATGCTTTGAAATAGCAAAATACTCTTATAATTTAATATTATGTTTTAGTCGAATCTCAAAACTCTTTGCACTGAGATATAAGCATTGTAATATAAGCAGGGAATGGGTCAGATCTGCTCTGAACAAAAGATTTAGATACATAGTAAAACATTTATTTTCACATATGCCAATATTAATATTTTTAATTATAAAAAAGAATTGTTAATCACTTTCTTTTAATGTAATGATTGAATATACTAAAATACTGTATATTGTGGGCGCCACCCTACATGAGACTACTTGTATGCTTACTCGCCGTTGCTAATGCAGCGTCCATAAACCACGTGGTTCCAATTTGGGCTCCTCTCCCCTCCCACATAGGCCGACGTGGTTTTTGCCTCTATCACCCTCGTAAGAGCCACCACCCTGGACTGGGGAAGTACAACGGATGCATGTACAAACTCCAATTCTGGCGTACCCGCCGTCCTAATTACGGGTTATAGGAGGTTTCGCGTTATCATCCAAGCAAATGCTGGGACAGTTCCCAGTTTCTGCCTTATGAATTTCACAAACAAAATACTCTTATCACAAAAAAACACACATCACACTTGTGACAAACCAGTAACGACATTTCAGCTCTTTCTATTCGACAGATTTTAAACTAGTCCTTATTTAGAACTGGTTTAAAATCTCTGAAGAAAAAGCGTTAATTTTCTTTTTTCTGGAAACGTTTCTAAATAAACTATAGATTCAAAAAGGAATAACGATTTATTAAAAATCCCTGGTTCTCATCTTTGTAAAAAAAAAATAAAAAAATAAAAAAAAATATAAAAAATATGTACATTATTTTATGACATGGTTCTATTAATTCTATTAATTTGTACATAGAATAGAGCATAAATTAACTCCCTGTCTGACTTTCTGCATCTAATCGTCTTCGAAAATAACCATTAAGCAACATATTGGTTTAAACGGAATAGAAACAGTTCCAACATTTTCAGAAAACTTCCAAAATTTGGAATCTTAGTTTAAAGTAGAAATATATTAAAGTATTAAACAAACATGAACATGTAACTTTCATTCATAGCTTACTATATAACAGTGACATCTTTGGGACAGCATACAACATCATCGAGCATCAATTCGAGCAAATCGAAGTTATATGATAACTTTAGTTTCGTGTAAACTTTATCTAAATGTATAACAACCTTTCATATTTCTCATCTTCGGCTTAAATAAACTTAAGGTTATTTTTACCTGGTCCAAGTAAATGCTACAAAAAATGGAGCGTAATCATCGGATGCACCTTCTATTAATTTCTGAATCTAATCTTTGACGTAAATAAACAAGAAGCCACATTTAGACTTATAAGAATTGCATATTTGCCTTTTAAAGGTAAAACGTATTAAATCATTACAGAAACATAAATAGGTAATCTTCATTCTTATCTTCCTATAACATCTATAAACAAAAACGAACATATCATCTTGCGTCTTCTGCCCACCGAATATGGCCTGACAGACATGATAACCGAACTAGCTTTTTATATTTATTGATACTGTTAAAGATATAGGCGCAAAACGCGATCAAACTAATTTTTGCTACTGGGTGGTCGAAACATACTCAACCCTAACCTTTCAGGGAAAACAATTTATGGTACATAAAATAAATATACATATTGCAGATTCTGGAAGTTTTCAGAAAGTGTAGAAACTGTGCGATAAATTACAGTGAAAGAGAAACGGATACATCGAAAAGAAATCGGCAATGAAAGAAGGAAAAGAAATATTGCCAATAAGAAAACGAGTGGCAGGAAATTATTAAAATTAGTGGGTAAGGACAGAAATATATTAAAAAAGTCCAAGATAAAGGAATAATAGAGAATTCTGATATTTTACAAAACAAAATCAACAATAAATATACTGTACGAATTCCATGGTAAAATGGCTGCTAGAAAAGTCGAAAGAAGTGATTTATTGCTACTCATCGCTGACATGGTCTCTAAAGCTACGAGGGGCTCCTGAGAAAGGGATGGGAATAAAATCACTCATTGCTTTTACGAAGGAATTATTCCGGTATTCACCTGAAGCGATTCCAGAAAAACCGAAACTTGATTTGTCTTACCCAAATGTTAACATCTGAATGCCCAGCTATGAAATCCTATATTTGCTTGTAGAGAGTGAGGGTCACAAAATCATCGCTAAATTCCACTTTAGTAGCTTACCTGCAGCATCGCCGTCTATGGGGGAGGCTGAAATACTTCCGACAAGTAGCACACACAAATATTAATAAACTTGCTTTGAAGGCCGTCGGAAATGATGGATTATGGTACTAAAGTAAACATGACTGTTATAAAATATCGCTCAACGCAGTTGCTCGTACCTTACGCTATACTGAAAAGTTTCATTGTCTTCTTTTTCTATCTTAACCTTACCACAAACAGTGCTAATATTGTCACTAGAATATCAAAGCTTCAATAGCGCACCCCTACTTACGTTATTCCACGTAATATTAGTTTTAATCATGGTCCAGGCCGCACAGATCACGATCAATGTGAAATTATTTTCATTGTAATGATCTCATATCATGGCGCTCATGAAAGCAAGTTAAATTATTTCATTAAAGAAGTTGAATAACTCATTTCCTCGGTTGCGTCGTGATATAGACGTAACCCCATATTTCTTACTTTACTGGACACAGAGTATAAAAACATCTACATCGACTGAATATAAATAAACAAAAAGCAACTAATAATTAATATGTTAATTTAAATGCAATGCTTACCTTTTTAAGTGTTCTGCCACAAGCATTTCTTCGCAGTTGCTTAACTAAATAGAACTAATACTAATAGAAGAACGCTCATAACCTGTACTGTGAAATATCATATCTGGTCGTTGTTAATCCATCAGTGAAGTGAGGGCGGGGTGCGTTAATTCAGTGTTACGGACACGGATACACGATGAACCAACTTATCCTTTTATTAGTATAGACATCACAAATAACATTCACAACTCACAACACTCTTCAATAGACATCCACACTTAAGTTTCTTTATTCTTTTATAGGGAACAGAAGAAAGCAAACGGATATCATTCAGGTAACAATTCCATAGGATATTAGTACATAAATTACTTAAGCGTGAACCTGATGTGGTGCGAAAAGGAAAATCAGCTTCTATAGAAGTATCACAGAGCAATTCAAAAGGAGGAATTCAACATAAATTAGAGTGGCAAGTGTTTTTGGCTGGGAATGGAAGAGATATGGTCTACATAGAAGCAGAAGTCAAAACCTTCTGCGGCAAGAATAAATAACTGCCATGCTATCTGGGAGGTGATACTGGCAGTGATGGCGCGTATCTATCAATCGCCCAGTCGGTAAACATGAAACGACCGGAAACGACCGGAAACGACACTGGGCGACTGTGGTTGCGAAGCGGTGTGGGCTAACCTGTGGTGCGTGCTGATTCGTACAATTGGCCTACAAAACCACGGGTCGTGGGAAGACAGCATTAGGCCAAATTGTAAGGGTCAGCACGCGCCACAGGCTAGCCCTAGCCACCTCCCCACCACGTTGCCTAGTGTCGTTTCAGCTGCCCGGGCATTTGATGTTTACCGACTGGGCGACGGACAGATGCGCGCCATCACTGCCAGCAAAGGCGGTTTCCTTCCCACGGCTCGCTGTTGATAGCAAGACTGGCTTGGCGAGCATATGCACGGGCCATGGGAAACGATCTTAACAGAGACGGCTCAAGGTGTGTATGCTCTACCCTAGTCCACTGCCATTATTCTACATGCGAAGGGAAAATTTGGCACTCTTCAACCAGGATACAGTTATCAGTTGGAAGAGGGAGGAACAAATGGGGGTTACTGAGTTGAGTAAGGCCGGCCACACACAGAACCGGGCGAGGCAGGGCGGGGCAGGGCACTTTGCCCCGGGGCGTCTTGTGCGACGGGAAACGCACGGGCGCCTATGGAGCATCACACACAGGACCGGGCGGGGCAGGGCACGTCGAAAAGACGCCCCGGGGCAAAATGCGAAGCTGAAATAAATTATGCCCCGGGGCAAGTCGCTGCCGGGCAGAACGTTCTGCGCATGCGCTGTCACGGGACCCACCCTCCCTCCCCGGGCTCCACTATCTCGCGGTCTGGTTGTGTTGTGTTTCGAATATTCGACTGATTTGTATGTGTGCCATGTATGACTGTAAGATTTAAAATTTATATGACTATACAGTGTTATTATATGGTTGAATAACTAAATCTCAGGAAGAAGAGGACCAACATACATACCTTAAGGTTATCAAAAGCCGCTCCTCTGGGGGTATGGCTGTTCTCCAGTTGGTATTTTGCTTTTCTATTCTGCTCCGAATGCTCTCAAGTACAAAGTCGAATGTCGAAATTGACATGCGACAATAATTAAAAAAACTTGTCTGGGTTCGGCTCTAAGCTCAGAAATAAAACTTCCTGTATTCCTTTTCAGGTTTATAGGGTGTACCCACATCTCTCTGTTGTTGACATTGTGGTCCAAGAGCTGCAGATAGTTCCAAATTAACATCCATTTCAAAATGATACACTACACACCAGTATGCTCCCACTGAGTTCACTGACAGGTGACTGTGGCAATGATGAAAATTTGCTAAATGTTTGACTTGTCGTGCCCCGCCTCGTTCTGTGTGTGACAGCAGCACGACAGGGCAAGTCAGGCGACTCGTCGCGCCCCGCCCCGCCCTGCCCCGCCCGGTTCTGTGTGTGGCCGGCTTAACTGAGCCTTGGGAACGTAACCTTGTGCCGCCAGTTCGGAGTGAACAGGGTATAGAGCGGAACAGCGCTGTGACGTGTACCACACGCTCTGCTACACACAACCAGAGACTTAGTTTGTTGATTGTGGATCATAGTGCAGTTCCGCCGTAGAAGAAGACAAAATCAGATCGGCTGAAACGTAGGCAATTAATACTAGGGTATAGTACCACCCAAAGAACATGGAAACTGTCATAAAAGCAGTATTACCTCGAAATTTAAGGATGGTGGACCCACAAATGATTACTGCAACAGTCCAGAGATACCAGTTAGCGGCAGTACTACGCACTCTTTGCCTCTTCTGGTTGCGTGCGATCTGTCGAGTACCCGCGTGGAAGACGAATAGCGTGCGGCCAGAGCCGGCACCCTCGGCCGTAAATCAGACGTCGGAGGCTAGGAACGAGAGTCGCGCGCTAATTTCTTTCTATAAATCTGCGGCGCCGTGAATCATGTGGTGCGCGGTCGCTGCCGATTAAAGCCACCCCCTCGCATCCACCCTTTCACTTCGAAAATCTATCGACCACTGTCCCGGTCGCCTCCGTGTGCAGTAACTCGAACTCACGTTTCACCACTTGGGTCAACACTTTCCGATATCTATCAGCGCCGTCGCAAGTTGTCAACCAGTAGGCCTATTCGGGTATCTCGAACCTCTTATGTAAGATTCATAATCAGTGTCCACAAGAGGTCACCGAGAGTAGTGGGTGAGTGGAGGCATTCAGGAAGACGCTGGTTCGTATCCTAGTCAGGATATCTTGAATTTGGTTTTCTATTGTTTTCCGAAAGCACTTCATGCGAACCCCCGGTGTAGAACCTCAAGAGACCATGGCTGAATTCCTTTCCGTTGCTCCCACCCATTCCTTTCTCGCATCTAAAGACACCGACTTTGACGAGGCGTAAAGATTAATAGTTGCTTGCAGTCGGAAATGAGGGTAGTAAAAACCATTTCTAGCAGTTACGTTCCATACCTTGATAACATTTCCTTCGAGATTGGTGTTTTAAAAAGTGAAGACAATTCATTGAAAATAAAATTTACAGAATATAATCCTAAAATAATGTTTAATGTGATTTTTATGCAAGGTGGAAAAGATATTTTCGTTTTACTTTAGTTTTGCGTAAGCCAAATATTGGCTGTCAGATATCAAGAAGAAACTTAAGTGAAACCATGATGCCTTAAATGAAAAAAATGGCTTCAAAACTGGGGCCTTGCATATATTTCGTGCCGTATTGCATATTCTTTTAGCTGAGTAGTTTATACAACTCAGTTCAGTTATTTTTTCTTTCTCATTGAGATTGAGGTAAATTAGGAACATAATAAATGGCTGTTAAAATTCTAAAACAAGCAGTCATTGTCACCGGTTTTTATCAGTACTTCATTTGATTATTAGCTGGTTCAATTCCAACCTCGAGTATAGATACTGTAATTGGTGTTTTTGTTATGTTCTGGGCGAAAAAAAGATACGTATCGTAAAATGATTGAAAACACACACTTTGATGATAAGGATACGTTTCCTAGACAAAAAGAAAAGATCTCTTCATATATCTTTGACTCTAATTCATAATTTTGAGCAAATAGCTATCGGAAATCTACATTTAATTGACGGCGCTTAGAGTGAGGTGAATCTTTCGGTAAGTGAATACAGTTCTTCTGAGCTTCTACGCATCCAGATGCCATCTTGGATATTGGGGCCGAATATTTTTCTCAGTATCTGTCTTTCTATTTTTTCTATTCCTTTGACATTTACCGTTAATGATGATGTCTCCGTCGCATACAGTGATCCTGGAAGAACAACGGTGTGGTAGTGATGGAATTTGGCTTTGGTGGAAAGCGATTTCTTATTGTAAGTATTCCAAGTAATTGTATATGTTTTTTGTAGTTTTTCAGCGTGGTTTTTGTGGGCTTCTTTCTCAGTTCCAGTATTTCCAATAATTTCTCCTAGGTACTTAAAGTGTTTAACTTTTTTGATAGTGCCATATTTGGTCACTAGTGGCTTCAGGTTTGTGCTTTTGGAGTCCATATATTGCGTTTTCTCATAAGAGATTTGGAGGCCGGTTTTGATAGGTATCTCATGAAGCTTCTCAACAGCATGTTTGGCTTCCTCGGCAGTTCGTGTTAGATCATCCGCAAAAGCAAGGAAATTTATGTTAATACGTTTATCCTTTGTTCCCATATGTATACCAGATATTTCTTTTTTCCATATGCTAATGATCTTGTCTAGTACCAAGTTGAACAGGGGTGGTGATAACCCATCCCCTTGTCTTACACCAGTTTTAATTTCAAAAGATTCAAAGATTTTGCCCATAAATTTCACTTTTCAAGTTGTATTTGTCAAAGTTTGTTCAATTAAAATGTTGTTTTATTATCTACTCCATATTCACGTAGTATATTGAACAACGTAGTGCGGTCAATCAAATCATATGCTTTCTTAAAGTCTACAAAAGTTGCCACTGTGCGGGTTGACTGACTATGTTGGAGTATCATTTTTAGATTCCGGATCTGTTCTGTGCATGATCGGTGTGATCGGAATCCTGCTTGGTATTCATCAATCTTGTGTTCTGTCTGTTTCTCCAACTTTGACCGGAGGGCACAAAAAAGTACTTTGTAGGCGACTGGCAGAAGTGAAATTCCTCTAAAATTGTTTGGATCTGTCCTGTCTTCTTTTTTATGTAGCGGGTGAATTAATGCAATTTTCCAATCTGCAGGTATGACTTCGGTCTCCCATATATTTGAAATAATAGCGTACAGGCGGTCAGTCAGTAGTTCGCCCCCGATCTTGAGCATCTCGCCTATTACTCCGTCTTCCCCTGGTGCTTTGTTATTTTTCAACTGAAGTATAATGTTTCGGATCTCACCCAGTGTTGGTGGAGCTGAGTTGTAGTTTGGGGAAGGTATCTGGAAATGGAGTTTCTCTGTAGGTGGTTCACAGTTGTACAGGTTCTCGAAGAACTGATTCAGAATGTCGCAACTGGCCTTTGTGTTGGTTTCAAGCATACCATCAGGTCGACTGGATAGACTTGGAGGTTTAAATGTACACAGTTCTTCCCGGAAAATTTTGAAAAAATTTCTTGTGTTGTTTCTTTTGAAGTCATTGCAATTTCCTCTAATCTTTTAATGTGGTACATACGTTTGAATCGTTTGATTATTTTGGATGTTCTTTTCTGTGTTTCTAAAAAAATCTGCTAATTAACTGGTGTTCGGTGGATATTCCAATTCTTCCAGGCTTTGATACGTGAGTCCAGGGCTTTATATATATATAAGAAATTTTCTTTAATGAATCAAATTTTAAAGTTTGCTTCTATTGAATGAAGAGAACTTCAAATATCTTTTTAGCAATGTTACCAACAGTTTTTTTTTCAGATCTTTATTTTTTACTATTTTAAATTTTACATTTTACCATTTTACATATTTTACAGTGAAAAACTGTCAAATTAATCTCTACAGATACTTTCTTACTGCCAAAGAGTCTATTACAATCAGAGATCTTCACTCAACTTGCATCCATTATAAGCGCGCCAAAACTCAACAAAGGAAGAACGGAACTGCGAATTCAGCCAAAGGCTTTTACCATGTTATAATGAGGTTTTAGTAGAAATTTGCTTCAAAGCCGCGATTTCCGAAACAGTTTTGCATTTTACTTGGTCGCCGTTATATTTCATCAAACAGTTCATGGTGCCCATATTTGTATGCTGTAATATCCTATATGGCCTCCTGCATTGTGTAGGTACTAAATTTTTTTAATGGGTGTATTCCATGAAGAATTGTATGAAAGTGTTGATACATGTAAGAAAACCTGCCTGCAAACAGAAGAATCTGGATGGAACCAATATGCTTCGTAACACCGGCAGTGATCCCCCCACAATTAATTTCATATAGATGTCTAAAGATTCATAAGCTTCAGAAAAACCGTAAATACCTTATTTACCCAAGTAAAAGGTAAGCTAATGAGTCCGTTCACTTTTATGAATAATGATCGTGGAATGCGGCCGCTTTAAACATGTTTGAAAGGTAGACATTAACGCAAATGAAGGCAGACACACCCCCTTATGCAACACAGAGTAATATTTCAGCTTTCTCCACATGTGATTGCATAGCTATGCACCGATATGTCGCTACGAGATCTAAATTGTTTTCATTCCTATTAACAACGCTTGTTAGCTCACTAACAAGCAGTTGGAAGTAATAATCTTAGAACATGCAGAGAATGATTCAGGTTGTTAGTTTCCTCAGCTGCCGGTTATTACAGGTAATTTGTTGAATCAATTAATGGACTGTAAGTATAAGGCAGCAGCTAATATTATTACGTTGTGAGGAAACTGATGTTGCATCGAAAGGCTTTGATGTCTTGTCAGTAGAGTGTAATAGTGAGCACTGTCTTATTAATTTTTACTTTGCAGAAATGAAAGACCTACATACAAAGTTTTACTCAAAATTTCAAATGATTATCACATTTAACTGTGTTCGGAAGCCATTTTGGTATTACCACCCGAATAGTAATTTCATCAAAATAATGCTAGTAAAAGCTAATGAGTTTTCACTGAATTTCAAGGAAGATTAGGAGCAACCGAATTTCGATCTAGCTACGATTTTATTGATCTGTCTTAAATTTAATACTCTTAAAATAGGTTATTTTGTTGTAATACACGTTATGAGAGACTTCTTAAATGCATAGAAAATTTAGCTAAAACCGACATCTGATATTGGTTAGCAGGTGATCTGATGAAGACAGCAATTTCTGTTCTTATTCTTAATAACGATTTTTGAAAATTACGGCTTCAAAAATGATGTTGAATGTCTTGATTCTTACTTTACGTTGTGATGTAAACATTCATCCAGAAACTTTGATCAAATATTTGAATTATTTTAGAAATTTTTTTAAAATTATAAATGTCCTTCCTGCTAATTTTGTTGTTAAATTAATCAGTTTTTTTCTAAATTAAATGGTAACTTATTTACGCGAATTATATGTCCATTTTATTCAGAGTATCCTTTACTACCATCGATGATTTGGATCGATAATTGGTTCAGTGATTTGATGGTACTGACAGCATTACATTGGTATAATTTGAGCTTTCTTGCTTTCTATTTCCCGACATGATTTAGACGAAGTCCACTCTTACCATTAACGATATAGTGTTAAAATTAATACAATAAAATCTGATCATCGATGCAGATAAAAAAAAATTATCCTCATTGGAGAAGACTCTCAAGGAATTAACTTTTTTATAATTTTTTTTTTAATCCCCGTCAATGAAATCAAAGCTCCCCAGACCTGTAGAAAATTCCTGTTTAAAACAAATACGTATAGATATTTTTTTTTACTTATGGCTTTACACCTCGTCGACATCGAGGTAATTATAGGCGGGACAGGATTAAGTACAAGGAACGGGAAGGAATTCGGCCATGGTATTTTGAAGGAAACCTCCCGGCATTCGCCTGGAGTGTTATAGAGAAAACGTGGATACCTTAAATCTGGATGCCAGGACAGGGATTCGAACCGGCGTCCTCCCGTATGCATTCATAGAGATGATACACTTGGCTCAGTCCTTAGTCTGGAGGTTGATCGCATCCTCCTGAAGGATCCGAAGGACGGACTGTCCTAGCGTAGCTCATACAAACAAAGCCCGTTAAAAAGAAAAAAGATCTTCTGGCTGCATCGAGCATCATAGGAACGCGAAATTTGAAGGTGAACGTTGTGTCCACTGAGCTAACACACAAGATGAGCGAAACTTTTGAAGCCTTACTTTTTTGCGGAATAGGGGGGACTGTCGATACTAAATGCTTGTGAGATGTTTCAATTAGTACATTAAATGGTTAACTGGGACTGGCGGATTTACGCTCAGGATATCACGTATAACGTGCTTACACACACACGCACACACACACAAAACATTGTCCCAGTGAACAAATGAAGCGAAGTCCACAGTTTACTTACCTACTAGTTGAAATTTTCAGACAAGTATCCAATAGTGTGGCTCAGTGAGTTTAGGCACCGCACCCTGGATCAGGGCGATACAAGGGACCGGGCACAAGCCCAGAACCTCGCCTACCGTCAGCCCCAACTTTGCTTTTTATACGGTTTTCTGCAGTCATCGAGGCAAATACTGGGATGGTCCCCAATCTCGCCTCATAAAATACACATTTAAAAAATTACACCTACTACAAGCATAACATATTTACACATTTCAAACACAAATGACAACACTTCACTTCCCCCATTAGTACTCAGTAAGACCTAGCAGTAGGTATAAAATGCTTGGAGTGTTCATGTATCAACGAATACTAGCCTCACCGCCAGAATTTTTGTAGTCCTAACAAGGCTCTCTATTCCCCAGCGTTTGTTTTATGAATGAGAAGTATTCTGTGATCACACAATACGCCAGATTTCGTCTGCAGGCACTACAGTATAGGACTGGTTTGATGCAATCCTCCATCCCATCCTATCTTCTGCTAACCTCTCCATCTCTACATATCCCTTACAATCCACGTCCTGAATTATCTGGTTTAAATATTCTAATCTCTGTCTTCCTCTACAGTTTTTACCATCGACTGTTCCCTCTATTAACAAATTAACCAATCCAGCATGTCTCAAAATATGACCTACCAGCCTGTCTCTTCTTTCTGTAAGCTTCTTCCACAAACTTCTTTCCTCACCCATCATTTCCAAAACCCGTTCATTTCGTACTTTGTCCACTTAATTTTCAGCATTCTTCTGTAGCACCACATTTCAAATGCTTCAATTTTATTTCTTTTTGATATTCCTGAAGTCCATGCTTCGCTACCATAAAGTGCTGTGCTCCATACATAGTGTTTTAAAAAGTTCTTTTTAATTCCTAGGTCAGTATTTGAAACTAAATGATTTCTCTTTTTCGTGAAGGCTCTTTTTGCTAGTGATATTCTGCTTTTAACATCATTCTTGCTTCGGTCATCGGTTGTAATTTTGCTTCCCAAGTAGCAGAATTCACTTATTTCTCCTATTGCATCCGATCCTATTTTTATATTTAATCTACTAGTATTGGTATCATTTCTGCTACATTTCATCACTTTTGTTTTGCTTTGATTTACATTCAGGCCAAAACCATCCATCAGTACTTTGTTCATGCCATTCAGTAACTCCTCAATATTCTTAGCCTGTTCTGTTAACAAGACAATGTCATCAGCAAATCGCAGAATACTGATTTTTTCTCCTAGAACACTTATTCCACTTAAGAAGTCATATTTCTTTCCTGCCTCCTTTTTGAGCTGAAATGCTGAATTAAACACTGATTAAACGTTTCTGATTGTATTTAAATGTATTTTATAAAGCATATAAATGCATATTCAGACCATTTTCCTAGTTTTGTTCATATTTCTATAATATTTATGGTCATATGGTCGTATTTTGAGGAAAAAAACTGGTAATTTTTTTAATAGTACCGGGAATTCACTATATATGGATGAGAAGAAATTAAGATAATTATTCATAGAACTGTACGTCTGCTGTACAGGTTGGGGAAAAAACTAATTTTCACTGCGTTCATAATTCACCAGTCACATTATTGTCACTCTATAAACGTAATGTTCCGCCTACATTTAATGCCAAAGAAATATCCTCAGTCATCGTTAAATCTGCTGTGGATCAGTGAGTAGACCGACCGCCCTTTTTAACTGATGCATGTCTCTCGTGATTCTCTACTTTTATTATAGCCAGTTCATTCTTGTATAGTTCATAAATTATTCTTCTATCTCGATTTTTTAAACCTGACTTCCTTAAAATTTTGAACATCTTGTCCCATCTTACATTGACTTAAATTCCCCCTTTTTGAGGACCCAACAAATCTTCGAATTGTGTTGGAATTAAAACTTCAAATATGACCATGCCAACGATCAGTAAAACTCATCGAAAGCAGTCGAACAATAATGTTGGGAGAAGGTAGAGATTTGCATGATATAACACAGCAGCAACTGCTCAGCACTGTTTTCATAAAGCCCATAAATTTTATATATGGTAGACTCTTCTCCATACAGGGAAGCCATGACAAAAAATAAAGTGAAAAAGTGCTGTATAAGGAAACATGCGAGGAAGATAAAAACACAGCGACAGATTTTCGTAGATCCTATTCGGGAACGGTAGTGTGGAAAACACTTTGTTACGGTTCTCGGAAATGAAAGGGCTCGCGATGCGATTCCTCTTCCGTCTCCTGCGAGGTCGCCAAGTTCCCTCTCTTCCTACGTCTGCGGCTCGACTCGCGCATTCCTGTGACAGCACTGCCATAAAGCCTATAGGTTATTTTAATGGCTCCGTAAGAACAGTGCTGAGAAAATACGGAGGCATGTATCAGCTTTTATGAAGACAGCTGCGTGCTTTATGGCTGTTCATAACGGAACCGAGTGTGGAGGCCGAGTAGTAGTGGCTGCTGTCGGCAGATGGCTCCACGCGACGACTCCAGTATTCTACTTGTTGTAGATCAGTTGGGTTCGGATCTTTAGGACAAATCATATTTTTTTCTGATTTCTTTTTGAGCTGAAATGCTGAATTAAACACTGATTCAACGTTTTTTATTATATCTAAATGTATTTAATATAGCATATAAATGCATATTCAGACCATTTTCCTAGTTTTGTTCATATTTCGATAATATTTATGGTCATATGGTCGTATTTTGAGGAAAAAACTGTTAATTTTTTTAAATAGTACTGGGAATTCAATATATATGGATGAGAAGAAATTAAGATAATTATTCATAGAACTGTACGTCTGCTATACAGGTTGGGGAAAAAACTAATTTTCACTGCGTTCATAATTCACCAGTCACATTATTGTCACTCTATAAACGTAATGTTCCGCCTATATTTAATGCCAAAGAAATATCCTCAGTCATCGTTAAATCTGCTGTGGATCCGACCGCCATGCCGAAACTAAAATTTTCTGAAAGTGCGAAGTTACTTAAGGGAATTTAGAGAAGAGTATTTTAGTACTGATGAAACAGTTCTGTTCTGTAAATTATCTGAAATTAAAGTGACTTCAACAAAAGTATTTAAAATTTAATTTTCCAACGGAGCATGTTTTGATGTATAGTTAATTTAAATGTTTGGTCGTATTTTGTCATTTTTAGGTCATATTTACCGATTTTTAAGGCCATATTTGCCTGCATATTTCTCATTTATTTTTTGAACCGTTTAGATCAGATTAGATACGTCTGCTTCAATTTCTCGTAAGAATATAACAGCGTATATTGAACAGTAAATGTCATTCTATCTTCCAATAATGTTAAAAAAACATTATTTAGGGATTACTCTAGTGGCATTCGAAAATTACTCAGAATTATCGAAAGAATTTTTTTAGTTGCTACGTTCTTACATAGTTATTCAAGAAAACGTAGACCTCATTTTTGATTGCTAATACCTTTCCCGGTTTCCCATTTCTAGCCCAGTTACCTTATATTTCCAGAGTCTAAGGAGGAAATTCGTTCATGCAGTGTATCATGTTTTTACAAATTTGTTCAGGTTGGCTATAAAGTTTCGAAGTGTTAGTTCATTACGTAGTTTAATTTAATTTAATTGCAATGGAACGCACGCTACGGTGGCAATTTCCCTACACACCCATTTTCCCCAGTTCTACAAATTTCAACTTTAAATTCTTTCAAGTTATTCATCATTTATCTTGGTAACTTATTCCCACCTCTGACCTCCTTACCTAAACAAGAGAATCGTCTTATACCCTTGCGCCTGAAATCGAGTGCCAGCTTGTGGTCATGGTCATCTTTTCACTTCCATACATTACTTTTAATTCTTACATCAATACGTATTCTTTTGGTGGCAGGATATTGAAAAAGGAAGGTGCAGAACATTTCTCTCTCTTCCAGCTACGAGAACTTTACTCCCCTTATTTTCTAAGATTCCTTTTTTCAGCTCCCAACTCATTTGTTTGATACGTACTTTCATGTCTCAACTCTTTCCTCTACTTCTCAGGATTTCGTAATCAAGACTAAATGAAGTCCTGTTGCTGCCACGCTATTGTGACTCTCACGTAAACCGTAAACGAAAATAAATTTGCCCTCTATATCTGTTTTGTTTACTCCAAACCGATTATCCTGTTTAAAATTTTCTAAAAATAATATTTTGTAAAATTTCGATAAAAATGATCGAAGAAAATCTTTAATAAAATTCGTGTGTGACCGTCAGATTTATCTATTTCAGACTCTTTTTTCTTACCGGGTCTTTCTCAAAATTTAGTTTTGGCTGAAAACAGCAAAGGATAAATGGTCTATATAAGGAGAATCGATTTTGCAGCAGTACCAACACTCGTTTCAAACCGTCTTTTTTAAAAAGGATTTAAACTGGTCTTTTCAATAAAACGATTTTTCCTTTTCTTAGAATAATAGAAACCAGTTTTTTAAGTGCATGGCAAAATTACAGTCAGCCACTTATGGCTTTACGCCTCGTCGACGTCGAGGTCATTAGAGGCGGGAAAGGACTGAGTGCAAGGAACGGGAAGAAATTCTGCCATGACGTTTTAAAGGAAGCAACCTATAGTGATTTAGGGAAACAATGGAAAACCCAATCTGGGTGCCCGGATAACGATTCGAACCGGCGACCTACCGAATGCGAGGCCAGTGCGCACCCAGCACGCTCGGTTCATTCCACCACCACTGAAGAGACAAAGACATGTTTTCCGCATGGCTCTCGGGCATCAATTTCAGTTCTAAGGTAGGATTATAATTACAGAAGGCTAGAAGACAGATAAAAAACTGTAGGTGCTCAGCAGGAAATCCTGTTAGTCTTGGGAGATTAAATTATACGTCCTTAAGACCGGTTGCATTATATGCAAAACAGCTGCAACCCACGCAGTGTGCAGTGTAAACGAAACCTATCATTTGCACCTCAGGTTAATTGCATGCTTTAATTACCTGACTGTAACCGTCTCGGTGAGTGACGGAGGATAATGTGCTTGAAATTGAAACTCACTATAACAGAGGGATTTAATTACGGAGAGCGTAAAACAAACTGTGACTCAGCAAGTTGCATCCGGAAAAAGAAGAGCTCGTTAAATGATATCATTTAAGTACTTATATTATGTATTTATTTACCAGCCCTAAGTCCGTCAGTAACGACTACAGCTTTCAAACAATTAATTTGTTCATCATTACATTGAATTGTTATTTAATAATACTCATAAACTTCATTTTTTATTCATGCAATTTTTTTAAAAAAAAAAAAAGCTTAACCTCTTTCCATTTTACAATCCTCTCAATAATTATCCTTTCTTCACAGTCGATTTACAATTTTAATTTAGATATCAAATATGTTAAACCAGTGCACAAAACATAAGTACGTATTCTTCCTTCTTAGTTTGCTGTTTAACAGTGGGATGTATGGGTAGAAATCGAACATTTATACGACGGTCATTGACACGTAATGCAAGACAGACATGATGACATCATTACAAAACGGGCATTTCATCGTATTTTATGATCTATCTCCCTTGTTCATTTTACTAATTCTCATGAGTCCATGACTATATGAGCAACCTAATTTTGCCCAATAATACGACCAAATACGCAGCCTTCAGAGACTATTAACGTGACATTTCAGTAAATCAGAGTATTTCAGCTAGAACTGTGACATTTTAATACAGAAAGTTATATGAAAATCCTACGTTACACTATGTTTAGACACTACAACGCTAAATACGTTGTTTCGTAATAACCACTATACTTACATAACTCTCAACCGTCCTTATGAAAGTCCTACAAAAAGTCTCAGAACAGAAAATAATAGCAATTGTTTAAAATTAATTGGAATTTTCTTAATAAGTTAGAGCTTAATAGCGCATGGTGCGGTTAAAAGAATATAGTAATGCTTATTAATCTTTATCAATTGCAGACTTTTGACTTAAGCAGCAGTATGTTAGGGTTATTCCATATCTTACTGCCGGCTGCTTGGTTAAATTGTGATTCCTACCCGTCTAGAAATTCGAAGGTCAAAAATAAACATTATACTCGTATAAATACTGTCTCAGTAAATACTCAAAGTCACAGAGTAGAGACAAAGAATTCTTTCTTAACAAATTCACTGTCATATAAGTAAGATATCTCAGATGAAGCAACTCAAAATTGAATCTTTTGTAAGTGATCTTTACTGTGAGCTTTTGTGAGGCACGCAGACTACAAAAAAGAGTCTATTAGATCGCTTCGTGACCAACAGCTGATAACTGCACATCTTTTCATAGCATAATTCTGAATTACTTGATACTCTGAGAAATAACTACATCAGAACGAGTTAATTTTTTCAAACGCAGCTTGGACTTAGCTAAAGTTGACTATGTGAAACAAAAATATCTGTAGTATTCTGCCAGATACTGTGGCTCACAACCGCCTTTGACTGAAGAGAGCATTGATAGATGTACATGTTGGAAATAAGAATCAAAGCCTCTAATCTCTGAGTGCCAAGTAAACTGTTAAATTCTTTGAACCATAAATTCAATGAAGAATTAGGAGATAATAAAGGGAAAACAATATAATGTACTGTGTTCAATAGGTTTAAAAAAAAATGCGTTTAAGATAAAGAACACAATGAAGGTAGCGCTTAAAAACTCTTCTGGAACTTACTTGAAGAAGTGTAATAGTGTAAGGAACGGTCGGAGAGTGGCGCTGACCCCTTCACATCTATTCTAGTGCCAATGTTTTTTTTTTTTTTAATTTCATTCGGCTACTGGGCCATACAGCCAGCTTAATGTGATTTGTTGCTATCAAGTACTGACACAAGGACACTACAACACGGACAAGACATTCACAGACACAACACTAAACACCCATGCCCTCGGCCGGACTCGAACCGGCGACCTTCGGTACGCGGAGCTAGCACTCTAGCCCCTACGCTACCGAGGTCGGCTGTGCCAATGGTTGTAATGGGAATACGGAGCTCTACCTCCGTGAATGCTACGGGATACGGCAGAAGCCGTCGGAACCCCGTGACCTTTTTTACAAAGCGCTAGTAAAGCTTCCATGAAATTATCGAAAGAACAGAAAATTATCTCGACTCCTACTGACTTCATAGTTTTTCCCTAATCCTCATTAGTCAGTCGAGAGAGTGCTGCGATGCGAGATATTGCCGGTTGGCTGACTGCCGTGCGCTGTGCAGCTACCGGAGTAACACAATCTACCTGCTGTATCTGGCTGGCATCTTACTAAATCACTTGTAGGGCTGCGACACCTCATGCATGACTATCATCCCTTACTTATTACCTACAAGCGAGTAGACGACACTAGCACCGAGCATAATATCTCTGCACTAGGTACACTAAATCACTTCAAAATAGCTTAATTAGAAATCATAATCATAGAACCCTGTTGGGATCAGTCTTAACTGGTTTTGTGAGGTAGTCTAGTCCACATCTTGTCACCATTTGACAGTCTCATAAGCTCCACTGAAATTCAAACCAGTAGTTGTCTGCTTCGCATACTGTTATTTTGGTCTTCGCTTACATGTTTTCCCACTAAAAAATAATTAAAAACAATTCTATTCCGTTTTGCATGCACTGATGCTATATTTACTTTTTTTCTGAGATTTTGGAGAACGACTCCGGTAGTTTAGGCGCCTGCGTGGCAGTGGAAAGATTTGCTGTTTGAATCCCTATCGCAGCCGCAATTTTTACAACCGACAACCTATGGCAAAGCTTTGCTCTGTTCATGCGTAGTGTACTATATCCCGTTCAGTTGAAGGTGTCTTCCCACGGCCCGTGTATTTGCCGGCCGGGCCAGTCCAGCTATCAACAGTGGGCCGTGGGAAGGGAGCCGCCTCTGGTGGTAGGGATGGCGCGCCTCTGTCCGTCGCCCAGTCGGTAAACATCAAACTCCCGGGTAGCAGAAACGACACTAGGCAACGTGGTGGGGAGGTGGCTGCGAGGTGGCGAGGGCTAGCTAGCCTGTAGTCAGTTTAAACTGATCCGTACAACGAGGCTGCATGGCGCTGCTTACAAAACCACGGACAATGGGAAGTCACCATAACATAGGTAACTCAAGGTCTGTATGCTCTGTTCTCAAACCATTCCGCTGCCCTTACCCCTGCAAGCGAAAACGAAATTTACCACCTGGACACTGTATGTAGGATGGGTGGGGTGGTTAGATGAGGAGCAGGGTCTGGGGAATATGACCTTGAGCCGTCAGTTTGTAGTGAACAGGTATTTGACACTCTCTGGTTCGGCTACCAGTTAAGACTGTAGATCCCCATCGTATTATAGGATTACCGGCATTAGTTGGAGTAGTAACATCAGAGACGGATTGCGTAGCGAATTGAAACTCTTTCACTAGGCTGCCGAACAATCCTTCACTATCATCCATCCAGTAGTGTTATATCTATTTACTTTACTACTAAGCTTCTTTCATTAGCAGTTTTCTTCACCCACCAATTCCAGAACGTGTTAATTCAGAACTTCACTGATTCTCTCAATGATTACCTATCACACGACTTTCGAAATATCTTCTTTTTTCTAGATTCCATAAATTTCGATTTTTGCTTCTGTACTTTTCTATAGCCAATGCTCTCAGTTTCAAAAACTTCTTTATGCATCCGAGATCTAAATGATTTCGTCTTTTAAGAATTGCTGTCTTCGGAGCTCCCAGTCTTTTTAACATATCGGCCTTCTTTTGTGCAACAGTTGTAATCTATTCCGTTTGTGATATTCTGTTTATTGCAACCACTGTAGTACCTGCTTGTTTTCTGAAATATTTTGTTTGGACCAAATTCTTACCAAACTATGTTTTTCATTTACAAATTTCTCATTGTAGTCACTCTTAAACAGTAGACAGGACAATACTGAGATAGGAAGTCATGTATTACTGCTAACAGTTTAGACAGAAGTGGTATTAGACGTCCAAAAAATAACTATCCCAACGATCAGCGTTCCTTTTGTAAATTCTTTCTACGGCTGGTATTTACGACGATCCTGAAAGCAAGTTGTGTCAAATCAGAATATTAACCAGACCTAAGGAGTGAACGGCTACGATGGTGAGGCCACAAGTCCGAACAACATGATAATGAATTGGAAGTATTGAAAGTACTATACCAGTTAAACGAGCTTAGTATGGATTTTATTGGAAAATGATCTGCGTTAGTATATAGTCGCCTAAAAAATACGATTTAATTTTTTAAATTTAATCACCTGAGCCTACCACCATGCAAATTCTTACAAATTGTCCTTTGCAAATGTCTTGAAACATCGAAGTGGAAGACTCGATCCTCAGGCAGAAATGTATTATTCGTTTCAAACAGTTTTTGGCTTAGTCAAATTTATGTTCCTTTGAATCAAGTAATAACTCACCCAAGTATTCTGGGAACCTCAAAGTGTTGAAAGAAGTCATTCCACTGACTTCTGTCCCTTAGTTGTTTAAGTAACGCACTATTCAGAATTTTATCTATTCAAGCACCATCTAGGACAAACAAAGACTACATTTCCGTACTTGATAATGGAAATGTACAAATTAAATTTAAATGCGGCAGAGTGCTGAATACATACCTCGCAAAACTTTGTGAACAAAGCAACTTGTTATATAATTACTTCACATTTTTGAAATTACCTTCTATGAGGATATGTAAAACTGTAGGAGAGTTGAAATGTCTAGTGCGGTGACTGCTCATAGTAACTTCAATTAAAAAGAAAAAAGAAAAAAAGAAACCTCTCGCAATACAATTTTAGTTTATTGATTTATTCACATATATTTAAGATTTTTCTTTATAGTTTTAACAGAACTAAATTTTTCATTGTAACTGTCACGTAACATAATTAAAAAATTAATGGTACGTCACCACATAAAATGGTTTTGCATCTTTAAGAAATACATGTTGTAGTGTGACGCTTAATATGCCACACTCCATGAATATATATAGTTTTCGACTTACTATTTTCAGATTTATTTATTCAGTGCAAATGATTTTGTTATTCTATTAATTTATTCATACCAAAGATTTATAAGTAACTTTTGGTAATGCAAGGTTACTTATGTAAAGAAGCAAATAAATGATGAAATAATTAAATATGCTGATGGTCAGTGCGAAATTCTGAACGTCTGCGTGGCCGGAGAAACTGGTGATTGGCGCCAAGGAGTCACCTTGAGCACTAATAGGGATGCCGGGTGCCACAAGTGAGTCCCGTTAGCCCAAGTCCAGGGCGTTGTCCTCTCAGCCAAGACGCGAGGGTGTTGAAGATCGTCGCTGCCTCAAGTGAGCGCGAAACGAAAAGCTAATAGCGAGTGTTCTGGGCATCACGTGATTTTGGCATACGCTATCCCACCAATGCTGTATAGCGTCGGGGGTTACGAAAGTTACTCCATATCTTCTTTTTTTTTCATGTAAACTGGTCGCTGGACTACGAGAGGTGGGGCCACAGCTTTCTTGGTGGCTAAAGGAAGCTACATCGACTCATTTTGTTGGCCGCAGTGGCCTGATGCAGTCATGGAAGACACTTGAATAAGACTAGCGCTGCCGCTCTGGCCGCGACTTTGAGATCCACATCTCACAGTAATGTTTTGCGTCCATCACGGTGCTGTCTTCATATTGTAATGTGCCTTTACGCCAGGCCAATGTTCACGGTTTAGCGAGGCTTTAGTGACCCGTAAACGCCACATGAGACTGATATAGCTGGCAACATTAAATTCTGAAAGCTACTTGTTTTTAACATGATTCAGATGATGTTCATTTTGTTTTCAATGGCACCCTGGGAATATTCATATGTGTATATGCATAACATCTAACAGTTGGCCTGTGTCGCCACGATGTTTCATATATGTGTATATGCATAAAATCTAACAGTTAACCTGTGTCGTCACGATGTTTCATTAATCACTTTGACACCTAAAATACTTATAGTTCAATTATTGTTTGCTCTGATTCCGCAAATTGTAAGGTATGGGTATTGCTTGCTTATAATGTTGCATTATCTTGTGTTAGAGGTAACGTTAAATATACCCAGCAAAGTAAATGCCAGAAGACCAAATAAAACTTAATATTTACGAGGGTGATTCAAATGAAAACCTTAAATTTGTAATAAAAAAATCGAAATTTCGCGCCGTTATCCTGTAAGTTGGTACGCGTGCTACAAGCAGCGTGCAGAATATCCTGTAGGTGGCAGCATAGTGCAGATGCACAAATACCGTCGCAGTATCCGTATAAACATGGCTGCCCCACTTGAGACTTGCACCAGGGAAGAACAGCGTTCTGTTATTCGGTTTTTGAGTAGTGAAGATGTGAAACCTATTGAAATTCATCGAAGAATGAAGGTTCAGAACGGTGAAGCATGTTTCTCACAGCAGCAAGTCTACGAATGGAGTAGTAAGTTCGCAAATGGTGTGACTTCAGTGGAAGATGCTCCTCGTCCAGGTCAGGCACAACGAGTTGTGACTCCACAGAACATAGCAGCAGTTGAAGCCATAGTGATGGAAAACCGCCGAGTGACACTGAATTACATTGCAGCATGTTTAAAGATTAGTCATGGTTCAGCACACCACATTGTGAATGATGTGCTCCAGTTCCACAAAGTGTCTGCAAGATGGGTGCCACGGCAGCTGACTCCTGAAATGAGAGAACGACGTGTTGATGCTTGTGAAGAACTTCTTCGGCGCTTTGAACGAGAAGGTGATGGCTTCCTTGCAAAATCGATACTGTTACAACAATCACAGACCTGCATTTTGAGTGTCTTCCTCATCCACCATACTAACCAGACCTTGCCCCAAGTGATTTCCATATATCTGGACCATTCAAAGAAGCAATGGAAGGAAAAAAGTTCCGTTCTGATGAAGAGGTACAGCCACGCGGTGCATGAGTGGTTGCGCGGACTACCAAAATAATTTTTTTCTAATAGAATTTATGCACTTTGTAGGCGCTGGAGGACTTGCATTGAGCGTGGGGGAGATTAAGTTGAAAAGTGATACAGCTTTGTACCACTTCTGCACAATAAATAATACGTATTTTAAAAAATATTTAAGGTTTTTATTTGACTCACCCTCGTACTTACCTGTAACCCTACAGCAATAAAAAATTCTAGCTCTCCAGATAATCAAAACTAATATTCATTTTAATATTGTAATAATAGCTCCCACCATGCTCCCGATACAGTGTGAAAAAAAAAAAAAAAAAAAAAAAAAAAAAAAACAGATCAATTTCGTAATGTTGTGGGAGAATGGTAATGATTTTCCGTATACTTTTTTTTCTGAAATATCGCATTTGTTTGGAAAGTTATTTTCTTCAATAAATCTCGAAATAGTGGACCGGAAAAAGGAGATCATCCAACACATTCTGGAGCATATATCACGAAAAATTTCACAACACCTCCCAGGTTTTATCGTGGCAAATATGTAGTAGCTGACCTGCTAACATTTCGCTGTGAAGCGGATAGAAGTAGAGTTGTAACGCTGTGCCTTGCAGTGACTGCTGTGAACACTTTGCTGGCAGTGTGTCCAGAGCAGCAGGCGGCTCGCAGGCGATGTGCGCTGTACGTGACTCAGTTCTGGCAACATTACCATGCGCTGTCGTGTGCTGGTGGCGGCGATTTAGAGGCGCGATGTCATCTCCCTCTGGGTCCCACCGTGCTCTGCTGACAGATTACACGGCTGCTGACGGGCGCAGTAGCCACCTTTCTGGCTGCCTCGCTTCATGCATAGTGGATCTGTATCGCACGTGGCTACTGTCCTCACTCTACCCTTGTTTCGACCTTTTTTTTTCGGAGTTCAACCTCTCTCCAGAGCGACGAACGCAATTCGGTGTCACGTTTTGCTGCGCAAGTTGTATCAGTTGCCAGACAGTGATTGTGCGTGCCACTGTTAACCAAGCTCACATCCTGTCTCCCGAAAAATATCTGTTGCTCTTATTTTCTGCATATCTGTTAGCACGAAAAAGGTTTTGCGTGTTGTCATCGACCCGTAGATTAGTTTAACCATCCCCTAGATGGGTTGTATTAGGCCTTTTTGAAAAAGTAGGACGCTTATTCATTTAATCTGTATGTTTAAGTTTCATTTTATGTGTGTACTATGCACAAGGAGATGAAGCATAATAAAGTAAAACATAATGCGTACCGAACCAAGCCTATTTTTCGGAAGCCACCAATGGAGCTGCCAAGCTTAACGTCCCCATCTCACGGTCCAGTCACCATCAACAGCATTGTATGTCCTCACTATCCAAGCTATCGATAAATACACAATCTTGCCTTTAGAAATCGTTCACTACCTTGTTTCCCAGGTCCCGAATAGCGAAAACTTCGTCTGTAACCGGGCTCAAACCAGTTAGCATAATAGCAGTCACCAAACACCATCACGTTACCCAAATGAACTGAACCAACTTACGGACATAAAATAATTTAGCTTTTCAGACATCAGATGAACTACACATTTTTCGTTACCTTCAAACATTGTTCTGCAAATCTGTTAGCATAAAAGTTTGTGCGTGTTTTCCTCGACCCTAGCGGGTGTATAAGCCTTGTTGAAGAAGTAGAAAGCATTACTAATTTCAAGGGAGCGTCAATGTCAATCTTGAAAAATGGTATATGAGCGTTTGCAAGC
This sequence comes from Vandiemenella viatica, assembly GCA_031002005.1. Taxonomy (NCBI): domain Eukaryota; kingdom Metazoa; phylum Arthropoda; class Insecta; order Orthoptera; family Morabidae; genus Vandiemenella; species Vandiemenella viatica. The sequence continues at coordinate 249,242,385 of JARYHS010011408.1, read as the reverse complement.
AAGAGAGGAGAGTAGTGTATAAGACTGTCGTTTGCTGAAGTCCCTCGTGGTCTTGGCCAATATTAACATAGGAATCATGAGGTGTATGACGTATAACGAGGTGTTATATGTTTCCTCTGATATAATGAATCTTTTTTTTTTACTGAATGTTGCTAATTCTTTAAAACAATCTTTCGCACGTGAAAGCAGCGATTGGTGGGGAGAGCAGAGACACCACCCCATTGACTGATAGAGACTTCCCGCCCGTTCATGGTGGGAGCGCCGAGGTCTTTTCGAAAGTCGATGGAAGGGTCGAGGCATTCAATGTAGAGTCTTGAATCTGTCAGACAGCGCGTGGCTGACCATCCTCAGATTTCGTACTAGATAAAAGTTGTTTTATGAACTCAGGCCCGCCGTAAGCGGGCGTGCAAGGCGTGCACCACACGCGGGCGGCACTTCCAGTGGGGCGGCTAATCGGGTAATCGACTGTCGCCGCAGGGACATTGGCAGAGCGACCCTTTTTTTTTTTAGCACAACTGTGGCGTCGGTGACACTCGGGGTGGCAATAATGGGGGCGGCAAAATAATGTTCGAAGGGGCGGCAAACTCACATTTTTTTGACTCAGTTCCTGGATCCACCATTGGCTGTAGTTAGACAGGGGGCGGCATAATTGGTTGCATAAGGGCGTTCAAACAGCTGGCGTTGGGGCTGTATGAACTTAGTATATTTTTCTGAGGTAGACATCTGGTACTACTTAGGTTGGGTATCAGAGCCCTCATGTCTTCAAGTGACTGGTCCAGCAGGTACTAAAGACAATTTACATATGGTCATTTTACATCATGTGTATGCATATGTGTTACTCGGTCGTCCTCTAATCCCCTGTGCACAGAAATATGCCTTATCAGAGACATGTTCTATCAAAGCCTGGGATCTAAGTTTAAGTCCCTTTGTTGAGTTATGCTGAATTAACTGGGGCCCAGAGATTCAAATAAGATTAAGATGAAATGTATTTTGGAGTTTGTTTCAAATATATAATTGTTTCATTAGTTCTTCATTGTTTATTAACATATTGAACTTTAATTGTTAATTGAGTATTTTGGTGATGATGCTTATCATTAATTTGTTAGACTCGACCAATTAATATTGAGTAATAGTTTTTGCTTGTAAAATATTTTGAATGTTTTAATTTAACATACACCACGTTCGTGATCAATTAAATGTAAATTCCTGAATTAAAATCCAGGTTGTGTCATTCTTAGATTTAAAAAATATTATAAAATAAATAGTCGCCCTACTCATCAAATATTAAACTCATTAAAATTAAAATCAACTTCAATTAGCAATAGTAATTATAGCAGTTATAAACCTATAATTAACAATCATACCTCATTTGATAGAGTAACAAAAAGGTTACTTTCTACAATAATTGTTTAATTTTAGTAGACGCATCACCCTATAGTATCCAGATCGACCAGTCAGATCCATAGAATCGATTTTAGCTCTTATCAAGAGCAGAACATTAACAATAGGAGTCTTAAATGCAAAAAATAAATGCAGTAAGTCTTGGGTTTGTATAGTAAGAATTATTTACCCCTCACAAGAAATTGGCGAAAGTTAGGTTTTTAAAATTTGTTACAAATTTCTTATTTACAAATTGTGGATCTCTGTAAGATCACAGTCCAGGAGTTTGCAGGTCTCCTATATCCTAAACGATCTGAGGTTTTAATTTAAAAATTTTTTTAATGAAGTTCCTGTACAAGCTTTGTTATGTATATTTACCCCACCTCTTCTGTAATACAGGGGATAGGTTGTAACAACATTCACTCGAAGGTGAATATAGCTTCCTGTTGTATGTTCGAAGAATGAATACACCTCATTGATCTCATATCCCTCGCCGATGCTATTTACAGATAGAATTACAAGACAAACAACAGTAAAGACTTACACAGTTCATACAAGGAGAGTGTAAGTTTCTACCCTTACGAATTTCACCTTTTCAATTAAATTACTGAAAATCACTAATCGATGAAGAACAACACTGTAAATCCGCCTTGCCTTAATATGATTTATAGCAATCAAAGGGATATGTTGTAAAGATTTTCCCAGAAAATGAAGCAGATGAACTTTATTAACCATTACTACTTCCTAATACAGATCAGTTTTTTTTATCTACTGGCTTTATGGCTCGTCAACGTCGGCGTCATTAAAGGCGGAAATGGACTGGGGAAAAGGAATTGGAAGGAATTTGGTCATGTCCCTCAAAAAATCCTGGAATTTGCTTGGAGTGATTTGGAGAAACTATGAAAAAAATGAAATCTAGAAGGCCGAACGGAAATGGATTCGAACCCACGTCCTCCCGAATGCAAGGCCAGAGCGTTACCCTACACCCATGCTCGGTATATCTGGAAATTCACCGTTTCATTGATATAAATTCTTTCTTCTCAAAATTCATCATGAAGCCGTTATAAAGTAAGTCAAGGGGAAGAGGTCTGGTGACAATTCAGAATACAGTACTCAAACCAAGGTATTCATCCCGGATCGAAACAATTTACGAGAGAAAGGAGTGAGCATAACAGTGCAACCAGAATTACTATCCTCCGTTACCAACATTAAATAAACAGGTGAGCTGATAGCCGAGGGCTAAAACGGCATTAATAATTCCGGTCGCAGCCGCTAGGGGCGCGTGTGGCGCACCACTTGTTGCTGCATCGGCGGAGGGCGAGATGTCAGTATGCTAGGAACGTTGTTGTTCACCGTACTGTGGTAATTCGGGTTTGCTGTTGGTAATTATTGTTTAGAATTCCCCACTTACCATTTGATTAATTATAATCTTCATAATTTCATCAATTTAATATTTTGATTTGTAAAATATAAAGTAGGTGCAAAGTGATGTGCTATCTTTTATCACTAAGAAAGTCATAACAAGACACATTCATTTAAATTAAATATTTAAGGTCTTCATAAGTCGGTGTATTTACAATTATTTTACAATATGAATCATAAAACGTTAATACTAAACAAACAACAATGAAATATTTACGCAAAAATTTAAGCAAGATGTCATCGTTAAATTTAGCTAACATGAAAATTGGACATAGGAAGCTAACATGAAAAATTCTATCATTTCCCTCGGAAACTTATTCCAATCCCGGACACCTTTCCTGAAAAAGAAAATCTTCCTAAACCATTGTGCCTGAAATCGAGTGCCAGCTTGTGGTCATTGTCACCTTTTTTTTCCATGGACTACTTTTCATACCTAAACCAATATCTTTCCAAGTCTCATCACCAATATACGCCTTGTACACTCCCATGACCCCCTTCACCCTCCTCCTGTCTTGCAATGAATCCCGTTCCAGCTCTTTTATCATATCTATTACTGATTGCATTCTGCGATAATTTCCAGATACAAATCAAGCAGCCTTTTTTTTGCGCCCTCTCCAACTCCTGTATTTGATACTAAAAAGTGGGTCCCATACTACATTACTATATTCCAGCAATCGTCTGACCAAAGTTTTATAATCCAATTCCTTTACTTCTCTCGTACATCCCCTCATCACTCTCTCCGACAAGTGCATAATTTTGAAACCTTTTCCTACCACCTGTCCAATGCGTCCGGCCCAGTTAAGCTTGTTATCAAATGTAATGCCAAGAAATTTACATTTCAATTCTTCAGCAAGCAATTATTTCCTCATCTTATAATCATAATCAACCTTTAGTTTTCTATTTGTGTATCTAATAAGCTGACTCTTCTTTAAATTTATCTTCACCCCATGTTTACCAACCCAACTATATATCCTGTCCAGATCACCCTGCAACTGTTTACAGTCATCTATCGTTTTGATTCTTTTATATAGCATTATGTCATGTACAAATAATCTTATTTCCGATAGTAAACAATCAACACAATTATTCATTAAAATAATGAGTAGCAATGATCCCAATACGTTACCCTGCGGCACTCCCATTTTTACTTCAACTTCTTTTGATACTACATTTCCTACCCTAACTTTCTGTTTTCTATCATTTAAAAATTCTTCTATCCAGAAAATCTTTTTCTCATCCACTCCAATAGTTTTTAACTTATTTACTACCATTTTATGGCTCCTCTGTCAAATGTCTTTGACAGATCTAGTGCTACACTACCAATTTGGTCTTCCTTGTCCATTTAATCTGAAATATCTTGCATATATCCCACCAACTGTGATTCGCATGAATATCCTTGCCCAAAGCCATGTTGCCTATTTGAAAACCACTTACGTTCCTCACATACATTTCTGATGTGGTTGAATATCAATCTTTCCATTAATTTACCTACCACTGAAGTCAAACTGATTGACGTGTAATTTTCAACTCTATTTCTCACCCCTCCTTTATGTAATGGCACTACTATCGTACTTTTCCAATCCTATGGTAAGCAGCAAGTATCCAGACTCAATTTAAATAATATTTCATAATAGGGTACAATGTCACATCCGGCTTTCTTTAAGATATCTGTAGTAATATTATCTACACCAGCCACTTTATGCTTTTTCAGCTTTCTTATTTTCTTCATGATTTCCTCAGAATGAATTTCAACTTTTTTGTATCTTTATTTTTAATTGTTTTGTTAAGCTCGTTCTCCGAATTAGACCCTCCTGTTTCTGATTCATCGTCCCTAATGCTCTCACTAAACCAGTTACTTAAAATCTCTGCCTTTTTTCAAATCCTCAGTAATTTCTTTCCCATCCTTATCTATAAGTGTCTCAACACCCTCCCTTCCCCTCAGTTTTCTAACATAGCCATAGAAATTTCTAGATGCATTAGTTAATGATCCTCCGGCACTGACAATACTCTTCATAAACCCATATTTAGCCACCTTCAGAGTTTTTATTAAGTCCTTGTTTAGTTGTTTTAAATATTCCTTATCACCCTGCTGTCTCTTAAATCTGTTATGTTCTCTTCTTACCAACTTCTTTAACCTCCTCACTTCCCTATTATAGTACACAGGTTCTCTACTTCTCTTTATTTTCTGCTTTAGAATAAATTTTTCTTCTCCTTTTCTTATTATCTCCTTAAACTCTTCCCACATTGACTCTACTGTACTTCTCCCTTCCTTACATTTGCTGAAACATTCTCTGAAATATCTCTTCAAATTTTAAATCTGTGCCTTTTTATAATTGTACCTATTTCTCCCTTCAATTTTGGCTGCTGGTTCACTGAATCCTCTAATATCCATCAGAACTGCTTGATAATTACTTGACACCCCACAAGGTTATTATTGGGCTTTATTAGGAATATATCCAATATATTTTGTTGCCTAGTGTATTGCTCTACCACTTGTGTAACTCCTCCTTCCCTTATTAAGGTATTGGCAAATCTCTGTTCCTTTGTGTTGTTAATCTTATTTCCTACCCAGTTTACACCTGGTAAATTTAAATCCGTACCATTCTATTCTCACCTCTGAAACCTGAGTATGAATTTAATTTCTCCTCAAGAGCCTCATCTTCATCTGTCATTCTTCCAATGTGGTAAGCAGCCAACACCCTGATTTGGAAATCTCAGAGACTAATTATCTGATCCGAGTGAACCAAGTGTTGCTTTGAAGAGGAGTATACGTGTCACAACTTATCTTCAGCTCCGAGTATATATTTCAAATACTAAAAAATATACGAATCTGTGAGTATGAACCAGTTTGAAAATTTCCAGATTTTCTTAAACTACAGTTTCATATAAGGAACCTGCAACCAGAATTATAAAAATCGGGCACAAACCGGCGGAGCATAAAATTCAAAAGAGAATGATACCAAAACTAAAACGTTGTACCGCTGCAAATATAAGCAACGGAAGCGCTCTGGAAAATCTGACACCATCTGAGGAGCCTGAGCCAAATATTGATGTAGATCCCGTAGTTAATGGGGTGGAGAGTGTAGTAAAGGCTGACCTAGACCCATTGCCGCAAATTGGCATATCCAATATAGCGGTGAGAGCCGAAAATATAATTTGGGCCGAACACATTAGTTCCTTAAATTTAATTTCAGTTTACTATATATGATTGACATTTTCATAAAAGTAGCTGCAACAGTACCCGATACTGAACAAACGGAGATTTTTTTGTCGAAAATTTGTAGCAACTGAGCGACAGTTTGCCAAAATGACAGATCGATCAGCCTTGATCGTTGCGTCATTTGATAACGTCGATGGTCGTCTCGTCCATAAATCTTCGTTGATGGATACTCTGCCCGATTTGAAGCCCAAAAACTACTCGTAGTGTTGCGTAGGGCCCATACAGTCCTATTTATAATACTGTTGAAGCAACAAACACGATTCGTAAAAATATTTGCAAAATTTGACACCTTAACGCTGTGCAAAATAGTCATCCATCTTCACTGTCTACTAATACCCAGAGACGGCTCTAGTTCGAAATTGACCAATCTTAGTCCGATGCAACAAGCAACGTCTTGTTGCTAAAGAATTCCGCTTGGAGCTACTTTTTGCGGAACATAACGGTTCGCGCGCAATTTCTGAAGTTCTGTCTTTCTTTTGTAGTGGGGGCCTCGGTGGGCAAACTACGTTACAATTAACTTTCATACCTTTATGATTAATAATTGTGGATTTTTTTTAATTTTTATTAAGGAGTGAAAACTTATTAATTTTGCAAGAATCTCGACGTTAGTTGGAATTTTGGAAAAATTGTCACAATATGACATTTATTTTCTTATCACTGGCGATTACAAGTCTGAGCGAATTTACCGTTAACATTAACACAAATTGGCAAAATCATAAAAGCAACGCTCAGAGTTACAATTAGCCGTCATGAGCAAGCAAACAATTGTATATTTACTTTTAAATATATCTCAGAATCAAAATGCAAGAAATAATGACAATTGGAAACAATGAAAAATACAAGTTATGACGACCTCAGGCAAAGGTATCATAATACTGTGACTTTACAGTTAAAAAAGAAAATCATGGGCGCCACGAATGAACAATATATCATTCGAAAATAACTAGTTCTGGCAAATTATGCCGCTAGCTCAGGGGTTTTTACAATTACAAAGTGAGAACATGGACCTATCCTCTCAAAGTCGCTTACGGGTTCTGTTTCACGGAATGCACAATCAGATGGCTTGGTCGTAATAAGTTACCATTGTAGTCCTGCGTCTGATGTCTGCGATGACTGTAGCGGACCCACGATATGTGAGATTATCTCACAAGTCGCCTATAGGCATCTCTGGTCTGATAATGCGCATCATCGCATTACCGGCTGTGTTGCTGTGATAAGCTTGCTCCAGCAAGGCAAGCTGGCAGCCAGATATCGTACAACGGCAGTTGGCGAGAGAAGCCAACTTTCCAAGTCCACCTCCGACTAGACTCGCATAGCTTGGACTCGAAGAACGAAGTCAGAAAATCTCCAGCTCCTCGCTCTTCGGTCCACGAGGAATCTTCTCGCTCCGCCCTTTTAGGTCTCGAAGCTCACATATAACAAAAATTCCCAGGATTTTAAGTTATACGCTCATTTGGATTGGATCTTCAGGTCGGCACCTAATGTCACGTGATATCCCCGATGTGTGATTTGGCCAGCGTATCTAACAGAGGTCGGACATATTCGGCTAAGTTCGGGGACGACTCTGTGTTCTGGCGGCAGGCATTTCCCGCCCAGTTAGTAACCTTGTTGACCGCCTATCCCTAGGGAGCAGAGTGTGTGGTCCGGCAACCCCAAATCCGCGACTTCTTGTCGCCAAGGTTCGGGAACACCAGATTAGCTTCAAGCCTACATAGCTCAATAATTCTTTAATATTCGCTTTACCAAGATACACTGTATGTTCACCATTTCATTACAGTCCTCACTTGGAATCTTGCGTACTTTATAAAATTACAACATAAATCTATTTAGGTGGTCGCCCAAGATTTATGTAAATTACTCTAACATTATGACATATATAATAAAAAATGCGCCTTGTAACGTGGCGACAGCGCGTCATGTTACACATTGAACAGATTTAGTGAACTATAGAAAATTTTATCATATGTCGGCGATGCTGGGGTCATCGACCCAATAATCGCTGTATTCATGGCAAGTAACGTAATTTCGAGGAGAAAGACTAAAAGGTTTCTTCAAAAGAACATTGGCGAATTCTCCCCGTTCCTTTTGTCCTCCCTCCTACCTCCTATCCCACTCAGAGCTCTAACTACCACGATGGTGACGACCAGTCAAATCGTAACGATAAAAAGAAAACGAATTTAATGACATGTTCAGTCAATATTTACTTTCGTCTAACCTGCACAACAGCTCAGGTAAATAAGTCTTTTAATGCAACACTTGTTGCAAATGCTACAACAAATATCACAGTGGGTTGCATACTCGACAGACTCTGCCACACTGCTGGTCGAAAGTCAAAACCTACCCAGAGCTGGGATTACGAGAACTCATAAACAAACTGTGACAATCGCTTATTCGGAATCAATTGAAGCAAGATAAATCCATCGCATCCAATTGCAGTCAATGCGAGAGAGGTTGATAGATGACCCCACCTACTTACCAGATAGTGCCTGACGTATTGCTCGGCCTTTCAGTGGGTTGAGATGGCGAATGGAAATAGGCCAGGTCTTATTCACTCCCTAACGATCAGAAAATCATATGAATAACGGCGTCTTTTGCATAATCAAATAAGGGGTGTTTCAGCAGCAATGGTAAATATTGAAGAAGGTGGTAGTATGAACTACGGATGTAACGGATATCCGCATTCGCAAGTATGGAACTTACGCGTGAAATCCTACATCCACTTGCGTATCCGCAATTTTTAATGAGGATGTATCGTGGAAGTTTTATTTACATTGTAATACATACATATTATTCCTTTCTCTTTTTACGAGATTCTGTCCATTGTTGCTTAGCTAAAAACTAATAGCTTTTTTTTTTTTTTTTTTTTTTTTTGACGATCTTGCAATAAAAGTAACAATTAACTGAACGGTGTTATTATCTGAGCGACGAATTTACTCTTTTTTTTTTTTTACTTATATCTTTACGCCTGGTCGACGTCGTGGTCATTAGAAGCGGGATGGGACTGGGGACATGGAAAAAGGATTGAATTCGGCCATGAACTTTTGAAGGATGCATCCCGGGATTCGCCTGGAGTGTTTGGAAAACTATGTAAAACCCAAATCTGGATGCCCGGACCTATTCGCGGTCCAGCTTATAGGACATCCGCGTAGAAGTACCACAGGGCGTGCTCACCTGTTTACACTAATAGAATTGGTCCAACAAAATATTCCAAACAACTTTCCCACTCGCGGCACACCAGTGTCCTTATCGCACACTCGTAGGATGTTTCCTCCAATAGCTTCCTCCAATATCTATAGCTTGTTGGACAGCAAGTACCCTTTTTGGTTGCCTGGGAGTCCAACAATATCTAACACGTCCTACATGAAGTCCTGTAACCCCTTTCACGGCTTGTCAGGACTTCTTTATTGAATCATCGTAGGTCCTACAAGTTGTACTGTGAATGCGCCACTAGAGCAGTGGAAACGCGGTTGGAGAGCATGGAACCGAGCGTAATGCGTGAGCGTTAACTCACTGGCCTCGCATTCGAGAGTATGCGGGTTCGAATCCCCATCCAGGCATCCAGTTTTGGGTTTTCCATGGATTCCCCAAATAACTCCAAGCGAGTGCTTCTTTTAAAAGGTCATGGCCGAATTCCTTCCCGTTCCTAGCCCCAATCGTTTTATGCCTCTAATGACCTCGACGTCGACGTGACGTATAGTCATAAGAAAAATAAACGTTGAGCACGGAGATGTGAGGTGGCGTGGTCTTGTGCTTGGCGCTTGAGTTAGTCGAGCCACGTACTCTGCAAAGTTCATATAACAAAGATTAGTTTTTAGACGCGTACGTAGCTATGTGAATAATCTTTAATTCACTTGTAAAATCATACACGTATTTTGTTTTGAAAGATGAGGGAAAAGTAAACCAATATGGCAGTATTATATGAAAAATGTTAGAATGTCGCGGAATGGTGTCGAAAGTTTGCGGCCTGTGGAGAAAACGTCACCGACGAGGATCGACAAGCCTCCCTACAGCCCCGACATTGCTCCAAGCGACTTTCACCTTTTTCTCACTTGCAGGAACAGCTAGGAGGTTAACTATTTGTTTCAGACGAGGAGGTGAAATACTTCACGACAACGTGGCTGAATAGGCAAGGATAGAATTTTTACCAGGAGGGAATAATCAAACTAAACACACGAAGTGACAAGTGCCTTAATCTAAATTGAAGCTATGTCGAAAAATAACCAAAAACTACAGGCTTTGTACACACATATTTTGTAAACAATTCTTCTTGACTAGCCTCAAAGGCCGTCAAAACTGACGGGATTAGCGAAGTGTTTTGGCATTTAATCTCTTTGCAGTTGCTTAACGAAATAGAATTGTTATAAAATAAAGCTTAATGAAATTTCTTGGCCCTCGTGCTGTAGCAAAAAGTTTCAGTTTTCAACTTGGTCCAGATTGCATTTCAGTCTAACAACAATCTCCGCTGATATTGCCGCTAGAAAATCGAAGCTTCAATCACACACTACTTAATAGACTTTATTCCCTGCTTCGCATTCAATGTCATCATGTATCGCGATGTAAACTTGATCCAAAATCTTCACGTGTTCTTACATCTTTCTTTTTTATTAGCTATGATGAATATCGATGTTTAAACAGATGACACAGCATAATTATTTTGTCGATTTAAACCGAATACGTACTTTCCTTTCAGTGTTCTGATAATTGATTTATTTACTGATGCTTAGCTAAATAGAACTGTTATTAGGGTTGGCGACCTGAGATCGATTAAATGATCTTTTAGACCAAAAAATCGATTTTTTTAAAATCGATTTATAGTATCGAATTGATCTAGTGAATCGATATTTCACTCTTGAAAATCGAACGTGAAAAAACACTATCTACATGTAATGTACTTGCACGTGAAATGATCCTATAGTTTACTAAAAAAAAAAACATCTCGTTTAATCTACAACCAAGAAGTATATTTGTATAGTGGGATCATCAAGACCTTGCGAGCTGCTTTTTTTTCATTGCCGGCCATATCGCAAGTGATGAGGGGAAACGCTTGGATCCTAGTAGACTGGACAGACTGTTGTTCCTGAAAATCTTGGACACTAAGCACTGGGAATTGTAAACTATATCATTTCAAAACTGTTTTATGTAGCCAACAAATTTGTGAAATAAACGTCTTATTGTATACCTGATACTTTGATTTAGTAGTAAAAAAACTTTAATTTGTTTAGAAATGATAAAAGATCGATTATTATGTTGTCCTTGTTTTCCATGATTGGAATTATATTGAAAATACGAACACAAAAACCAAAACAAAACAACAAAAAATAGATTTTTAGAAAATCGATATTTTAGACCTCGATTTTTTTCTGAATCTATTTATCAAATTTCGATTTGAATCGATAAAAGAATTGATCTTTTTCGGAAATAATCGCCATCTCTAACTGTTATTAAACAACGTCTATGATCTAGAACATATATAGGCAACCCCCGGCCCTCCACCAACTTCAGTCCGGCGAGAGATTCAGGAATTTCAAATAACGCTTCAAACTCAAGTCTCCCATTAATTTTCATCTGATTTTTCTATCTGTTTTTGTTAAATTGCTTCTTGTCTGTTTGGTTATCCTATTGTAATTCAAGTAAAAAAAAGTGTGAATTTTTATAGCCTTTTTATTCACTACTATCTACTTCTTTCATACCTACGGCCCGCGCCCTGATTAAGTACCGAAATTAAGCCCTCAGCTAAACAAAGGTTGCCCATACCTGATCTAGAACACCTCTGATTGTAAGTTGGACAAAAAAGACCTAAAGCGTGACACCATAGCCCGACGTTATAGTGTGACGTCATGCCGTTACAGAACGTGGCCAAATAAGCATTTTATAACAATAAAATAGTACACCCCACCTGCGAGAATTAAAACACTAATCGTATTCGTGTCAAAAGCATAATTGTGATGTTCAGCATATCGCAACTTTACCACTGTGTGCAGAGATCTTGTTGTATCGCTTCGCTGTGTGTGCGGTGACAGCGATGCGGTGTGGTACCGGTGCGATAAATCAGAGGAGAGGCCAGAGCAGGGCAGGCCAGGGCGCGGCGTGGCGCCCGCTGTCGGCGCCAGGCGGCGCAATTAATGTCCTGCTGAGGAGCTGACAGCGCCGCCTCCCGCAGAGTCTTTGGCCGCCCCTCGCTGCCTCCGGCGACCACCAAGTGGCGACGCACAACCACACACGACTGCGTTTCGCCGCCAAACTAAACCACAAAAATAATCAACTGCTCTCGTGCAACTCCGTCACCTTTCTGTGTGCCTTTCTCTTGAAAAATATACTGACGACATTGAAGTTATTCGAAGACCTACTAGCCCCAATGGGTGTCCAACCCGCGGGCCGCATGTGGCCCACTTTGAACATTTTTTCCGGCCTGCGAGATTCATCACACTTTTACAAAATACATTTTATATTTAATTTTTAGTGTTATATATTTCTTTACAGTGTGCGTTTAGTATCATTATTATTATATTATCTATGTTTACATGTAAGAATAATAGTAAACACATTAACAACTCATGTTGTAATTTTTCACCCCAAAAACAATGTCTCTAATGAGGATATATAATTTTATATGCGGCCCGTGGAGTTATGATGCACTTCAAAAGTGGTCCACAAGATCATTTGGGTTGGCCACCCCCGTATTAACCCGAGATCCGGATGCATGATTTCTACGTCCATCTGTTCTTTTTTAATCTACATAAATTTTTATGTATAGTAATTAATAGGAGAATACGGTTTTGTTGGGTTGCATATCAAAATATGATCTCAAGTACTTTTAACTAAAATTTTAAAAATTAATTTTTCGAAAATTTCGTTAACTTGATTTTTAAATGATTATACTTAATTCATTTCTAAGAGAGACTTGTAAAGAACTTAAAAAGTTTACGTTGTCTATGAAAAAGTGACCGCAAGAAGGGATTGCCAGCTGTTAAGTTACTTATTTTTAACAGCTGGCAATCCCTACTTGCGGTCAGTTTTACAAAGGCAACCCAAACTTTTTAACTTTCCTCTTTGAAATGAACTATAATTATTTAAAAATCAATTGAACTAAATTTTTCGAATAAAAATCAGCTTTTAAAATTTTAGTTAAAAGTACTTGCGGCATATTTTGATTGGCAACCCGGCCGAACTGTATTCTGCTATTAATAAATATACATCATTTCGATTAAAAAACAGATGGATGTAGATCTCTGGCTATACCAGATGGTATAAGTTTGCAATGGTGAAACAACCCCTTAAATTGTGATTCTTTCATTTCATACAGGCTAAAAATGTCAAGCGTGGTCTTCAACCCAAATGTAGATTGAACTTTCGCTAAGGAGACATGCTAAACCTCGTATTAGAGGTAGGACGGCCAGTTCTTTCCTTCTTATCTAACCTAACCCGACAATTCTACCACTCACTCAAAGGGTACTTACAGTTTAAAGTGGAATTCGAACCACGCAAGCATTCAGGTGTATTTCACGTTTCACAGCAAGTTGTGGCAGAGGTGCATATTGATTTAAGGGCTTCTGAAAATCCTACCATGACAAGGGCTCAAACAGGGATCCTTTGGATCTTTAATTACCCCCTTTAATCATTCAGCCACCGGACCATCATTAATACCGGTAAAAAATTTAAATTATATAACACTAAGAGATTGTTCTTCGAATTATGAAATCCAGTTTGTTACTACAGTTGATTCTGGGTAAGAATTAAGAATTTTCTTACAAATTCTGCAGTGGTAATTGTAAGTTAAATCATCAGACTTCAAGGTGAAGTATGGACAATAATTTATTTACAAGCTGAAGTAAATGCTCTATACTACTGGGTCTCGTTTTAGGTGTTAGATATTATGTATAACGTGTAATAAATAAGATGGAGTGCGACCCAGCTTTCGGCGATAGTTATAATAAGTGGGTTGCTATTCCCCAATTTAATATTGAATTAACAGGCCAAACCGAGCGTGGTGGTGTAACGGCTAGCGTTCTGGCCTCGTATTCGGGAGGACGCGGGTTCGAATCCCCGTCCGGGCATCCAGATTTGGGTTTTCCATAGGTCCCCAAAATCACTCCAGTCGAATGCCCGGATGCTTCCTTCAAAAAGCCATGGCCACATTCCTTCCCGATCCTTCGAACCTTGCCCCAATCCCATCCCGCCTCTACCTCTATTGACCTAGCTGTCGACGAGAAAAAAAAATCTGCAGTTATTAAATATTTATTCTCAGGATATGAGCGAGTTCTTGTTGCTAAACTAATCATGAGAAGCAGGAACAGTTAAACATTGATTTATTTAAGCACACCTGGTGCATAGAATCACGTGTGACACTAATTACTTAGGCACCATTATAAAATTCACAATATTTCACCTGTAAGGCGAACACATTAAATAAGAGTATCAGTAAAATGATCTAGATAAGAAATATAACACTGAAGTTAAGGCCTTAACACTTAAAAGTACCACTGCTTAGTTATCCCAACGATGCATACATATGAAGCATTGAACTCATCTGCAAGTCGATAAAACATAAGTACTCTAGCGCTTCAATTCTCATATGAACCCGTTTTAGAGTTTCATAAGGAAAGGGCACAGTTTTTCCATGTGAGCAGACCAGGGTCGCTCTTCGCCGAAAGAAAAAAGTAGCTGCAGTGGTGGTGAAAACGAGTGTACTTTTATCAGCAGTTGACGATATGTGAAGATGCAGCAGCGACGTGTTGAGCGCCGGAGGGAGCCTTATTCGTCTGGAAGTGTAGTGGTGTCTTGTGGGGAATACGCAATCTGTTGAATCTAATTATCAAATACCACAACCACTGGTAGGTTGCATAAAATAAAATGTGGGGTGGCGTGGTGCATACCCCAACGATAAACCTCGCGAAATAAGATGCTGACGGCAGCAACAATTGCCCGCCTGCATGGTAGATGGCGACGACTGAAGAAGTCCAGCTGATGATTGCTTCATGTGAGGCGCCGGCGCCACGTGGCTCCCCGTGGTAACATCTTCAAGTGGTTAAGTACACCAGTGTCCATACCGTTCCCGCCGTAATAGCGGGTAGTTCCTCCGTTCAGTCAAATCCCAAGTCGGTGATGGTTGCTATGTAGCTAGGTATTTGTGTGGTGGGTTAGCGGTCAATGAGTGAAGAGTTGGGTACTTGCTCATCCTTACTGACCATTATAAGATCAATCAAAAGAACCAATGATTACTGCCGCAGACCACTCCTAATAAAGAATTATCTTTTGATTCCAACGAATCTCAGCCGCCAGACGTCTCTTCTTCATCGTAAGCCACCTCCTCGGAACGTAGACGTGTTGGAGGTTGAATTCCTCCGGCCTAGTTGAATCCACACCCGTATGCTGACTAAGGAAAAATTAGAATTAGAAGCATGGGCACCTAGCTGTTCCACGATTGGCTACGATTCGATCCAAACTGTTTTCATAGGCTCAATGCTTTTCGACCGGTCATTTTCTGAAGACTGGAATCGTTGCTAGAAGCCTCCATTTTGTCCGACCAATTTGTAAGTTCACGAGAATACTATAATAGACCGCGGAAATACAGGTCTATACCAAAAGTAGTAGGACTGATTTTTTTAAAAAAATATTGAAGATATATTTACAATTCCTTAATCCTCTTCGAAATAGCACCCTTTGGCAGCTACACACCAAAAATTACGCTGCTGCCATTGGCCGTACCCCTTCTGGAAGTCAGTTTCGGGGACGCTGTTGAGAGCCCTCGTCGATGCTGCTTGAACGTCCTGAATTGAATCAAACCGCTGTCCCTTCAGCTGCCTTTTCATCAGTGGGAATATAAAAAAAACTCAGTTGGAGCCAGATTGGGACTGTAGGCGGGGTGCAGCAACGTTACAACGCCGAATCGGGCCAAAAGTTTCCTTCCACGTCCTCCCGTCCAACGAAGGCTCGCATGAGCAAATCAAAGATCAAGACAATGCTGATCTTGTTTTCTGACCATCTTGGGGTGATTCATAAGGAGTTCGTTTCCCCTGTGGAAACTGACAATTCGAACTTTTACCTGCAACTGCCAGCCCGCCTGCGAGACCGAGTGATTCGCGTCCGACCAGTCATCTCCGCCAACTGGACTCTGCATCACGACAATGCGCCGTGCCAAGGCGCGCCGTCATTAGGCAATTGTTGGCCCGAATCGACATTTCCGCGTTGCTGTACCCCGCCTACAGTCCTAATTTGGTTCCATCTGACTTTTCTTCCTCACACGGATGAAAAAGCAGCTGAAGGAACAGCGGTTTGACTCAATCCAGGACGTTCAAGCTGCATCGACGAGTGCTCTCAACAGCGTCCCCGAAACTGACTTCCAGAAGGGGTACGGCCAATGGCAGCAGCGTAATTTTTGGTGTGTAGCTGCCTAAGGGTGCTATTTCGAAGAGGATTAAGGAATTGTAAAGATATCTTCGATAATTTTTTTTTTTTAAATCAGTCCTACTACTTTTGGTATATACCATGTAGATGTTGCTACACTTTGGCACATGATATGGCCGAGCGGTCCATGCATAACGTGACCATCCATTCCACTTTGGGCGGTAGAGTAAAAAATGTTCCGCTTTCGCAAACAAAACGACAGTTTACTAAATCTATCTATTACTAAGACGATGCGGTTTTTGCCGTGCGGTGGTCGAGTCGACACATTAACCATCGCTAATCACTCAAGGATTTATTAGCAACAGTCAAGATATGGAAATGTTCGACGAGTTTTCCAACTAGGTCACAGAACAAGAAATCACTAGGTGGAACGCTGAGAATTTTGCTGCTGAAAACCGTTGGGCGGAATTATTTAAATACTTCTCTGCTAACACTCTCAGTGGTACGAACTTCGATATAACTATTGAGTAGGTTATGTGTCTACCTGGATGTAAAGCTCCTGTCGAAAGAATTTTTCCCCATAATAAATAAAATATCTAAAAGTGGCAAATCACAGTTAAAGTTTCGCAGTACTGAAATCCATTTTGATTACCAGGACTAACATCAACAAGTCGTGTAATAAACTCCATTCCTACTTGAAAACTAGACCTTTTTTTTTTAAAAAAAAAAAACTGATTTGTTCCGCTAATAAATACAATTGCCTAGTTCAACGTTGGATGTCAGACACTAAGGCAAAGTTTTTTTTTTTTTTTTTACTTAATTCCTAAGGTGTCCGTTATCTATGCACAAATAGATAGCCGACATAACTATGGCGTTGTTGACTCCAGCTGACAAACCTTGTGCACCTGCTTGGCACATGCCATGATTGTCGAACTATCGTTGATTGCCACTGTTAACAAATGTATCTGAGACCTGCTCACCACAAAAAAAACTGCGTCCATTGTAAAAGTTAATTTAATAACTAAAGGGAAAAAGGTCTAATTCCGCAAGGTCTTTACAATCAATCCGTCATATTACAATTTCTTCCATGCATCAATGGTACAAAAATATAAGTTATTTGGATAGAAAATAATTTGGAGAAAAAATCCTCACTTAATTTACCTGATTAAAGTAAAATTGACACTTGATAAAGGAGTATCTAAATATCAAACAATAATTAAAGGAATTATAGAAAAGCGACGTGGTAACTAATTTTACGAAATATTGATTAATATTGGTTATGATTTAAGTTTGCAGATAATCAAAGAATTGTTTCCTCAGAAATACTAAAAATACACTAAATGAAACTAATGAAGTTAGATTAACGATAAAAGTGGCAGATTCAATCAGCATAAACACTAAAAATATTACAAATATGAGCCACAGAAAAAGTAGAAGTTAATAGAAGTAGCCATATTATATGATTTTTGTTTTTAGGGTCAAACGGAGAACCATTAACGGAATAGTTAAAAGCAATAGTGTTCTGATAGCCTTATCAGTAGAAATAAAAGTCTCATATGATACAGAAAGACTGTCTATTGTTTTGAACGAATCACAAACTCCTGTAATGAAACAGAAACTATGATTTTTCTCCTCTGCCTTTCTACCTTCATACGCATATCCATGTTTTGCCCCGTTTCCCCATATTTCCAGATGAAGGATATAGGTTTCACGAAAGTTCTGCTAATTACGTTTAAAGTTTTATGGTCTACAGAAATGAAACACACAGGAGCTTAGAATCTGATGTGTAATACATATTATTTACTAGAGCAGGTTTGATGCTAATTAATAAACTAAAAGAGATGCGTTAGTATGATTAAAATCAAGAGTTTAATTCTCTAATCAAGTACCGAATGCGGTGGGTGAGCGGTTCGCGTGAGCCTAGCATTCGGGAGGACAGGGGTTCAAAACCCCGTCCAGTAATCGAGATTTCGGTTTTATATCGTTTCCGGGAATAACTCTATGCGAATGCCGAGATGGCTCCACCAAAACGCTATTGCCGAATACTTTCCCATTCGTTTGCACCCGTCTCTAATTACCTTGGTGTCAAGGAGACGTAAAGCAATAAAAAAACAAAGAAGCCAATCAACTTAGTTAATTATTTCTGATCGTTTACCCATAAAGCATACAAGAGTACTTGAGACGTAAGGAAAATATTCTTCGATTATATATAGACGAACATTCCACAAAAGAAATATTAACATTTTTAAATTAGATATGAAAAAGGCATCAGAATCTTATATATAAAAATCAATGTTTGTTTGTGGGTTTGTTCGTCTTCTATGCATTCCTATACCATTTATCAGATTGCAATGAAACTTTGGAGAGTTTTCGAGTGTGCGTCTGCAAAGGTTCCTGTGAAAAAAAAATTCCAAAATGTCACCCCCTATTCCCCATAACACCCCATAATTTAGGCAATACCACATTTTTTATCCGATTTAGATAGGAATTTGTACACTTATACTTTAAAACAAACAGAAAAATACTGCCAACATATGGTTTCCAAATATTCATCTCCTCTCCCCCTTTCCACCCCCATTACGTTTTTACCCCATAATTTAGGCAAACCACATTTTTTATCCGATTTAGATAGGATTTTGTACACTTATACTTTAAAACAAAAATAAAAATACTGCATACATACGCTTTCCGAATATTAATCCCCTCGCCCCCTTTCCACCCCCATAATTTTTTCACCCCATAATTTAGGCAATACCACATTTTTTATGCGATTTAGATAGGAATTTGTACACTTATACTTTAAAACAAACAGAAAAATACTGCCAACGTATGGTTTCCGAATATTCATCCCCTCTCCCCCTTTCCACCCCCATTACGTTTTTACCCCATAATTTAAGCAAACCACATTTTTTATCCGATTTAGATAAGAATTTGTACACTTATACTTTAAAACAAACAGAAAAATACTGCCAACAAATTGTTTTCCGAATATTCATCCTCTCTCCCACTTTCCACCCCAATTACGTTTTTACCCCATAATTTAGGCAAACCACATTTTTTATCCGATTTAGATAAGAATTTGTACACTTATACTTTAAAACAAACAGAAAAATACTGCCTACGTATGGTTTCCGAATATTCATCCTCTCGCCCCCTTTCCACTTCCATAATTTTTCCACCCCATAATTTAGGCAAACCACATTTTTTATCCGATTTAGATAAGTATTTGTACACTTATACTTTAAAAAAGAGAGAGATATGCTGTACACATTAATTTCACATAAACCCAATCCCTCTCCTCTCTTTCCACCACCTTAATTACCCCCTCTTCCCCATAACACCCCATAATTTAAACAAACCCGCAAACCGTTCGTCCGATTACGGTGAAGCTATGGTGAATTGTCGAGGGGATGTCGAAAATGGTTCCTGTCAAAAAGCAAATATTTAAAAACCCACCCCTCCTCCCCATAATTTAGACAAAACCACATATTTCATCAGTTTTCAATGGGAATTTGCACACTTATACTTTGAAACAAACAGAAAAATACTGCCTGCATATGTTTTCCAAAGCGCATCCCCTCTCACCCTTTCCAACTGAAAATGAATGAAACAGCAGTTTAAAATTTATATGTAAATATTTTTTCATTTAATCTATGTGCCTACTCAAGTCCAGCAATAATGAAACATTGCCGGGTCAGCTAGTAGGTGATAAATTTAATTTTTTGTATTCGCAAGATATGGTTTCAGAGGTGAGGTTAGTTGACCGTAACTTAATACATCCTCATCATGTGATATTAATTACACCAGTACTGAAAGATAGGGAGGTCCTATATTCAAATTATTTTAACATTACACTATTCAGAGATTACCACAATCTATGTCAGTTTTTAGAATTACCATGGGTTTTGTGCACCACGAAGAGAATTCTGGTACTGGATCAAAGAGATGTTTTAGACTGCTATTGGCTGGATCAGGTGAGGTTGTAGTATCAGCTGCTCTCTGGCTGATAAGACGTGGCCGTTGCCTCCACAAATCGAATCGAGAGGTGTAGCCCAAACTGAACATCTACAGTTTCATCCCTATCACGCCGTACCAACCAGCAACGACTAGCGAAGTATAACTTAGCAGTTTATCATCTTGTCTACATAGATCCACGCTAGAAAAGAGTCAATCGAAAAATACTGTAATTCTGAAAACTTGTCTCGTAAATTCTTTCACATTCCTTCCTCTTTAAATATTTCCCTGCACGTTATTTGCTTTACGTCGGTTTTCCAGTTCCTTACCAGTCGACTTTTCTTCTTGCTTCTGCTTGAACACACTCTAAAATCGTTTTGGATAGTGAATTTATTGTTATTTTGTCTTATAACACTCACATCACATCTCCGAAATAATAATGCAAATATTAAATAATACAAAAAATCATAGATAACAAACATCTAGCAATAAATCCTATACCACAGACGAAAAAACGAGCATGCTCCGTTTCAGGAACACTTGAATGGGAACAGTAAAGGATATTATGAGCTACTCTTTGGTCGGGGTAATTTGTTAAATCAGGCTATGAAACTACGTGGAACTAGCTCTCCAGAAACATCACATCCCGTGCACTCGAAAGAAAAGCGCAAATAGTGCGTCACACTTTACCGTGGATGGGAATTGCAACAGCTCCTCTATGTTTAAATAAAAAAATAAAAATAAAAACAAACAAACAACTCATTCCAGTAAGTACTCTGGTAGGTATGGTCACTACGCACTCATGAAATAATGTTGTAATAAAATTTGGTTTACTCCCGAACGCTTAACACACTTTACTGATCTTCAACACTGAAAACCACATTCTTTAATGCTAATACAATATACGCGGCCAACAACAGCATGACCAACACGGAATCTTCGAATCTGCCAACTTCGATTAGTCAAACTACTATGTAAATGAAACATCGGATTGAAATAACTATTATTATTATTTGTGACTCGACCCAATCGGATCAAGCAAGTGTTGATTCTTATCTAGGCTTATATTTAAGAATTTGTCCAGTATTTCCAGGGGGTAGTTAGAATTATTCATTGCCAGTTCCTGGAATAATCGGAGACGGGGGGCCGGAAGGGAGCTTAAGTGTTACCATCTGTCTTCGATTAACTAATATTAACTTATATTCTCTATGAGAAATGTATGTTTGACAGTGAAATGTGTTCTTTACGTGGCTGAAACTGGAAACCATTCCAGGAATCGTCTACATATATTGATGCAAAAATGCTGAAAAGTAATTAATCTTTAACTGGAAGCTGATGTATGTACGGTATATACGAAGTAATAGTCTATTACGAGTTGTTATGAGATTGAGGAAAAGGGACCACAACGTCCAGTTGTATTACTTACTCCGTTGGCGATTTCTCTTTTATGAAAAATAATACTACGGTATTGATAAAGCTGGAAGACTAGGAATATAATTTTATATTAATAGTACTGTGTATCTAATGTGAATTGTGACTTTAATATTTTCAACTGACGGTCAATCAGCTTCTACTATTGTTAGCTACACAGATTTTTAGAATCAACTTATAATTAAAACAGACTTTTTTGGCAAAACCGCTTTTTCCGTCATGATGATAAGTCAGAGTCTCTGTGGTATTTTTTTTTAATCCGTGTACAAGATAATACAGCAAATCCTGTATGCAAGGACAACGCTTCAGACTTTAAGAGCTATCACTTGCGCTCACCGATCTTTGTATTCCATTTCGGGGAAATGACATGCGAGGTTACCACGAGTTGGTAGAGTGTCACTCGGCCGATAAGATAACGCGCTCCCATTTTTGCGTTATCGCGTATTGACAGCGTGTCTTGGTGGACCGACAGCACAGGTACCTGCCTATACAAGTAAGAGCTGGTCCAGCTGAAAAGCTGTACTGCTAAAGCTTAGAACTGTAGAGAAACTCTGATACCAAGCTAACAAGAAGTTCTTTAAGCAAATGTGATTCCTTAGTCCTTAGTCGCTTTCATTTCGGGATCAGAACTAAAAGAGTTTTTGCATGTGTCTGTGTCTTTCCTTGACCTTTTTAAATCTGTGGGTAATTTCTCATCATGTACTCTAATACATCAGACCATAAACCATTTTGATTATCACTGTTGTTTGAGAATATGCCTTAAAATTAAGTTAAAGTTATTCAAGAACAACGTATTGAGATTTCAGAATGATAAAAGTGAGCCTCCAAATCATTGAATGTAATTCTCCAAAAAGTGCCTTTTTATTCAAAATAATAAAGGCATTCTGCTTTTGAGGCCAATTAGCTACCTCAGTATGATCATCATGACTCATCCAGTGTATCATTTTCTATAGCGAATTGTTGCTACTAACTATCGACACCACAGGACGGACACAACATTAACACACACAACACTTAAACACCCATGCCTTCGGCCGGACTCGAAACGGCGACCTTCAGTACGCGGAGCCAGTACTCTAGCCCCTACGCTACCGAGGCTGGCAAAAAAGTACATAAAACAGGTTCTCCGTAGAGCATCTTCCTCGAATGCTTTTTAATGTCCATGTCACCTTT
This sequence comes from Vandiemenella viatica, assembly GCA_031002005.1. Lineage (NCBI taxonomy): Eukaryota > Metazoa > Arthropoda > Insecta > Orthoptera > Morabidae > Vandiemenella > Vandiemenella viatica. Next base: position 249,219,461 of record JARYHS010011408.1, on the reverse strand, counting down.
GCTGTAATTCATTGTTTACCGACTAATATCATCAGCAAAAACAAAGCAGCAGAACTGACATATATCAAGACAGGCATGTGAAAAATGAGCTATTGAAATCCTTATCCCCGCGCTGCCTTAATAACAATAATAATAATAATAATAAAATTAACCGGTACACTTTCACCGTAATAATTGATACCCAAGAAGATATTAACAATAATAATTATAATAATAACTGTGATGGAGTTAGTGCCCCGGTGAAAATTTCATACACAAATTTCCTACACACCTGCTTATAATTCATATGAATTTTCAACTTAAATTCCTTCACAATCTTAGGTAACTACATTGCTTCCTTATGTAATTTGTTCCAAACATTCAATACAAATTAAAACCTTACAAATCTCCGATACCATAAATAAATTGCTAATTTATTATCATCCTCCCTCCCCTTGCACACGCAGCATTTAAAACTTCCACCAGTACTTAGTCAGTCCTCATCGCCAGTATACAGTATGTGTTGTATATACCCACAATACTTTTCAACCACCTTATAACTTGCAATGACTCCCAACCCAAATATTTTATCATTTCACCTACTGACTGCATCAAACCATCTAAAAAGAAAGGTGACGGATCATAAAACATACAAAAAACTGGAAGCTAAATGTTCAACCTTGAAAATGTGAACAATTCTGCAATAGGAATTGAGAAAAACTTTCAGGATACAAAGAGGCTCAAGAAGAATATAAAGAAGTTAGTTCATAGCGATGTTACAAAGGTAGAGAAAAATATATTTTCGGAAGATCAGATAAAATGTTTATTAATAGGAAAGAAAGGTTATAAGTGGAACAAGGATGATATTTCCAAAGCAGTGACTTTACGTGTAGTTATATAAATAAAAAAAACTAAGTGTTTTTTTTAATAATAAGGTTTTTGTGTTTGTATATCCAAAAAAAATATTACTAAAACGTTTTCGCCAAAATAGTTGACAAGTATCAAGAAGTTCCAGGGAAAGTAATAAAATTCTATGTCAGGACAAAAACGTTCATTCGCTTACAGCACACGAATGCGAAACTGAAAACTTAAAAGACGGCCACAGCACAGAAGAGAAACACTCGTCAGTTTCTCGGATCATCCACTCCAAATACGAAAGAAAAAAAAAAAAAAAAAAAAAAAAAAAAAAAAACCACAAGAAGGTATATGATTATTACTAACAAAACTTTATAAATTTACGTTGAGTTAATTTATTCGGCCTGAGTAAGAAACATAGTTTACAACATCTGTGAGCTCCGTACATTTAGTGATTGCATCGATTGCATGTGTTTACTCCTGCTGTGACGTTCTTTCTCAACAACCAAACTTTACTAGAATAACCTGGGAATAGTACGATGAACCACGGTCTGAGAATAGAATATAACTTAGTTACTTACGCATATACTCGTGAATTTATTAATACAGAAATGTATAATCCGACACTACTTGCATCTTGCATTAGACTTTTCTCGTGTTTAATAGTGATCAACAGTTTTAATGTAGTAATTCTAGCACCAGACAATATTAAAAGAACGGTTTCTACTTTAAAACAATAAAAATTTAGGCAATTTTTTTTATAGATCATCTTGCCAACGACACTTAAAACGCAACATAAGCTATCGCTAATACTCCTTCAAATATTACTCTAAACAGTTAGGAGATTCATTTATTTGTTTTTGCTTCATCCGTGCACAGATAAACAAAAACTCAAAAACTTACGGTTTTGGCCCTTGTGTAATCTTGAAGTAAGGTACTAATCGGGATAAAAAAAAATAGCCTATTTGATGGCTATCAGTAGTGTATTTGCAATTTCACATTTTAAAATAAACTTCATATATAGACAAAACTTTTCCAGAATTTCATTATGTAGTAGAGATAAATAATTTCATCATTTTAAAGGCATTTTCGCAAAGTGAAAATCACATATTTTTGACTCTTTAAAGAATAATTGAAAGTAAGTTTTTTAATTAATTAAATTCAAAACCAAAATTTGTGAAAAGAACTCGTAGGACGTATAAAGTCGAACTTTACTTTTTTATTATTATGAAACCTACTTTTGTCGTTATAAAGAAAAAAAAGAATAGCTTATTAAAGTGAGCTGTCATACAAAAAAATGGCCAATTGCTGCTGTGTGAATATTTACTTTTAATTCTTTTTTACTATTAGTATCATTTTGATAATGTATATTGTTGTCAGAAAGGTCAAAAATAACTTCTAAAAGACGGTTTTGAGTGTACCCCAATTCAGAGTATCAAAACCTCACTAAAGTAATTGTCGCACAATCAATTCACTTCATATGTACAACTATGAAATACTCTGCAAGCCTGGATAGGGCTCAGATAAAGTAACCAAAATAAGAACATATTTCCAAATGAGATTTACCTTTGACTTTCTTTAAGAAAACAAGCGTAATCACATTTCTTTCTTTATGCAATACCAATGACGGAAATTTATCTTATCGTCAAGGGACTTATTCATACAGATGGTTTAGGAAGCGTATGTAAGAAATTTGTTCCTGGTGATACTTTAAGTTTCAATGGTTATGTCAAAAATGACACCTACAAAAATAATATACTCCTTAGATTGGATTGATCTGTGAATAGCATTTGCGGGAAGAAATAGGAATAGCAAAAAAATATTTTAAACTGACACAAAAGTATTATAAAAGTTAAAATTGTTGTTGTTATTGAACTCATTCATCATCACCGACCGATTTTCCATTTTGGCGGATCGAGTAAAATCCACAAATTACCATGAAGCAGCCGTAATTAACGATTCTGAAGATGCACCCCTATGCCGGTCTGACCTATTACGAAATTGTCACCCATAAATGTTCTCCTCCATCGTCATTTTCTGTGGAATTTCTGAGATAAGCTTTCACATCAGCATAGAATTTAAAAAAATACCTCTAAATACCAGTATGAATATCAAAATCTAATCTAATCAAAATTTGATAAACTATGAAACTTCTTGTTTTGCAACCAATCAATTTTATTGTAATAAATCTGGTCATCAAAACACGATAAAAAATAAATTGGCATCCATAGTAATGGGATTTAGTATAAATCAGGTGGCATAACCTGAAATACGAGGCACGTCCAGAAAGTAAGTTCCGTTTGGTAATAAAATGAAATTGTACACAGATACGGAAGAAATTTTTATTGCACAAAATTCTACAACTCTTAATCTACTTTTCCACATAACTGCAAAAATTTTGCAGGCATTTGTCATAGCGTGGCACCAGATTTTGTATAGCTTCTTCATAGAAATCTGCCACCTGGGTCTTCAACCAGTTGGAAACAGTTTCTTTCAGCTCGTCGTCATTGGTGAAGTGATGACCGCCAAGGAAAGACTTGAGATGTAAGAACAGATGAAATTCTTGCCAGTTCTTCTGTAACCAAAGGTGGACGCCCACTTCGTTCTTCATCGTGCACATCACTACGCCCGCCATTGAACTGTCGGACCCATCTTCTCACCATCGAATCACTCATCGCATTTGGTCGGTAAACATCGCAAATTTGCCGATAAATTTCACTTGGTTTCACTTTCCTCGCATTCAGAAACCGAATCACAGACCTGATTTCACAGGCGGCGGGATTTTCAATCAACGCCGACATTTCAAACAAGCACAACAAAGCGTACGTAACTGACAGCGATCTCCAAATGGCGGACGTTCTTCCCCTTGATACCCATCGTTTACAGCACATGTGCGGAACTGCAATCGCAGCGCTGCAGCGGAGATAAATTGAAACGGAACTTACTTTCTGGACGCGCCTCGTATATTAATAAAGTGATTAGTGTACAGTTGACTATGAAATTTCATAAAATTCATGGTCTCGGTAGTAACACATATTAGTTGTTATTGAAATAACATATCTTAACACTGGAATAACACTCTTTCTTACTTTCATCCAGTGAGCTTAGTACGTATTGCAGTTGTAACTTCAATAAAGGTCACGAAACTAGTTATTTCAGATGAATCAGCAAAACGAATCACACAATACACTTTTTGTTTCAGAAAAATCTGTAAAATACTCGTATATTTTAAACTGCAATCCACTAGTAAATAGAGCTTATTTGGAGTTGCAGTTCATCAATGAATTGTAATTTAAATGAATGATTTGGGATCCTGCATGTATGGAAACTCCAAGATTTTTTCAGCATCTCTTTCATATTTCTGCCATGCTGTTTTTTAAAACACTTTCTATTTAATTATTCTAATACTTATTTAATTTTCACCTACATTTTTGTCAGCTTTTGAACAGTCAGTTTCTTCTCACTTGGTACATTGCAGCATATTGGCTGTGGGCTGATTAAATGGTGAAGCAGGAAAAATTACAGTATATTTTGTTTCAATGCTATTTAACAAAAGACTGGTATTAGATTAAGCATCGACTTGATTCTGATATACAAGAGACTGCTCAATCTTATAAATGAAACACAGCCACGATCTGTTATGGATTATATAAATGTTGATGGTGGAACAAAACAAATAAAGCAATAAAAACAGTTCCTAAAAACTTTATTTCAGCTGTCAGAATTATCACCCAAAAATTTACAAGCTAATTAAAATATTGCAAAACTGTCAACAAATGCAATAATTGCTCTTAAAACTGAGCTACAATCCTTCAGATTTTTACAACAAACGGTAAAAAGCTGAAAATAGGTACAAAACTAACGCCTTAATTATTGTGTCTTTGTTGCTTCTCTAATTAACAAATACAAAATTTAATCCAGCAATGATCCTCGGCACACATTCACAAAGATTTGCGATTACAAATCCAAGTACGACGTCAAATTGGAGCTTACGTCCTTCTAACACAAGATGATCCATTGACAATTTGTCAAGAGAAGAATTATGATGGAAACTCCTTTTAACTGTAGCTAGTAAGAAGTTGAGAGTTGTGAAATATCTGGTGGATATTGCCAAGTCTTTTAGATATCTTCATCATCAGAGCTGATAATAATTAATCTTTGAGATAAAGGCTCCCAGTGTTAAGCGTAAAATAGAAATGTCGAATAATTAACGGGATTTATAAGTACAACTTGAATTTCAGTCACTTGTTACAATTACCGACACCACTTTGACAATAAGCAGTGTAGTAGAATTTTGACAGTTCAGTCTATAAACAAGTAGCAGTAGGGGTTGTTTTGAAAGATCAACTGTATGAAGCGAACGGTTTTATAAGAAGTAATGTACCAACTATTGAAGAAGATAAAACACAGCATTCTACAGAGCAGGTTGGCAAAAAAAAAAAAAAAAAAAACTTTACAGGAATATCATTAGAAATGGTTTTAGTTATTCCGTATTTACTCCAGAAGAACGATTTCTGTGATTCAGAAGATTTGGACACTTTCTATACGATATATCAATATTCCTTGAAGTGGCAATGGGCCGGTCATATTGCACGGAGACAAGACCAGAGGTAGACAAAAACAGTGTTAGAATGGATCCCACGAGATCACCCCAGACCTAGAGGAAGACCACCAGACCGATGGAACAAGGACATATGCAAGGGTTGTCGGAGTTAACTGGATCGCCCAAGATCGTTCGACTTGGAGAAGACTGCTTAAGTTATACCTGAAAAAATCATGACTTTAAGAGGCCACATCAGAAAATGATTGAACTGGCCGATAATGATATCAATTTTCCGAGAGACATCAATTCTGCGTGACTAGATATGACAGCTTATCTCAAGATGTGCGTTAAAAGAATGTTAGGATGCAAACTGTGAACGTTTGAGTCGCCACTTTTGTAGTAACAACGAGAACTTTCTCAGTGTAACATAGTACGTAGGAGATTAAACTACAAAATAAGCACAAATCTGGACTAGAATTTCCACCGTTTTGGAGGGAAGCCCAGTAACTCTACTAACAGCCGGCAGTCTTCTTTCCATTGGACGAGCAATGCAATATGTTATTAGCAGCATATAGCTGAACAATCAACGTGGAACGTTGTATAGGATGAACAAACTTGCATTGACTCCTGGGAATCCCGAGAAGGGTACCAGCAGTCACTAGTGTTGTTTCAATTAGGAGAGCAATACGACGCTTCAGGAGCAACACAGAATTGTTCATTCAGCGCGGGACGTCGTAAATTTCAGCATACTCCGGTTCTTCGACGGAATTAGAGTCTGGCACAATCAGTGGATCATCAACGTACAAGTTGGGCATGGCCTTCTCCATCGTCTCTTCAACGACATCGACGCAGCACTCTCCACTTGGAGTGGTCGGTGTCAACTGCTGATAGTGTGGCAAGGGGCTTCGGAAACGCGGTGCCTGGAAGTGCAGCACGTCGTAGCTGTGTGGAGGAGTCGGACTGCTTGGTGGCACAGTGACCTGTGAAGTCTCGGGGGCAAATCGCAGCCTGGTGGGTCGCCGAGGAGGCATCGGGGGTTTCGGAGTGGTCACCTCCCTCTCTCTGTCGTCATCGTCGTCACTGCCACTGGTCGCTTGGCAGATGGGCTCGCATTGCCTCAACGCCTTTTTGAAGCTCTCGATTCCACGCCTGATCGCCACCACGCACGGGTAAGCCACCAGGCCCCACACAACCAGCGCCACCATCGTCGCGTTGTACGAGCTCATGCCGGTCTCTGTGTCGTCCTTTCTCGGCTGCTAGAACACAAAAGAATTACGTCACATCATTAGAAGTTTCACCCACCGCTACAGCCCTCATGATTTCTCACTGTGGTCTAACTTCTATGATTAGCATCGAGACTGTTGTAGTCAAATTATAAACCCTGCAATGTCATATGATTAAAACGACAGTTAATAATTATTAGGGCATGGACGGGAGATGAAAACACAACGACAATGCTTTCAGTCAGAAAACCTTTAGAAAATACAGCGTCTCGTGAAATAAAAGGAAGCCCGTTTGGTGCCAGTTCAATTAAGGATTGCAATCACGCAGTGTTTTCAATCCCGCGGGATCCGCGCGGGATTTGCGCCGATACCGCGGGATCCGTGCAGGATTGGTACAAACAGTTTTTTTACGCATATATTTAAAACATAGTTACTTAAAACGTTAATAAATTAAATAATAATTAAATTAATAAATAATTTTTAATGTTAAATGATAAAAATTAACAGTAAACAATATTTTGATTGGCAAAATGACATTAAAACTTTTTAGCGTGTCTTAAGTGTACTTCCAGGTTTTACATTTTTGTTTTTTAATCTAAACCAATTTTTAAATAAATAATAAAAATGGAAAATATTGAGTCTTAGGTGATATTATGTGCCTTAAAATTCATCACATAAGCTTAAAAAAAGGTTTGCTTAATTGTCAAGTTACCAGAGTTTTTTTAAAATTCTAAATAAACGTTCCATAACACCGAGAAAAGTATTCGATTTCACAAAGTGAAGTGAATATACTCTGTAAAGTGTAGACTTGGCTCAGAACAAGATCTCATAACTTTTTGTCACTGCACAAGCATGAGACTTGGCTTCTTTTTTTTTTTTTTTTTTTTTTTTTTTTTTTACAAAAATTGTTTTTGTGGGATTGCTTGATTGATGTTACAGTTGATTCAATGTTATTAAAAGAAACTACTCACCAACACATAAACTGTCAAGTATTTCAGATTTACTTATGTGCCGTAACGACGTATTTAGAGTGGAAATTATTATTTTTTTAGTAAGAAAGAAGACTTTCTCGGCGAATGATTGCAGTGAAGTCCTCATAGGTTGTATCTCCGGATTTCATTGCAAACACACGAAATTACACACGTGAGGAAGACGGCAGAGGCAGCCGTCGAATTATGTTGTTCCTACAACACAATTCGTCGATACACCCGTGAAAATTTCATTATAACTTTTTTACCTTTAGTCGAAATAATAACAAGGAGAAGAGGGATTAATTGAAAGCCTGAGCGGCAGGTGGCTTTCGTCAAAGAAACGCATTGAGGCAGCGGCCAAAACCACAGTAAGTCAAAGAATATACAATTTCCTTTTGATAGTTGTTAAATAAATAGGTACGCGATCGTTAAAATTACGATAACATTAGTTTCATATCAACGAATAATCAAATTTTCAGCCTCAAATTAGGAAATTGTCACAATTACTTTATCGGAGAATACAGAAAATGGGAATAATGAAACCGTGAATAAAAAGCTGTAACCGTGTAGTTCAAATAACGTGTGCGGACACCTAAAAAATAATTACATAGTTAGAAAATCGTATTAAATACGCACCATAACTCAAATTACATAAATGTATACTGGAAACAAACGTAAGTTTTGATGAATACGTAAAAGTGTATTTATTTACTTACGAATGACGAAGGTTAACAAAAACAAATGCTTATTCACATGAGTCAAATGCCAACTGGAAGGATACAGGCAAACAGTGCAAAATATCCGACACAGACCGAGTGGGCCGTGAGTCACGCAGACTGAAACGCGTTTCCGCCGGATTTTGCGGATTCCGGATCCGCTTAATTTCGTGCGAGATCCGCCAGACTGTCTAACGATGCGGGATCCCGCGGGATTGCGGGATCCCGCTTTGCTGGATTGCAATCCCTAAGTTCAATGTCTTCATAGTTGAAGATGATGACCCTGGCGCCAAACCTCAAGCAGGTTAGGAAAGTAGTTTCATCACCACCTCGAGACTCAGTAAACAAATTGCGTAAGCCAGAACGATCACAAGTTAGACGATCGGCTCTGAGAATTTTGAACATGAAGACACTAAGAAGAGAACGGAGGAGACGAAGAGCGGTCATGAAAGAGTCATTCTGTTGATGGTTCCAGTCGTGAGAGATGGTAGTAGATAATTTATACTAGTGATATGTTTTTTCTTTTTTGCTTGTTTTTTGGGGGGGGGGCTTTACGCCTCGTCGACAGTGAGGTTATTAGAGGCGTGATGGGATTGGGGCAGGGAACGGGAAGGAATTCGGCCATGGCCTTTTGAAGGAAGCATCCCGGCATCGGATCGATGTCCTCCCGAATGCGAGGCCAGAACGAATTTTGCTGCTAGTGCACAGTGCAAATACCAGTCCATGTACGTATGTACATTAAGCAAGATCGGATTTTGCATATTTATGTGCCACTATCGCACATAACAATAGTACGCTGTAACGTAACATATAAACAATGTATGTGCTTCATCTTGGTAGTGACGTGAGCCTATTGCGAGTCAAGGCGGTCGTTCGGAGATAAGAAGAGTTGATAAAGATCTCAAAGGTTCCGCCTACATGAAAAGAGCGGACCTACCTCAGCTGTGTGAGAATAATGGTAACACCAGAAGTGAATAACTTCTGTACTGGCATTCCATCTTGTATCATCTTACTGTGTAATCGCAGAACTTTTCAGGTCCCAGATAATCATTATTTTCTCAATGCTCTAACAGACACAGTGGGTGTCAAAAACTATAGAAATTGCTAACCGGTGTTCTATATTCATTTCGAAGGTTAGTCTGAATAAATATTACTGTGACACGGAACGTCTCCGTAAATCTTGTATCGAACGTCTGGATTTTCATTCGGGAGGACGCAGTTTTGAATCCGCCTCCGGCCATTCAAATTTCTGTTTTCCGTAGTTTCCCGAAACCACACGAGGCGAATTCCGGAATAGTTCCTTCAAAAAACGCCATGGCCGAATTCCAGTTCGTTTCTTTCCCGCCTCCAATTACGATGAAACAAAAACAACTTAATTGTAAAAGTTCAATTTTAAATGAAATGATTTTTGTATTTTCAGTCTACTTGAGGATTAAATGCAGCTTACGGTTTAAAATCTTTCGTTCTATACTTCCAAACCATTATTATTATCTGTAATAATAACATATTTTGAATAATCTACACAATTAAATTTGCAGATTAATTAAGCAATTTACTGAGGTGTTATTACAATACCCAAGTTTACCTTAGGACTACTACCTTAAAGTGTCTTCCAAAGAAGTTCTTTATTTAACCCGTTCACTACTTCCACTTTTACGTCGAGTGAATAGTTCAGATAAAAAGGAGATAGTTTTACCAAGAGTATCATAACACTTTGTATTTAAGGGAATACGAAAATAGCTATACAAAATTTGTGAAGGCATGTCTGATATATGATGGAAACATTGTTCTCTCAAGTAAAACTGACAGTGTTTGAAGTGTTAAAGTACCCAAAAACTCCAAATTACATACTTCCTTCCAGACGCCTCTCTCTCTTTAAAACAGCAAATGTTTAGCATTGTAGTGTATCGCTACACTACATGTTGTATTCGCGGTATGCTATCTGCTCAGGCAGGTGGACAAGTGAGACAAAGGGTGACAGGGCTGCTCTGGAATGCGGCCTTGAGCAGGTAGCGAGGAGCCGTTAGGTGTGTGTGGGAGGACAGTTGGCTGCGGGCAGTGTGGTTGCGTGCGTGGCAACCGAGAGATAAGTGAATGTGATGTGAGCGGCTAAAGGTTAGCACGTACTGTTGTGGTGCTCTGTGTTGCATGTCGCCTGCGGAGGGGATAAGGCAACCGACGCGGACGAACGTACGGATTGGTCGTCGCCGATGGAAGACCACTGGAAGCCCACCGGGCGCCTTCGAAATATGGTAACCACAGAGTGATCTTGATAAAACCGCCCGAAGTGTATTGATGACCAAACCTGCACCCTAGAGATTCTCATTGACCCGTTGTGTTTAGTGGAAGGACACTTAACAACACCTGCGGACTGATATGTGTAAACTATTATATTATACGTGGATTGAGGCATTGTATTTGAAAAGGAATTGTTAAAATAAATATCAATGTTAGTTGAACGTGAACGGTGTTGCCGACCTGTACAGCACAATCTCAATTCCACTTTCCAATAATTTCATATAATAATAATGGTTTCATTATTGATCAATTAATTAAAATAAAAAGTAATTTAAATATTATTGAAGTACTTCTTGAATAAAAATTCCCCAACGCAATCTAAATAAATTGTTATTATTTAGTAAAAGCCCAATGCAATAATTATTAGATTTTTTTTATCGTCCTATTTTTTTCGTCTCTTGTCGAGGTATCTTCAGTGATCGAATATTTACCGGTAAATGTTAACAGTTTTATAAGTCATGTATATATACCTTTTAGATATGTTGGAATTACATTTGTATATAGTTATTATAAAATACGGTATTTACACTTCTACTGTAAGGTATAGCTGATGGCCACTGCCCTCAACAAGTACGCTGCTTTTGTAACTGCACACGGATTTTCTTGACTTCACTGTACCTCCAATCATTGACAGAGAAGTTAAGGAAAACCTGGAACAAACTCCAAAAGTAGAATATCTGGTGAAGGTACAGGCAATGAGACCTGCCATACCTCACAGCAGAAATGTAAATTAAACATTGGAAGTGAAACCAGCACACGATCCTAGTCATATCGTAACTTCCTGATCCAGTTTGGTGTCGCTTTAACGAGTTCAGCCACACTAATGGCCGGTTTTTGTTAAGTAATGGTTATTAAATTAAGAACCAACTAAAGAAAAAGTCGCTTTGCACTACCCAAGAGTTAGAGTTATTCACGATTTGCCACTTTTTAACGCACCACCCTTATATTAAGTCATTTATCGGCATTTTAGGTATATGATCTGTACATTGTATGATAAACTTTCATTCACTGAAATTCACAGTAAAACATTTATTTCTGTTCAAATCACCATGTAGCCTTTCATGTTAGAGCATAAAAATTTCTGTTTTCAGTTACAGCGTATGGCAGTTAGGAAATAATTCACTTGCAAAAGCCATTGGGATAATTTCTTCTAAAAGCTATGGCCGATTTCGTTTTCGTTCATAGTCTTCTGACCTCTTCGGGCTCTGGTATGAAGTATTTCCGTTACAGTTTACCGTCAATCTCTGATGAAAATCATCTAAACATGCCGTTTTTGTTTCCCTCGTATACCGACGATCTTGTTTATCATGTCTGTGAAACGGACGATACTCAGTAGACTCCTATTAATGGCCGTTGCAATATTGATATACAGGGCGTTAGCCGGAAAACGCAACCCTCCCAGTCTGTTGCCGTCGGCAACTTGCTAGGACAGCGAAGCCAGCAGTTTCCGCCACACGGCGCCGTGAATCACCGTACTGTTTAACACCTCCGCTGCCCCAACAGTGCAGTGCAGTGACCCTTACATTGTTAAGAACGGTTTCTTTGCATTGTAGCTAGTTTGTGACTTCAGTCTCTTATTAATCAGTGTTGTGAATAAACGTTTCTTTGCGGTTTGGCTGGTTTGGGGCTTCATACTCTTATTAATCTGTACCGTGTTTGAGTGTGAGTAAAATTATGGTACGTTACAGTTTGCAACAAAGAATATTTCTCTACGATACATATGTGAAGAAGAAGTCGTTTAAAAAGTGTCGCAGTAAATTTCGTCGCGAATATCCTGGCGCTTTACTGCCAGCTAAATCAACAATTCTGCGTCTGGTTAAAAAAGTAAGAGAAACGGGTTCATTTTTTAACAAAAAGAGACTGTCGGTCAACCGTATTCTCACAGAGGAGAAAATTGACGATATCGCTTTTCGACTAGAACAGTCACCCAAAAAATCATTAAGTCAGTTAGGGCAGCGTGTGTCTCGAAATATGTTCAGAAGATGTGAAATGTGCATTACACAAGAGTGTCAACACTTCCAGCATCTTTTATAAGGTAAGCTAATGAATTACGTCACATTTAAATGCTTAGCACATACAAGTTTATGAAATAGTTCGCGGCCGACGGTCGAACAATGCCGGGAGCTGACCGCTCGCTCGCCGCGAGCAGTTTCTTCCTTGTAGCGCTAACAGTGGGTTGCGTTTCCCGGCGAACGCCCTGTATTTCGGTCTCATGGACCATTTTCGATAGCGAAATTCAGGTCTAGCACACCACAATAACTAATTTATCTGTGATGGGAGTTTACGTGCGAGACAGCAAGCCACCTTCCAATGCGCCGAGACCTGAAGGTGGCACCGCGATAAGAGAGATACAGGAGCAAGCTATCTGAGATATCCCTGATATCTCCAACTAATTTGCTATTTTCGTCCATGAGTGACCTCTCCTTATGTTCTCCGTGGATGATTTTGAGAATCTTGGTGGGTAGTGCT
>JARYHS010011408.1:249140369-249205407 GCA_031002005.1 Vandiemenella viatica | reverse complement strand
GTGAGAAGATGGGTCCGACAGTTCAATGGCGGGCGTAGTGATGTGCACGATGAAGAACGAAGTGGGCGTCCACCTTTGGTTACAGAAGAACTGGCAAGAATTTCATCTGTTCTTACATCTCAAGTCTTCCTTGGCGGTCATCACTTCACCAATGACGACGAGCTGAAAGAAACTGTTTCCAACTGGTTGAAGACCCAGGTGGCAGATTTCTATGAAGAAGCTATACAAAATCTGGTGCCAACGCTATGACAAATGCCTGCAAAATTTTTGCAGTTATGTGGAAAAGTAGATTAAGAGTTGTAGAATTTTGTGCAATAAAAATTCTCTTCCGTATCTGTGTACAATTTCATTTTATTACCAAACGGAACTTACTTTCTGGACGTGCCTCGTATTTCAGGTTATGCCACCTGATTTATACTAAATCCCATTACTATGGATGCCAATTTATTTTTTATCGTGTTTTGATGACCAGATTTATTACAATAAAATTGATTGGTTGCAAAACAAGAAGTTTCATAGTTTATCAAATTTTGATTAGATTAGATTTTGATATTCATACTGGTATTTAGAGGTATTTTTTTAAATTCTATGCTGATGTGAAAGCTTATCTCAGAAATTCCACAGAAAATGACGGCGGAGAACACAATTTGTCAGTGATAAGTTCGTAATAGGTCTGACCGCCATAGAGGTGCACCTTCAGAATCGTTAATTACGGCTGCATCATGGTAATTTGTGGATTTTAATCGATCCGCCAGAATGGAAAATCGATCGGTGATGATGAATGAGTTCAATAACAACAACAATTTTAACTTTTATAATACTTTTGTGTCAGTTTAAAATATTTTTTTGCTATTCCTATTTCTTCCCGCAAATGCTATTCACAGATAAGGAGTATATTGTTTTTGTAGATGTCATTTTCGACATAATTATTGAAACTTAAAGTATCACCAGGAACAAATTTCTTAAAAGTACGTCATAAACTTAAAACATGTAGAATAATAGCATTAAATAGCGAAAACGACTGTAGCAGAAAAATCTTTGTAATCGAACTGGATATACAGAGGAAACATAATTCTCTTACGGTTCCTAAACCATCTGTACGATTAAGTCCCTTGACGATAAGATAAATTTCCGTCATTGGTATTGCATAAAGAAAGAAATGTGATTACGCTTGTTTTCTTAAAGCAAGTCAAAGGTAAATCTCATTTGGAAATATGTTCTTATTTTGGTTACTTTCTCTGAACCCTATCCAGGCTTGCAGAGTATTTCATAGTTGTACATATGAAGTGAATTGATTGTGCGACAATTACTTTAGTGAGGGTTTGATTCTCTGAATTGGAGTACACACAACACCGACTTTTAGAAGTTATTTGTGACCTTTCTGACAACAATATACATTATTAAAATGATACTAATAGTAAAAAAGAATTAAATGTAAATATTCACACAGCAGCAATTGGCCAATTTTTTGTATGACAGCTCACTTTAATAGGCTATTCTTTTTTTTCTTATAACGACAAAACTATGTTTCATAATAATAAAAAAGTAAAGTTCGACTTTATACTTCCTGCGAGTTCTTTTCACAGATTTTGGTTTTGAATTTAATTCATTAAAAACTTAAAGAGTAAAAAATATGTGATTTTCACTTTGCGAAAATGCCTTTAAAATGATGCAATTATTTATCTCTACTACATAATGAAATTCTGGAAAAGTTTTGACTATATATGAAGTTTATTTTAAAATGTGAAATTGCAAATACACTACTGATAGCCATCAAATAGGCTAATTTTTTTTATCCCGATTAGTACCTTACTTCAAGATTACACAAGGGCCAAAACCGTAAGTTTTTGAGTTTTTGTTTATCTGTGCACGGATGAAGCAAAAACAAATAAATGAATCTCCTAACTGTTTAGAGTAATATTTGAAGGAGTATTAGCGATAGCTTATGTTACGTTTTAAGTGTCGTTGGCAAGATGATGAATAAAAAAATGGCCTAAATTTTTATTGTTTTAAAGTAGAAAACCGTTCTTTTAATATTGTCTGGTGCTAGAATTACTACATTAAAACTGTTGTTCACTAGTAAACACGAGAAAAGACTAATGCAAGATACAAGTAGTGTCGGATTATACATTTCTGTATTAATAAATTATTGATGAAAATTCACGAGTATATGCGTAAGTAACTAAGTTATATTCTATTCTCAGACCGTGGTTCATCGTACTATTCCCAGGTTATTCTAGTAAAGTTTGGTTGTTGAGAAAGAACGTCACAGCAGGAGTAAACACATGCAATCGATGCAATCACTAAATGTACGGAGCTCACAGATGTTGTAAACTATGTTTCTTACTCAGGCCGAATAAATTAACTCAACGTAAATTTATAAACTTTTGTTAGTAATAATCATATACCTTCTTGTGGTTTTTTTTTTTCGTATTTGGAGTGGATGATCCGAGAAACTGACGAGTGTTTCTCTTCTGTGCTGTGGCCGTCTTTTAAGTTTTCAGTTTCGCATTCATGTGCTGTAAGCGAATGAACGTTTTTGTCCTGACATAGAATTTTATGACTTTCCCTGGAACTTCTTGATACTTGTAAACTATTTTGGCGAAAGCGTTTTAGTAATATTTTTTTTGGATATACAAACACAAAAACCTTATTATAAAAAAAAAAAAAAAACTTAGTTTTTTTTTTTATAACTACACGTAAAGTCACTGCTTTGGAAATATCATTCTTGTTCCACTTATAACGTTTCTTTCCTATTAATAAACATTTTTATCTGATCTTCAGAAACTATATTTTTCTGTACCTTTTGTAACGTAACCATGAACGTTACGGTTATATTTGGAGTGGATAGTGTAATCTGAGAGGTATGTAAGGTCTTTGGCGGTGGGCGAGCGCCGAGTGCGGGGAGTCGGGAGTCGGTGATTGTCAGTGGTAACGTAGGGAACAGCCGGCGGGAACGGAAGGTCTACGGCAGTGTGTTTATCCCGTGAATACATCGTACGGCCGCTTGGCGTGTGTTCCGTGCTAAAGAACATTGAGGGATGTGTGCTAAAGTATATGTTGGACTATGAAGGTTCTTCCGAGAGACCTGATTCAATAGAAACTGTGTTTAGTAAACTACTACAGAATCGGACTACGGCGATTGTTTGTTAATTAGTTTCGAGAATTGTGCTCACTGCTTATTTAGTTGTTTTGACTGTACTTGAATCTGCTATCTTCGGTGACGAAGAAACATTAGTATTATTGTCTGGTGGCATGCTTGTTGACTGTGTAGTCTCAGAGGAATAAATCTACGAAAACTAGTACGCATATGTGTTCTTTTTCTTCTGTGACTTTAATTAACCAATTAGCATAGCCGAAAGACTGGCGACCGCACGGCAAAACGAACCTTTAATTAAAAGAGTAATTAGTGGTGGAAGAAAGCTGAAAAAAATCGTGTTAGGAAGTGTAGCTGCTCAATTGCTTCAACGAATTTTAAACTATACAAACACGAATAGCGGCGAGTACCCGTTACATGGCTCAACGTGACAGGACAAGTTGCTGTTAAAATTGTTAAGGACGGACAGTGATTAATATTAAAAAAAAAGTGCTGGAAATAATAAGCAGTGAGTAGAGCGGGAAGACGACAATCGGCGATGGTACGGCTACTTCGAGGCGGCGAGTGCACAACAATGTAATAAACGAGAGGACCCGAGCTTTCACGAGCGGAACCGAGCAACGCAGTCTGACGGGAAGCCTCGCCCGAGCCCAACTCGACACCGGGGCAACGCGGTACATCGGACCGACGCGATAGCGGAACAACGCGGGCACGCAGAAGCGGCGCGGCGTCATTGCGGTCGACAGCGGCGCGGTCAGCAACTGAGATTCTTCGAAAGGAAAGTGCGAACAAATTTTTAATTAAAGAAAGACACAAACTGACATTAAAATAAAAAATAAAAAAAAATAAAAAAAAAAATACTGTTTCGATTGGAATCACATTTCCGCGGTAGTAATTATTTCTTTTGCATTAATGAATCTTCAAATGAGCTTCTGACTATGCGGATTGCAAATTTTATGCATGCAAGCATAATTTTATTCTGATTTGGGTCAAGTTATGTCAGTTTCTGTTAACGAATTAATTTGTAGATTTTTTTGTTGATTTTCCAAAGAAGTGCAAGATTTGTTTTTCAGTCTTTGTAAAAGCACAAACCGGCACGAATAATTCGCGATTTTTTTAAGAGAAAAATTAATTATTATTTTTGCATATTGAGTAACAGAGGTCTTTTTCCTTTTCTTTCGTTAACTTATTAAAGTTGAAATGCCGGACAACTGTGTTAGATTTGCTTAGCAAATCATTTAAAAAAAAAAAAAAAAAAAAATATTTTAGAGTTTCCGTAATTTTTTTTTTTTTGGTCATTGATAGTAGTGTATGTATTCAATTGAAAGTGTATTTTATGACATGGTGTATATCTTGTTTGGTAGTTAAGAGATTTGGAAACAGAATTTTACCTTTTTTTGTGCTAATGTATACTGGTGTATTCTGTTTGCTGGATTGACGACGTTGGTTACTTCTTGTCTTTTCTACAACGGAAGATTGAATTTGTTGGGTGAAATAATTTCGTAATATGGCATCTGAGGTAGAGGGTGGTGTGAATGGAGAGATGGTGCTGGGAGGTGAGTCCCTTGGTGACGCACCCAGTGTAGGCATTAATCATTCCTCCCTTACTGTGTCTAATCATTTACAGTCGATGACGAGTTTTGCTAGTGAATCAGAAGTTGACAAGTCAAGAGAAGTGGTTAGGGAAAGTAATGAGGCGTCCATGTCGGAAATGTTTTGTGCTTTCCAGGGACAATTTGTCATGTCAATTCAGTCCTTTCTTGAAGCTAAATTCAATGAAAACAAGGTTTCACTTGAATCCAAATTAAATGAAAATAGTATTTCACTTGAATCCAAATTAAATGAAAATAGTATTTCACTTGAATCCAGATTAAATGAATCACTTGAATCCAAATTAAATGAAAATAGTATTTCACTTGAATCCAGATTAAATGAATCACTTGCATCCAAATTAAATGAAAATAGTATTTTGCTTGAATCTAAATTAAATGAAAATAAGGAGAGTATCGAATGTCTTCGGGATGCTTTTGAATCGCGACTAGGGCGGTTTAGAGAAGAATTGACCCAGTATAGGGAACTTTGTACGCAACAAACTGCTGAAATATCGGGTAAATTGACTCAGTATCGTTCAGACTGCGAACAAGTAACTAGTGTTTTGCACCAAAATATGGAATCCCTAAAGAAAACAGTCGAGCTTATAGAAGATAACCATGATGAAAGATTGTCGAAGGTGGAGACTTTAGGAGAAACCCTTACCGAAAAATACACGGTAGTAAAAGAAGAAGTTGACCATTTAACAGTCGGCGTAGAGAAATTGTCGTGTCAGGTGGAAAAGGTTAAGGCTTCCACTGCAGTGTGGGTGAATGAAAAGTTACAGTTACAAGAGAAGCAAATTGAAAAAAGTCTAAAGTTACGAGTTCCACAAGTTGTGCGAGAAGAGGTTGTCAAATGTCAAATCTTGCCAAATGTGAATGCGCTCACTGCGTGCATGGTAGAAGAGAAAGTGGACTGGGATGACTTTTGTGATAATGGGGGGATACACCCAGTTGATTTTGTGAAGAAGTTTGAAAATTTTGGGCCGTTCTGTAGGGCCGTAGAAAGAAAGAAGATAGAAATGTTCAGTAAACATATCAAGGGGAATGCCCGAATGTGGGGAGAACGGGCTGCAGATAATTGCGAGACGTTTGAGGAGTTTAAGTCAGCTTTTTTGGAACATTTCTGGTCCATCGACCGGCAAATTGCTGTTCGGCGGAATTTAATGATGGGAAAACCATACTCGCCGGGTGGTGGCACTCAGCAAAATTTTTTCTTGAAGTGTGTTAATTCTGGTAAACATTTAAGTTCGCCATTTAGTGAAGGGGAATATGTGCGGATGATTAGCGCGCGTTTGCCCGAGTCGACACAGCTTGTATTTGTCAGTCACAATATACGTACCATTGACGAGGCGGTAAAGATGTTGGGTCGGCTGGACGAACAAGAGAAAAGTATAAGAGCAAAAGAATATGGGGTGAGGACACCCACACATTACGCGGAGAAATCGCAATCGGAAGGCGATAGAAGTAGTTCACATCAGCAGCAGGAGAGCTACAATCATTTTGATAACAGGAATCGAGGCGGCTACAATAACCGCGGGCAAAGAGGAGGATTTGGACGTGGTCGTGGAACCGGAGTCGGAGGATTTAGAGGTGAATATAATGGACCAACTGGAGACGATTGGCCCCGAGGAGAGTCAGTAAATCAGGTGCAGGTGGCCGTGGTGGAGAGTGCACCACAGGTAAACTAGTGCCTGTCACTGCTTCAGCCTCAGTGGGGACAGGAGACGATACGAGGCTATCAAAAGAAGAACCAGAAGACAATACGAAGGGGGGAGACGAAGATGAGATTTCTAATGAACCAATTACAAACGATCAAGGAGAGGAAAGAGTGATCTGGACAAATGTCGGAGATTATGCTAAACTGTTCATCGCTAAAGCGCGCATTCATGAGGAGGAGAGTGATGACTCGTCAGAAGAGTGTTCAAGTTGGAAGGAGATAAGGTGGTTCGGACAAGAAAAGGCAAAGATAATTTCAGAACTAACTTATAGATCAAATGGAAGAGAAACTGTGAATAAAAATGATGTTTGTGAGCGAGATGAGCAGGAGAATGCTTGTGTGACTGACGACAAAATTGTTAAGAAAGATACTGTAGTAAAAGAAGAAATAAGGTCAGTAAAAGAAGATGGAAGACAGCAAGAAGCAGTCCTTGAGGTGAAAGAAACACTTCAGGAGATAGAAACAGTGAAGCCTGAAACTTTGCCGGAAGGGAATCTCGAAGTGAAACATTGTATGATGGTAAATGAGAACTATCCATTATGTAAAGACACTAAACAGAAGGTAATTAATGGGAAGAAAGAGACTATGCAGAATAGAGGATACTATGTGAAGCCAGATGGATGGTATTTGCTGAGAAAAGATTTGGAAATAAGTGGAGGAAGAGCAATGAGAGAAGAAAGTTGGAAGAGGCGCAGGAAGAAGTTACGGTTATATGATGAAGCAAAGAATGTAAATAAGAAGAAAGGAGGAAGAAGAGAAGAGAGTTGGAAGAAGCGTAAGAAGAAGCGGGGTTTAATGCTGTTTGGTGAAGGAAGGAATATTGTAAAGAAAAAGAAGTAGGTACATTAGGTAGAGAGGGTGAGGTACAGTCTTCAGTTGTCTCACTATGCATGATGGAAACATCCATGCATAAATGCCTTAGCGTTATGGTAGGTTTAGGTTTTCAGGTTGTTTGGTCATCACAATTATTTCTTCTAGGGTATTGCACAGTTGTTGTATCAAATGTCTTTTGCGGTTGTGCGCAGATTAGCGACCCGCACACTCCTTGTTTTGGTGCAAACGCATTTTAAGTCGTCACGAGTAAAGAAGGAAATACGTAAATTTAAAGTTTTTGTACGAAGGTCCCTATAGGGTCAAAGCCTGTTTGAGGGATAATGCTAACAAATTAGAATATGCCGATGGGAGAGAAGTTGCCGGACTTTCAATGTCATTTCTCTGAAACCTTACAAATATTTTGGTGAGGAGGGGAGTGTCGGTGGGGTGTCAGGCACCGGATAGAGGGGCCCACCTCACAGCACTGTCGCATCTACCGCACCTACAAGCATTAAGTGTTGCTGATTTAAGTAAGTTTTCAGTAGTTTCTTGTAACAATCAATCGCAGTCGCAATTAGAATGTGTAAGAGGCTGTGTCAATAAGTTAGTGGGGAAAGGACCTTTGGTAGTTGGGTACAGATTGGTGACCCACGTAGTATTAATACACAGTTGCGGAAGGCATTCTTGCTGGTTTGTGTTTCCCAGTAATTTTGGCCCCGAGGCTGGACAATGTACTTAGAAGTGCGGTTTTCCCTTTCATTAAAGTGTTAAGATGATTTAAGTGGGGCGCAGCATAATGTCAGTTTGCGTCTTTCCGCGTGTGGAGTGATCAGTGTTGGTGTACAACAGTCAGTGAATGAGGCACCTGCCTGAGCAGGGCACACTGTCAGTGCACTGGCGAAGTAAACAAGGCACGATTCAGTGCATGTGTCATACATCAGAAAAAAAAAGAGAGGAAAAATTGTTGTCAAAATATATTGTAACTCAATTTGTAATTTCTTGGTTATATGTCATGGATCTAAGCAAGGACATATGGACATTGAAAGGTTTGATGATTTGTTTCATGCAGTTTCAGACTGTGTGTGTGTTATTCTTAATGTGTATGTAATTATGTTAGTTTAAGGATAAGCAAGCAGCCACCCAGACTTCCCTTTATGTTTGGTAAACATTTAATCTTGTATTTTTTTGTAAATGTTTCTATGTATATGTGAACAAGTGTGGTTTGTGATGACAAAAGTCGGTGCTTTGTCAATGCCGACTTTTGCCACATTGTAACGGTGGGGGTGTAACGTAACCATGAACGTTACGGTTATATTTGGAGTGGATAGTGTAATCTGAGAGGTATGTAAGGTCTTTGGCGGTGGGCGAGCGCCGAGCGGGGGAGTCGGTGATTGTCAGTGGTAACGTAGGGAACAGCCGGCGGGAACGGAAGGTCTACGGCAGTGTGTTTATCCCGTGAATACATCGTACGGCCGCTTGGCGTGTGTTCCGTGCTAAAGAACATTGAGGGATGTGTGCTAAAGTATATGTTGGACTATGAAGGTTCTTCCGAGAGACCTGATTCAATAGAAACTGTGTTTAGTAAACTACTACAGAATCGGACTATGGCGATTGTTTGTTAATTAGTTTCGAGAATTGTGCTCACTGCTTATTTAGTTGTTTTGACTGTACTTGAATCTGCTATCTTCGGTGACGAAGAAACATTAGTATTATTGTCTGGTGGCATGCTTGTTGACTGTGTAGTCTCAGAGGAATAAATCTACGAAAACTAGTACGCATATGTGTTTTTTCTTCTGTGACTTTAATTAACCAATTAGCATAGCCGAAAGACTGGCGACCGCACGGCAAAACGAACCTTTAATTAAAAGAGTAATTAGTGGTGGAAGAAAGCTTAAGAAAAATCGTGTTAGGAAGTGTAGCTGCTCAATTGCTTCAACGAATTTTAAACTATACTAACACGAATAGCGGCGAGTACCCGTTACACTTTGTAACATCGCTGTGGACTAACTTCTTTATATTCTTCTTGAGCCTCTTTGTATCCTGAAAGTTTTCCTCAATTCCTATTGCAGAATTGTTCACATTTTCACAGTTCAACATTTAGCTTCCAGTTTTTTTGTATGTTTTATGATCCCTCACCTTTCTTTTTAGATATTTTGATGCAGTCAGTAGGTGAAATGATAAAATATTTGGGTTGGGAGTCATTGCAAGTTATAAGGTGGTTGAAAAGTATTGTGTGTATATACAACACATACTGTATATGGCGATGAGGACTGACTAAGTACTGTTGGAAGTTTTAAATGCTGCGTGTGCAAGGGGAGGGAGGATGATAGTATATTAGCAATTTATTTATGGTATGGGAGATTTGTAAGGTTTTAATTTGTAGTGAATGTTTGGAACAAATTACATAAGGAAGCAATGTAGTTACCTCAGACTGTGAAGGAATTTAAGTTGAAAATTCATATGAATTATAAGCAGGTGTGTAGGAAATTTGTGTATGAAATTTTCACCGGGGCACTAACTCCATCACAGTTATTATTATTATTATTGTTAATATCTTCTTGGGTATCAATTATTACGGTGAAAGAGTACCGGTTAATTTTATTATTATTATTATTGTTATTAAGGCAGCGCGGGGATAAGGATTTCAATAGCTCATTTTTCACATGCCTGTCTTGATGTATGTCAGTTCTGGTGCTTTGTTTTTGCTGATGATATTAGTCGGTAAACAATGAATTACAGCAAAAGTGACATGGACATTAAAAAGCATTCGAGGAAGATGCTCTACGGAGAACCTGTTTTATGTACTTTTTGCCAGCCTCGGTAGCGTAGGGGCTAGAGTACAGGCTCCGCGTACTGAAGGTCGCCGTTTCGAGTCCGGCCGAAGGCATGGGTGTTTAAGTGTTGTGTCCGTCCTGTGGTGTCGATAGTTAGTAGTAACAATTCGCTATAGAAAAAGATACACTGGATGAGTCATGATGATCATACTGAGGTAGCTAATTGGCCTCAAAAGCCGAATGCCTTTTTTATTTTGATTAAAAAAGCACTTTTTGGAGAATTACATTCAATGATTTGGAGGCTCACTTTTATCATTCTGAAATCTCGATACGTTGTTCTTGAATAACTTTAGCTTAATTTTAAGGCATATTCTCAAACAACAGTGATAATCAAAATGGTGTATGGTCTGATGTATTAGAGTACATGATGAGAAATTACCCACAGATTTAAAAAGGTCAAGGAAAGACACAGACACATGCAAAAACTCTTTTAGTTCTGATCCCGAAATGAAAGCGAGATTAAAAAAAGGACTAAGGAATCACATTTGCTTAAAGAACTTCTTGTTAGCTTGGTATCAAGTTCTAAGCTTTAGCAGTACAGCTTTTCAGCTGGACCAGCTCTTACATGTATAGGCAGGTACCTGTGCTGTCGGTCCACCAAGACACGCTGTCAATACGCGATAACGCGAAAATGGGAGCACGTTATCTTATCGGCCGAGTGACACTCTACCAACTCGTGGTAACCTCGCATGTCATTTCCCCGAAATGGATACAAAGATCGGTGAGCGCAAGTGATAGCTCTTAAAGTCTGAAGCGTTGTCCTTGTATACAGGATTTGCTGTATTATCTTGTACACGGATTAAAAAAAAATACCACAGAGACTCTGACTTATCAACATGACGGAAAAAGCGGTTTTGCCAAAAAAGTCTGTTTTAATTGTAAGTTGATGCTAAAAATCTGTGTAGCTAACAATAGTAGAAGCTGATTGACCGTCAGTTGAAAATATTAAAGTCACAATTCACGTTAGATACACAGTACTATTAATATAAAATTATATTCCTAGTATTCCAGCTTTATCAATACCGTAGTATCATTTTTCATAAAAGAGAAATCGCCAACGGAGTAAGTAATACAACTGGACGTTGTGTTCCCTTTTCCTCAATCTCATAATAAATCGTAATAGACTATTACTTCGTATATACCGTACATACATCAGCTTCCAGTTAAAGATTAATTACTTTTCAGCATTTTTGCATCAATATATATAGATGATTCCTGTTATGGTTTCCAGTTTCAGCCACGTAAAGAACACATTTCACTATCAAACATACATTTCTCATAGAGAATATAAGTTAATATTAGTTAATCGAAGACAGATGGTAACACTTAAGCTCCCTTCCGGCCCCCCGTCTCCGATTATTCCAGGAACTGGCAATGAATAATTCTAACTACCCCCTGGAAATACTGGACAAATTCTTAAATACAAGCCTAGATAAGAATCAACACTTGCTTGATCCGATTGGGTCGAGTCACAAATAATAATAATAGTTATTTCAATCCGATGTTTCATTTACATAGTAGTTTGACTAATCGAAGTTGGCAGATTCGAAGATTCCGTGTTGGTCATGCTGTTGTTGGCCGCGTATATTGTATTAACATTAAAGAAAGATCAGTAAAGTGTGTTAAACGTTCGGGAGTAAACCAAATTTTATTACAACATTATTTCATGAGTGCGTAGTGACCATACCTACCAGAGTACTTACTGGAATGAGTTGTTTGTTTTTTTTTTTTTTTTTTTTTTTTTTTTTTTAAACATAGAGGAGCTGTTCCCATCCACGGTAAAGTGTGACGCACTATTTGCGCTTTTCTTTCGAGTGCACGGGATGTGATGTTTCTGGAGAGCTAGTTCCACGTAGTTTCATAGCCTGATTTAACAAATTACCCCGACCAAAGAGTAGCTCATAATATCCTTTACTGTTCCCATTGAAGTGTTCCTGAAACGGAGCATGCTGGTTTTTTCGTCTGTGGTATAGGATTTATTGCTAGATGTTTGTTATCTATGATTTTTTGTATTATTTAATATTTGCATTATTATTTCGGAGATGTGATGTGAGTGTTATAAGACAAAATAACAATAAATTCACTATCCAAAACGATTTTAGAGTGTGTTCAAGCAAAAACAAGAAGAAAAGTCGACTGGTAAGGAACTGGAAAACCGACGTAAAGCAAATAACGTGCAGGGAAATATTTAAAGAGGAAGGAATTTACGAGACAAGTTTTCAGAATTATAGTATTTTTCGATTGACTCTTTTCTAGCGTGGATCTATGTAGACAAGATGATAAACTGCTAAGTTATACTTCGCTAGTCGTTGCTGGTTGGTACGGCGTGATAGGGATGAAACTGTAGATGTTCAGTTTGGGCTACACCTCTCGATTCGATTTGTGGAGGTAACGGCCACGTCTTATCAGCCAGAGAGCAGCTGATACTACAACCTCACCTGATCCATCCAATAGCAGTCTAAAACATCTGTTTGATCCAGTACCAGAATTCTCTTCGTGGTGCACAAAACCCATGGTAATTCTAAAAACTGACATAGATTGTGGTAATCTCTGAATAGTGTAATGTTAAAATAATTTGAATATAGGACCATCCTATCTTTCAGTACTGGTGTAATTAATATCACATGATGAGGATGTGTTAAGTGACGGTCAACTAACCTCACCTCTGAAACCATATCTTGCGAATACAAAAAATAAAATTTATCACCTACTAGCTTACCCGGCAATGCTTCACTATTGCTGGACTTGAGTAGGCACATAGATTAAATGAAAAAATATTTACATATAAATTTTAAACTGCTGTTTCATTCATTTTCAGTTGGAAAGGGTGAGAGGGGATGCGCTTTGGCAGTATTTTTCTGTTTGTTTCAAAGTATAAGTGTGCAAATTCCCATTGAAATCTGATGAAATATGTGGTTTTGTCTAAATTATGGGGAGGAGAGGTGGGTTTTTAAATATTTGCTTTTTGACAGGAATCATTTTCGACATCCCCTCGACAATTCACCATAGCTTCGCCGTAATCGGACGAACGGTTTGCGGGTTTGTTTAAATTATGGGGTTTTATGGGGAAGAGGGGGTAATTAAGGTGGTGGAAAGAGAGGAGAGGGATTGGGTTTATGTGAAATTAATGTCTACAGTATATCTCTCTCTTTTTTAAAGTATAAGTGTACAAATACTTATCTAAATCGGATAAAAAATGTGGTTTGCCTAAATTATGGGGTGAAAAACTTATGGGGTGAAAAAATTATGGGGGTGGAAAGGGGGCGAGAGGATGAATATTCGGAAACCATACGTAGGCAGTATTTTTCTTTTTGTTTTAAAGAATAAGTGTACAAATTCTTATCTAAATCGGATAAAAAATGTGGTTTGCCTAAATTATGGGGTAAAAACGTAATGGGGGTGGAAAGGGGGAGAGGGGATGAATATTCGGAAACCATACATTGGCAGTATTTTTCTGTTTGTTTTAAAGTATAAGTGTACAAATTCCTATCTAAATAGGATAAAAAATGTGGTATTGCCTAAATAATGGGGTGAAAAATTATGGGGGTGGAAAGGGGGCGAGGGGATTAATATTTGGAAAGCGTATGTAGGCAGTATTTTTATGTTTGTTTTAAAGTATAAGTGTACAAAATCCTATGTAAATCGGATAAAAAATATGGTTTGCCTAAATTATGGGGTAAAAACGTAATGGGGGTGGAAAGGAGGAGAGGAGATGAATATTTGGAAACCATATGTTGGCAGTATTTTTCTGTTTGTTTTAAACTATAAGTGTACAAATTCCTATATAAATCGGATAAAAAATGTGGTTTTGCCTAAATTATGGGGTGTTATGGGGAATAGGGGGTGACATTTTGGAATTTTTTTTTCACAGGAACCTTTGCAGACGCACACTCGAAAACTCTCCAAAGTTTCATTGCAATCTGATAAATGGTATAGGAATGCATATAAGATGAACAAACCCACAAACCCACAAACAAACATTGATTTTTATATATAAGATTCTGATGCCTTTTTCATATCTAATTTAAAAATGTTAATATTTCTTTTGTGGAATGTTCGTCTATATATAGTCGAAGAATATTTTCCTTACGTCTCCAGTACTCTTGTAAGCTTTATGGGTAAACGATCAGAAATAATTAACTAAGTTGATTGGCTTCTTTGTTTTTTTAATTGCTTTACGTCTCCTTGACACCAAGGTAATTAGAGACGGGTGCAAACGAATGGTAAAGTATTCGGCAATAGCGTTTTGGTGGAGCCATCTCAGCATTCGCCTAGAGTTATTCCCGGAAACGATAGAAAACTGAAATCTCGATTACTGGACGGGGTTTTGAACACCTGTCCTCCCGAATGCTAGGCTCACGCGAACCGCTCACCCACCGCATTCGGTACTTGATTAGAGAATTAAACTCTTGATTTTAATCATACTAACGCATCTCTATTAGTTTATTAATTAGTATCAAACCTGCTCTAGTAAATAATATGTATTACACATCAGATTCTAAGCTCCTGTGTGTTTCATTTCTGTAGACCATAAAACTTTAAACGTCGTTAGCAGAACTTTCGTGAAACCTGTATCCTTCATCTGGAAATATGGGGAAACGGGGCAAAACATGGATATGCGTATGAGGGTAGAAAGGCAGAGGAGAAAAATCATAGTTTCTGTTTCATTACAGGAGTTTGTGATTCGTTCAAAACAATAGACAGTCTTTCTGTATTATATGAGACTTTTATTTCTACTTATAAGGCTATCAGAACACTATTGCTTTTAACTATTCCGTTAATGGTTCTCCGTTTGACCCTAAAAACAAAAATCATATAATATGGCTACTTCTATTAACTTCTATTTTTTCTGTGGCTCATATTTGAAATATTTTTAGTGTTTATGCTGATTGAATCTGCCACTTATATCGTTAATCTAACTTCATTAGTTTCATTTAGTGTATTTTTAGTTTTTCTGAGGAAACAATTCTTTGATTATCTGCAAACTTAAATCATAACCAATATTAATCAATATTTCGGAAAATTAGTTACCACGTCGCTTTTCTATAATTCCTTTAATTATTGTTTGATATTTAGATACTCCTTTATCAAGTGTCAATTTTACTTTAATCAGGTAAATTAAGTGAGGATTTTTTCTGTAAATTATTTTCTATCCAAATAACTTATACTTTTGTACCATTAATGCATGGAAGAAATTGTAATATGACGGATTGATAGTAAAGACCTTGCGGATTTAGACCTTTTTCCCCTTAGTTATTAAATTATTGTAACTTTTACAATGGACGCAGTTTTTGTGGTGAGCAGGTCTCAGACACATTTGTTAACAATGGCAATCAACGATAGTTCGAGAATCATGACATGTGCCAAGCAGGTGCACAAAGTTTTTCAGCTGGAGTCAGCAACGCCATAGGTATGTCGGCTATCTACTTGTGCATAGATAACGGACACCTTACGAATTTAGTAAAAAAAAAAACTTTGCCTTAGTGTCTGACATCCAACGTTGAACTAGGCAGTTGTACTTATTAGCGGAACAAATCAGTTTTTTTTTTTTTTTTTTTTTTTTTTTTTTTTTTTTTTTTTTTTTTTTTTAAAAAAAAGGGTCTAGTTTTCAAGTAAGAATGGAGTTTATTACACGACTTGTTGATGTTAGTCTTGGTAGTCAAAATAGATTTCAGTACTGCGAAACTTTATCTGTGTTTTGTTACTTGTAGATATTTTATTTATTATGGGGAAAAATTCTTTCGACAGGAGCTTTACATCCAGGTAGACACATAACCTACTCAATAGTTATATCGAAGTTTGTACCATTGAGAGTGTTAGCAGAGAAGTATTTAAATAATTCCGCCCAATGGTTTTCAGCAGCAAAATTCTCAGCGTTCCACCTAGTGATTGCTTGTTCTGTGACCTAGTTGGAAAACTCGTCGAACATTTCCATATCTTGACTGTTGCTAATAAATCCTTGAGTGATTAGCGATGGTTAATGTGTCGACTCGACCACCGCACGGGAAAACCGCATCATCTTAATAGATAGATATAGTAAACTGTCGTTTTGTTTGCGAAAGCGGAACATTTTTTACTCTACCGCCCAAAGTGGGATGGTCACGTTATGCATGGACCGCTCGGCCATATCACGTGCCAAAGCGTAGCAATATCTATTTCCGCGGTCTATTATAGTATTCTCGCGAACTTACAATTTGGTGGGACAAAATGGAGGCTTCTAGCAACGATTCCATTGGGAAGAGACAATTCCACCTTCTCATTGACCTTCAGAAAATGACCGGTCGAAAAGCATTGAGCCTATGAAAACAGTCTGGATCGAATCGTAGCCAATCGTGGAACAGCTAGGCGCCCATGCTTCTAATTCTAATTTTCCCTTACTCAGCATAGAGGTGTGGGTTCAACTAGGCCGGAGGAATTCAACCTCCAACACGTCTACGTTCGGAGGAGGTGGCTTACGATGAAGAAGAGACGTCTGGTGGCTGAGATTCGTCGGAATCAAGAAGATAATTCTTTATTAGGAGTGGTCTGAGGCAGTAATCATTGGTTCTTTTGATTGATCTTATAATGGTCAGTAAGGATGAGCAAGTACCCAACTCTTCACTCATTGACCGCTAACCCACCACACAAATACCTAGCTACATAGCAATCATCACCGACTTGGGATTAGACTGAACGGAGGAACTACCCGCTATTACAGCGGGAACTGTATGGACACTGGCGCACTTGGCCGCATGAAGATGTTACCACGGGGAGCCACGTGGCGGCGGCGCCTCACATGAAGTAATCATCAGCTGGACTTTCAGTCTTCAGTCGTCGCCATCTACCATACAGGCGGGCAATTGTTGCTGCCGTCAGCATCTTATTTCGCGAGGTTTATCATTGGGGTATGCACCACGCCACCCCACATTTTATTTTATGCAACCTACCAGTGGTTGTGGTATTTGATAATTAGATTCAACAGATTGCGTATTCCCCACAAGACGCCACTACACTTCTTGACGAATAAGGCTCCCTCCGGCGCTCAACACATCGCTGCTGCATCTTCACATATCTCAAATTGCTGATAAAAGTACACTCGTTTTCACCACCACTGCAGTTACTTTTTTCTTTCGGCCAAGAGCGTCCCTGGTCTGCTCACATGGAAAAACTGTGGCCTTTCCTTATGAAACTCTAAAACGGGTTCATATGAGAATTGAAGCGCTAGAGTACTTACGTTTTACCAACTTGCAGATGAGTTCAATGCTTCATATGTATGCATCGTTGGGATAACTAAGCAGTGGTACTTTTAAGTGTTAAGGCCTTAACTTCGGTGTTATATTTCTTATCTAGATCATTTTACTGATACTCTTATTTAATGTAAATGTGTTCACCTTTCAGGTGAAATATTGTGCATTTTATTATGGTGCCTAAGTAATTAGTGTCACACGTGATTCTTTGCACCAGGCGTGCTTAAATAAATCAATGTTTAACTGTTCCTGCTTCTCATGATTAGCTTAGCAAAAAGAACTCGCTCATATCATGAGAATAAATATTTAATAAAAGCAGATTTTTTTTCTCGTCGACAGCTAGGTCAATAGAGGTAGAGGCGGGATGGGATTAGGATCGAAGGATCGGGAAGGAATTCGGCCATGGCCTTTTTAAAGGAAGTATCCGGGCATTCGACTGGAGTGATTTGGGGGACCTATGGAAAACCCAAATCTGGATGCCCGGACGGGGATTCGAACCCGCGTCCTCCCTAATACGAGGCCAGAACGCTAGCCATTACACCACCACGCTCGGTTTGGCCTGTTAATTCAATATTAAATTGGGGAGTAGCTACCCATTTATTATAACTATCGCCGAAAGCTGGGTCGCACTACATCTTATTTATTACACGTTATACATAATATCTAACACCTAAAACGAGACCCAGTAGTATAGAGCATTTATTTCAGCTTGTCAATAAATTATTGTCCATACTTCACCTTGAAGTCTGATGATTTAACTTACTATTACCACTGCAGAATTTGTAAGAAAATTCTTAATTCTTACCCAGAATCAACTGTAGTAACAAACTGGATTTAATAATTCGTAGAACAATCTTTTAGTGTTATATAATTTAAATTTTTTACCGGTATTAATGATGGTCCGGTGGCTGATTGATTAAAGGGGGTAATTAAAGATCCAAAGGATCCCTGTTTGAGCCCTTGTCATGGTAGGATTTTCAGAAGCCCTTAAACCAATCTGCACCTCTGCCACAACTTGCTGTGAAACGTGAAATACACCTGAATGCTTGCGTGGTTCGAATTCCACTTTAAACTGTAAGTACGCTTTGAGTGAGTGGTAGAATTGACGGGTTAGGTTAGATAAGAAGGGAAGAACTGGCCGTCCTACCTCTAATACGAGGCTTAGTAGGTCTCCTTCGCGAGAGTTCAACCTACCTTTGGGATGAAGACCCCGCTTGACATTTTTAGCCTGTATGAAATCAAAGAATCACAATTGAAGGGGTACTGGCAAACTTATACCATCTGGTATAGCCAGAGATCTACATCCAGCTGTTTTTTAATCGAAATGCAATATTTATGCATATTTACTAATATCAGTTCGGCCGGGTTGCCAATCAAAATATGGCTTTTAACTAAAATTTTAAAAACTGATTTTTTTTCGAAAAATTTCGTTCACTTGATTTTTAAATAATTATAGTTCATTTCAAAGAGAGACAACGAAAGAACTCAAAAAGTTTGGGTTGCCTTTGTAAAACTGAACGCAAGTTTGACATATATGTAACAGCTGGCAATCCCTTCTTGCGGTCACTTTTCATAGACAACCTAAACTTTTTAAGTTCTTTACAAGTTTCTCTTAGAAATGAATTATAATTACTTAAAAATAAAGTGAACGAAATTTTTAGAACAATTAATTTTTAATTAAAAGTACTTGAGACCATATTTTGATAGGCAACCCAACAGAACCGTATTCTCCTATTAATAACTATGCATAAAAAATTATATTTCGATTAAAAAAGCAGATGGCGGTAGAAATAATGCAGCCGGTTCTCAGACTAATACAGAGGTGGCCAACCCAAATGATCTTGTGGACCACTTTTGAAGTGCATCATAACACCGCGGGCCGCATATAAAATTGTATATCCTCACTAGAGACATTTTTTTTGGGGTGAAAAATTGCAACATGAGTTGTTAGTGTGTTTACTATTATTCTTACATGTAAATATAGATAATCTATTAGTATAATAGACAAGATGTAGCGTGTAGCATGTAGGTCATGTCACGCGATGACGTCAATCAATGACGTTGCGCTATGACGTCACGCTTTACGATATTATTCGTGGGAATGCACTTTATTTAATAACATTTCCAAGCATCAGTGAATAAATTAACTCTCAGAAAAATGAAATAAAAGTATGTATTGCGTTAAAATCGACATATCAATCATTAGATACTTATATTTACGTAATATTCTTTTGATATTTAGAAGTATTCCTTAAATTCTTTGTCCATAGATATGTAAAATAAAAGCATCGTATTTCGAGCATCAGTGATCCGAAAAGTTCGGTTAGAGTATTACTTAGCTCTATTAGTAATCTAAGATTACCTGGGAAGACGTAAGTTTTCCATAATTTTTTTTTTTATTTTTATTTTTTATTTTATTTTTTTTATTTCCTTTGCTTTTACTGATGACATGTTTCAGCCGTATGTAACTGAAATAGTGATCTGAATAACGGATAACGTTAAAGGCAGATGTAAACATCTTTGAAGATTTTTGATTTAGTTTATATCGCGATGAATTATTGCCACTAAAATGTGATAAGTATATGTATTAATATGGGTGTAACGGAAGTATTGTTTCTCTGGCGGAATGTTTAGCGTAGAACTGTGTGTGGTTAGGGGATTCTACGATTACCGTGAAGCCGCAATTAGTTGATGGATTCTTATGTAACTCGACGAAAAAAGTGAAAGTTGAGAATAAAATTTTTTGATATCTCACTTAATTATCGAGATATTGTATCTCAAAATTGACGTGGTTAGATTCAAATGCGGCCTGGAACAGAAGAAAAATTTCGCTATGCCAAATTTGATGATGATATCGTATGTAACTCGAAGAGACAAATCGAAAACAAATAATAATTTTCTTTATATCTCGCTTAGTTCTCGAGATATTGTATCTCAAAATTGAGGTGGTTTGGGTGAGATCTGGCCTGGATCAGAAAAAACAAATTACCAAAACCGCTATATCTACACGGTGGAAATGCACTATATGTGTTTTATTTTCTTCATGGTGGTTGTTGTTAGGTTGAAATACGTCCTGGACCAGTGGAAACTTCACCAAAATCACAGTTATAAGTTATTTTCAACATGCTATATCTCGAAAACCAAGAAAGATATCAAAACAGTTTATTCTTTATTTTCGATTTGTTTCGTCTTCTACAAGAATTCATTGTTAGATTGTGGCGCCACGGTAATGATTGAACCGCCTGTGGTTAGATTGAAATGCAACCTGGACCAGGATAGCAACAGAAACATTATGTTACTGTGCAAGGCAATAGGAATTATATTATGATTTATTTTTGTGTTTATTTAAGTAATTGCTAAGAAATGATTTGCCAGAACACTGAAGTTGTTGTGATTTAATTTAGCATCCTTCGTTTTCACTGTGGTCATTATTTGAACTGTATGTAACCTATGTCATCCGTTAACACATCGATAATAAAAAATAAAGATGTAAGAACACGTGAAGAATTTGGAACAAGTTTATATCGTGATTCATGATGACATTCAAATGCGATACAGGGAATATTTCATTCAATTCGCATGTGATAGAAGCTTTGGTTTTCTAGCGGCATTGTTAGCGAAGATTGTGGTTAAACTGAAACGCGACCTGCATCAAGTTGACAACTGAAATCTTTTGCTACATCACAAGGGACAAGAAATTACAATGAGCTTTATTTAAAAACAATTCTATTTAGGTAAGCAACTAAAAAGAAATTAACTGCCAGAATACTCCTTCAAACCCGTCATTTTTGAAGGGCTTTGTGGCTAGTATAATAATAATGATACTAACCACACATTGTAAAGAAATATATAACACTAAAAATTAAATATAAAATGTATTTTGTAAAAGTGTGATGAATCTCGCAGGCCGGAAAAAATGTTCAAGGTGGGCCACATGCGGCCCGCGGTTTGGTCACCCCTTGGGGCTAGTAGGTCTTCGAATAACTTCAATGTCGCCAGTAAATTTTTCAAGAGAAAGGCACACAGAAAGGTGACGGAGTTGTAAGAGCAGTTGATTATTTGTGTGGTTTAGTTTGGTGGTGATACGCAATCGTGTGTGGCTCGGCGTCGCCACTTGGCGGTCGTCAGAGGCAGCGAGGGGCGGCCAAAGACTCCGCGGGAGGCGGCGCTGTCAGCTCCTCAGCAGGACATTAATTGCGCCGCCTGGCGCCGACAGCGGGCGCCACGCCGCGCCCTGCCCTGCCCTGCTCTGGCCTCTCCTCTGATTTATCGCACCGGTACCACACCGCATCGCTGCCACCGCACACACAGCGAAGCGATACAACAAGATCTCTGCAAGGAACAACGCACGCAGCGTGTTAAAGCGTCGCCACTGTGACACACAGTGGTAAAGTTGCGATATGCTGAACATCACGATTATGCTTTTGACACGAATACGATTAGCGTCTTAATTCTCGCAGTCGGGATGTAGTATTTTATTGTTATAAAATGCTTATTTTGCCACGTTCTATAACGGCATGATGTCACACTATGATGTCGGGTAATAGTGTCGCGCTTTAGGTCTTTTTTGTCCAACTTACGATAGGAGGTGTTTTCTAGTTCATAGACGTTGTTTAATAACAGTTAGAGATGGCGATTATTTCTGAAACAGATCGATTCTTTAATCGATTCAAATCGAAATTTGATAAATCGATTCACAAAAAAATCGAGGTCTAAAAAATCGATATTTTTTTGTTTTTGTTTTCGTGTTCGTATTTTCAATGTAATTCTAATCATGGAAATCAAGAAGGACAACATAATAATCGATCTTTTATCATTTTTAAATAAAATTAAAGTTTTTTTTACTACTAAAAAATTAAAATAGCAGGTATACAATAAGACGTTTAGTTCACAAACTTGTTGGTTACATAAAACAGTTTTGAAATGATATAGTTTACAATCCCCAGTGCTTAGTGTGCAAGCTTTTCAGGAACAACAGTCTGTCCAGTCTACTAGGATCCAAGCGTTTCCGCTCATCACTTGTGATATGGCCGGCAATTAAAAAAAAGCAGCTCGCAAGGTCTTGATGATCCCACTATACAAATATACTTCTTGGCTGTTGATTAAACGAGATGGTTTTTTTTTTTTTTTTTCCCGTAGTAAAGTATAGGATCATTTTTCACGTGCACAACTACTTGCGATAAATAGTGTTTCAATTCTTCGTTTAAACCCTGACTTTCATATGCAAGTGCATTACATGTAGAGAGTGTTTTTTCACGTTCGATTTTCACGAGTGAAATATCGATTCACTAGATCAATTAGGTACTATAAATCGATTTAAAAAATCGATTTTTTTGGTCTAAAAGATCGATTCTCAGGTCGCCAACCCTAATAACAGTTCTATTTAGCTAAGCATCAGTAAATAAATAATCAGAACACTGAAAGAAAAGTATGTATTCGATTTAAATCGACAAAATAATTATGCTGTGTCATCTGTTTAAACATCGATTTTCATCATAGACAATAAGAAAGAAAGATGGAAGAACACGTGAAGATTTTGGATCAAGTTTACATCATGATGAGGTTAAGCTGAAATTTTACCTGGACAACTGAAACTTTTTGCTACAGCACGAGGGCGAAGAAACTACATTGGGCTTTATTTTAAAACAATTCTATTTCGTTAAGCAACTGCAAAGAAATTAATTGCTAAAACACTCCGCTAATTCCGTCGTTTTTTATGGGCTTTGAGGCTAGTCAAGAAGAATTGTTTACAAAATATGTATGTTGATCAGAAACTAACGTTACAAAGCCTATAGTTTTTGGTTATTTCTGACTTAGTTTCAATTTAGGTTCAGGCACTTGTCGCTTCGTGTGTTTTGTTTGATTATTCCCACCTGGTAATAATTCTATCCTTGCCTATTCAGCCACGTTGTCGTGAAGTGTTTCACCTCGTAGTCTGAAAAAAAATAGTTGACCTCCTAGCTGTTCCTGCAAGTGAGAAAAAGGTGAAAGTCACTTGGAGCGATGTCGGGGCTGTAGGGAGGCTGGTCGATCCTCGTCGGTGACGTTTTCTCCACAGGCCGCAAACTTTCGACACCATTCCGCAACATTCTAACTTTTTTCATAAGTAAAGTCTATTTTCATATAATACTGCCATATTGATTTACTTTTTCCTCATCTTTCAACAAAATACGTGGAATGATTTCACAAGTGAATTAAAGATTATTCACATAACTATGTACGCGTCTAAAACTAATCTTTGTGATACGAACTTTGTAGAGTTCGCGGCTCGACTAACTCAAGCGTCAAGCAGAAGACCACGCCACCACACATCTCCGTGTTCGCTTTTTTTTTCTTATGACTATATGTCACGTCGACGTCGAGGTCATTAGAGGCTTAAAAAGATCGGGGCTAGGAACGGGAAGGAATTCGGCCATGGCCTTTTAAAAGAAGCACTCGCCTGGAGTTATTTGGGGAATCCATGGAAAACCCAAATCTGGATGCCCGGATGGGGATTCGAACCAGCGTCCTCCCGAATGCGAGGCCAGTGAGTTAACGCTCACGCATTACGCTCGGTTCCATGCTCTCCAACCGCGTTTCCACTGCTCTAGTGGTGCATTCACAGTACAACTTGTAGGACCTACGATGACTCGATTTTCGATAAAGAAGTCCTGACAAGCCGTGAAAGGGTTTACAGTACTACTTGTAGGACGTGTTGGATGTTGTTGGAGTCCCAGGCAACCAAAAAGGGTACTTGCTGTCCAAACAAGCTATAGATATTGGAGGAAGCTATTGGAGGAAACATCCTACGAGTGTGCGATAAGGACACTGGTGTGCCGCGAGTGGGAAAGTTGTTGGACCACTTCTATTAGTGTAAACAGGTGAGCACGTCCTACGGTACTTCTACGCGGATGTCCTATAAGTTGGACCGTGAATAGGTCCCGGCATCCAGATTTGGGTTTTACATGGTTTTCCAAATCACTCCAGGCGAATCCCGGGATGCATCCTTCAAAAGTTCATGGCCGAATTCAATCCTTTTTCATTTTCCCCAGTCCCATCCCGCTTCTAATGACCACGACGTCGACCAGGCGTAAAGCAATAAGTCAAAAAAAAAAAAAGAAAAAAAAGAGTAGATTTGTCGCTCAGATAATAACACCGTTCAGTTAATTGTTACTTTTATCGCAAGATCGTCAGAAAAATTAAAAAAAACTATTAGTTTTTAGCTAAGCAACAATGGACAGAATCTCGTAAAAAGGGAAAGGAATAATATGTATGTATTACAATGTAAACAAAACTTCCACGATACATCCTCATTAAAAATTGCGGATACGCAAGCGGATGTAGGATTTCACGCGTAAGTTCCACACTTGTGAATGCGGATATCCGTTACATCCCTAGTTCATACTACCACCTCCTTCAATATTTACCATTGCTCCTGAAACACCCCTTATTTGATTATGCAAAAGACGCCGTTATTCACCTGTCAACACATGATTTTCTGATCGTTAGGGAGTGAATAAGACCTGGCCTATTTCCATTCGCCATCTCAGCCCACTGAAAAGCCGAGCAATACGTCAGGCACTATCTGGTAATTAGGTGGGGTCATCTATCAACCTCTCTCGCATTGACTGCAATTGGATGCGATGGATTTATCTTGCTTCAATTGATTCCGAATAAGCGATTGTCACAGTTTGTTTATGAGTTCTCGTAATCCCAACTCTGGGTACGTTTTGACTTTCGACTAGCAGTGTGGCAGAGTCAGCCAAGTATGCAACCCACTGTGATATTTGTTGTAGCATTTGCAACAAGTGTTGCATTAAAATACTTATTTACCTGAGCTGTTGTGCAGGTTAGACGAAAGTAAATATTGATTGAACAGGTCATTAAATTCGTTTTATTTTTATCGTTACGATTTGACCGGTCGTCACCGTCGTGGTAATTAGAGCTCTGAGTAGGATAGGAGGGAGGACAAAAGGAACGGGGAGAATTCGCCAATGTTCTTTTGAAGAAACCTTTTAGTCTTTCTCCTCGAAATTACGTTACTTGCCATGAATACAGCGATTATTGGGTCGATGACCCCAGCATCGCCGACATATGATAAAATTTTCTATAGTTCACTAAATCTGTTCAATGTGTAACATGACGCGCTGTCGCCACGTTACAAGGCGCATTTTTATTATATATGTTATAATGTTAGAGTAATTTACATAAATCTTGGGCGACCACCTACATAGATTTATGTTGTAATTTTATAAAGTACGCAAGATTCCAAGTGAGGACTGTAATGAAATGGTGAACATACAGTGTATCTTGGTAAAGCGAATATTAAAGAATTATTGAGCTATGTAGGCTTGAAGCTAATCGTGGTCTTCCCGAACCATGGCGACAGAAGTCGCGGATCTGGGGTTTGCCGGACCACACACTCTGCTCCCTGGGGATGGGTGGTCAACAAGGTCACTCACCGGACGGGAAATACCTGCCGGCCGAACACAGAGTCGTCCCCGAACGCAGCCGAATAGGTCCGACCTCTGTTAGATACGCTGGGCAAATCAGATATCGGGGATATCATATGACATTGGGTGCCGACCTGAAGATCCCATCCAAATAAGCGTATAACTTAAAATCCCGGGAATTTCTGTTATATGTGAGCTTCGAGACTACAAGGGGCGGAGCGAGAAGTTTCCTCGCGAGAGAGAAGAGCGACGAGCTTCAATTCGATCTTCGAGTCCATGCTATGCGAGTCTAGTCTGAGGTTGACTTGGAAAGTTGACTTCTTTCGCCAACTGCTGCTATACGACTTCTGGCTGCCGGCTTGATGGAGCAAGCTTATCACAGCAACACAGCTGGTAATGCGATGACGCGCATTGTCAGACCAGAGATGCCTGTAGCCGACTTGTGAGATAGTCTCACATACCGTGGGTCCGCTCCAATCACCGCAAACATCAGACGCAGAAGTACAATGGTAACTTATTACGACCAAGCCATCTGACTGTGCATTCCGTGAAATAGAACCCTTAAACGACTTTGAGAGGATAGATCCATGTTCTCAATTTGTAATTGTAGAAACCCCTGAGCTAACGGCATAATTTGCCAGAACTAGTTATTTTCGAATGATACATTGTTCATTCGTGCACCGATGATTGTATTTAACTGTAAAGTCACAGTACTATGATACCTTTGTCTGAGGTCGTCATAACTTGTATTTTTCATTGTTTCCAATTGTCATTATTTCTTGCATTTTGATTCTGAGATATGTTTAAAAGTAACTATATAATAGTTTGCTTGCTCATGACGGCTAATTTTACCTCTGAGCGTTGCTTTTTCGATTTTGCCAATTTGTGTTAATGTTAACGGTAAATTCGCTCAGACTTGTAATGGCCAGTGATAAGAAAATAAATGTCATATTGTGACAATTTTTCTAAAATTCCAACTAACGTCGAGATTCTTGCAAAATTAATAAGTTTTCACTCCTTAATAAAAATTAAAATTAAAAATCCACAATTATTAATCATAAAGGTATGAAAGATAATTGTAACGTAGTTTGCCCACCGAGGCCCCCACTACAAAAGAAAGACAGAACTTCAGAAATTGCGCGCGAACCGTTATGTTCCGCAAAAAGTAGCTCCAAGCGGAATTCTTTGGCAACAAGACGTGCTTGTTGCATCGGACTAAGATTGGTCAATTTCGAACTTGAGCCGTCTCTGGGTATTAGTGGACAGTGAAGATGGATGACTGTTTTGCACAGCGTTAAGGTGTCAAATTTTGCAAATATTTTTTACGAATCGTGTTTGTTGCTTCAACAGTATTATAAATAGGACTGTTTGGGCCCTACGCAACACTACGAGTAGTTTTTGGGCTTCAAATCGGGCAGAGTATCCATCAACGAAGATTTAAGGACGAGACGACCATCGACGTTATCAAACGACGTAACGATCAATGCTGATCGATCTGTCATTTGGGCAAACCGTCGCTCAGTTGCTACAAATTTTCAACAAAAATTCTCGGTTTGTTAAGTATCGGGTACTGTTGCAGCTACTTTTATGAAAATGTCAATCATATATAGTAAACTGAAATTAGATTTAAGGAACTAATATGTTCGGCCGCCTGCCCAAATTATATTTTCGGCTCTCACCGCTGTATTGGATAAGCCAATTTGCGCCAATGGATCTAGGTCAGCCTTTACTACACTCTCCACCCCATTAGCTATGGGATCTACATCAATATTTGGCTCAGGCTCCTCAGATGGCGTCAGATTTTCCAGAGCGCTTCCGTTTCTTATATTCGCAACAGTAGAACGCTTTAGTTTTGGTATCATTCTCTTTTGAATTTAATGCTCCGCGGTTCGTGCCCGATTTTTGTAATTCTGGTTGCAGGTTCCTTATATGAAACTTCAGTTTAAGAAAATCTGGAAATTTTCAAACTGGTTCATACTCACAGATTCGTATATTTTTTAGTATTTGAAATATATACTCGGAGCTGAAGATAAGTTGTGACACGTATACTCCTCTTCAAAACAACATTTGGTTCACTCGTATCAGATAATTAGTCTCTGAGATTTTCAAATCAGGGTGTTGGCTGCTTACCACATTGGAAGAATGACAGATGAAGATGAGGATCTTGAGGAGGAATTAAATTCATACACAGATTTCAGAGGTGAGAATTGAATGGTAGGGATTTAAATTTACCAGGTGAAAACTGGGTAGGAAATAAGATTAATAACACAAGGGAACAGAGATTTGCAAATACCTTAATAAGGGAAGGAGGAGTTACACAAGTGGTAGAGCAATACACTAGGCAACAAAATATATTGGATATATTCCTAATAAAGCATGACGATAACCTTGTGGGGTGTCAAGTAACGGAAAGAATAAGTGATCATGAAGCAGTTCTGATGGATATTAGAGGATTCAGTGAACCAGCAGCCAAAATCGAAGGGGGAAATAGGTACAATTATAAAAAGGCACAGATTTCAAATTTGAAGTGATATTTCAGAGAATGTTTCAGCAAATGGAAGGAAGGCACAAGTACAGTAGAGTCAATGTGGGAAGAGTTTAAGGAGATGATAAGAAGGGGAGAAGAAAATTTTTATTCAAAATCAGAAAATAAAGAGAAGTAGAGAACCTGTGTACTATAATAGGGAAGTGGGGAGGTTAAATATGTTGGCAAGTAGAGAACGTAACTGAGTTAAGAGACAGTAGGGTAGTAACGAATATTTAAAACAACTAAACAAGGACTTAATAATACCTCTGAAGGTGGCTAAAGATGGGTTTATGAAGAGTATTGTCAGTGCCGGAGGATCATTAACTAATGCATCTAGAAATTTTTATGGCTATGTTAGAAAACTAAGGGGATGGGAGTGTGTTGAGACACTTATAGATAAGGATGGCGAAGAAATTACTGAGGATTTGAAAAAGGCAGAGATTTTAAGTAACTTGTTCAGTGAAAGCATTAGGGACAATGAATCAGAAAAAGGAGGGTCTAATTCGGAGAACGAGCTTAACAACACAATTAGAAATAAAGATACAAAAAAGTTGAAATTCATTCTGAGGAAATCATGAAGAAAATAAGAAAGCCGAAAAAACATAAAGGGGCTGGTGTAAAAAATATTACTACAGATGTCTTAAAGAAAGCCGGATGTGACATTGTACCCTATTTAAAAATATTATTTCAATTGAGCCTGGATACTTGCTGCTTACCATAGGACTGGAAAAGTGCGATAGTAGTGCCGGTACATAAAGGAGGGGTGAGAAATAGAGTTTAAAATTACAGGTCAATCAGTTTGACTTCAGTGGTAG
Source organism: Vandiemenella viatica (assembly GCA_031002005.1). Classification (NCBI taxonomy): domain Eukaryota; kingdom Metazoa; phylum Arthropoda; class Insecta; order Orthoptera; family Morabidae; genus Vandiemenella; species Vandiemenella viatica. The sequence continues at coordinate 249,176,351 of JARYHS010011408.1, read as the reverse complement.
GTAAATTAATGGAAAGATTGATATGCAACCACATCAGAAATGTATGTGAGGAACGTAAGTGATTTTCAATTAGGCAACATGGCTTTGAACAAGGATATTCATGCGAATCACAGTTGGTGGGATATATGCAAGATATTTCAGATGAAATGGACAAGGAAGGCCAAACTGGTAGTGTAGCACTAGATCTGTCAAAGACATTTGACAGAGGAGCCATAAAATGGTAGTAAATAAGTAAAAAACTATTGGAGTGGATGAAAAAGTGATTTTCTGGTTAGAAGAATTTTTAAATGATAGAAAACAGAAAGATAGGGTAGGAAATGCAGTATCAAAAGAAGCGGAAGTGAAAATGGGAGTGCCGCAGGGTAGCGTTTTGGGACCATTGCTATTCATTATTCTAATGAATAATTGTGTTGATTGTTTACTATCGGAAACAAGATTATTTGTACATGACATAATGCTATATAAAAGAATCAAAACGATAGATGACTGTAAACAGTTGGAGGGTGATCTGGACAGGATATCTAGTTGAGTTGGTAAACATGGGGTGAAGATAAATGCAAAGAAGAGTCAGCATATAAGATACACAAATAGAAAACAAAAGGTTGATTATGAGTATAAGCTGAGGAAATAATTGCTTGCTGAAGAGCTGAAATGTAAATATCTTGGCATTACATTTGATAACAAGCTTAACTGGGCCGGACGCATTGGACAGGTGGTAGGAAAAGGTTTCAAAATTCTGCACTGGTTGGAGAGAGTGATGAGGGGATTTACGAGAGAAGTAAAGGAATTGGGTTAGAAAACTTTGGTAAGACCATTGCTGGAATATGGTAGTGTAGTATGGGACCCAATGACCACAAGCTGGTACTCGATTTCAGGCACAATGGTTTAGGAAGATTCTCTTTTTTAGGAAAGGTGTCGGGGATTGGAATAAGTTTCCGAGGGAAATGATAGGATTTTTCATGTTAGCTTCCTATGTCCAATTTTCATGTTTAGCTAAATTTAACGATGACATCTTGCTTAAATTTTCGCGTAAATATTTCATTGTTGTTTGTTTAGTATTAACATTTTATCATTCATATTGTAAAATAATTGTAAATACACCGACTTATGTAGACCTTAAATATTTAATTTTAAATGAATGTGTCTTGTTATGACTTTCTTAGTGATAAAAGATAGCACATGACTTTGCACCTACTTCATATTTTACAAATCAAAATATTAAATTGATGAAATTATGAAGATTGTAAGTAATCAAATGGCAAGTTTCTCGCCTCGCATTCGGGAGGACGGCGATTCGAATCCCCGTCCGGGCATCCAGATTTGGGTTTTCCATGGTTTCCCCAAATCACTCCAGGCAAATGCCGGGATGCTTCCTTCAAAAGGCCATGGCCGAATTCCTTCCCATTCCTTGCCCCCATCCTTGCCCCCCATCCTTTCACGTCTCTAAAGACCTCGATGTTAAAAAGAGACGTAAAGCAGTTACAAAAAACAAAACAATAATGGCAAGTGGGGAATGCTAAACAATAATTACCAACAGCAAACCCGAATTACCACAGTACGGTGAACAACAACGTTCCTAGCATACTGGCATCTCGCCCTCCGCCGATGCAGCAACAAGTGGTGCGCCACACGCGCCCCTAGCGGCTGCGACCGGCATTATTAATGCCGTTTTAGCCCTCGGCTATCAGCCCACCTGTTTATTTAATGTTGGTAACGGAGAATAGCAATTCTGGTTGCACTGTCATGCTCACTGCTTTCTCTCGTAAATTGTTTCGATCGATACTGTATTCTGAATTGTCACCAGACCTCTTCCCCTAGACTTACTTTATCACGGCTTCATGATGAATTTTGAGAAGAAAGAATTTATATCAATGAAACGGTGAACTTTCAGATAAACCGAGCATGAGTGTAGGATAACGCTCTGGCCTTGCATTCGGGAGGACGTGGGTTCGAATCCACTTCCGTTCGGCCTTCTAGATTTCATTTTTTTCATAGTTTCTCCAGATCACTCCAAGCAAATTCCGGGATTGTTTGAGGGACGTTACCGAATTCCTTCCATTTCCGCCTTTAATGACCCCGACGTCGACGAGCCTTAAAGCCAGTAGATAAAAAAAAACCTGATCTGTATTAGGAATTAGTAACGGTTAATAAAGTTCATCTGCTTCACTCTCTGGGAAAATCTTTACAACATATCCCTTTGATTGCTATAAATCATATTAAGGCAAGGTTGAATTACAGTGTTGTTCTTCATCGATTAGTGATTTTCAGTAATTTAATTGAAAAGGTGAAATCGTAAGGGAAGAAACTTACACTCTCCTTGTATGAACTGTGTAAGTCTTTACTGTTGTTTGTCTTGTAATTCTATCTGTAAATAGCATCGGCGAGGTATATGAAATCAATGAGGTGTATTCATTCTTCGAACATACAACAGGAAGCTATATTCACCTTCGAGCGAATGTTGTTACAACCTATCCTCTTTATTACAGAAGAGGTGGAGTAAATATACATAACAAAGCTTGTACAGGAACTTCATTTAATTTAATTAAAAATTAAAACCTCAGATCGTTTAGGATATAGGAGACCTGCAAACTTCCTGCACTGTGATCTAACAGAGATCCACAACCACAATTTGTAGATAAGAAATTTGTAACAAATTTTAAAAACCTAACTGTCGCCAATTTCTTGTGAGGGGCAAATAATTCTTACTAGTACACTAACCCAAGACTTACAGCATTTTGCATTTAAGACTTCTATTGTTAATGTTCAGCTCTTGATATGAGCTAAAATCGATTCTATGGATCTGACTGGTCGATCTGGATATTATAGGGTGATGCGTCTACTAAAATTAAACAAATATTGTAGAAAGTCACCTTTTTGTTACTCTATCAAATGTGGTATGATTGTTAATTATAGGTTTATAACTGCTATAATTACTATTGCTAATTGAAGTTGATTTTATTTTTAATGAATTTAATATTTGATGAGTAGGGCGACTATTTATTTTATAATAATTTTTTAATCTAAGAATGACATAATCTGGATTTTAATTCAGGAATTTGCCTTTAATTGATCACGAACGTGGTGTATGGTAAATTTAAACAATCAAAATGTTTTACAAGCAAAAACTATTACTCAATATTAATTGGTCGAGTCTAACAAATGAATGATACGCGTCATCACCAAATTACTCAATTAACAATTAAAGTTCAATATGTTAATAAACAATGAAGAACTAATGAAACAATTATATATTTGAAACAAACTTCAAAATACATTTCATCTTAATCTTATTTGAATCTCTGGGTGCCAATTAATTCAGCATAACTCATCAAAGGGACTTAAACTTAGGGCCCAGGCTTTGATAGAACATATCTCTTATAAGGCGCATTTCTGTGCACAGGGGATTGCAGGGCGATTGAGTGACATATATGCATACACACGATGGAAAATGACCATATGTAAATTGTCTTTACCATGTACAGTATCTCCTGAACCAGTCACTTGAAGACATGAGGGCTCTGATACCCAGTCTAAGTAGTACCAGATGTCTACCTCAGAAAAAACGACTCTTCTCTAGTACGAAAACTGAGAATGGTCATCCGCGCGCTATCTGACAGATCCAAGAGTCCTCATCGAATACCTCGTCCCTTCCATCGACTTTCGAAGAGACCTCGGTGCTCCCACCATGAACGGGCGTGAAGTCTCCATCAGCCAATGGGGTGATGTCTCTGCTCTCCCCACCAATCGCTGCTTCCACGTGCGAAAGATTGTTTTAAAGAATTAGCAACATTCAGTAATATATATATATATATATATATATATATATATATATATATATATATTCTATCAGAGGAAACGTATAACACTTCTTTATACGTTATGCACCTCAAGATTCCTATGGTAATATTGACCAAGACCACGGATGACTTAAGCAGACGATACTGTCTTCCTATACTCTACTCTCTTGCTTGCACACGCTCATATACCTGTTTTCAAGATTGACATTGATACATCCTTCACCAACGCTCCCTTCAAATTAGCAATGCGTCCTACTTCTCCAACAAGGCTTAATGCACCCGCTAGTGGATGGTTAAACCAATCAAAGGGTTGAGGAAAACACGCAAAAAATTTTATGCTATTCTGGAAAGCTAAATTATTTCCATTTTATGTCCATGAGTTGGTTCAGTTCGTTTGGGTAACGTGATATTGTTTGGTGACTGCTATTACGCTAACAGGTTTGATCCCGGTTACAGACGAAGTTTCCACTATTCGGGACCTGGATAACAAGGTAGTGAACTATTTCCAAAGTCAATATTGTGTATTTATCGATAGCTTGGATAGTGAGTACATACGATGCTGTTGATGGTAACTGGACCGTGAGATGGGGACGTTAAGCTTGGCAGCTCCGTTGGTGACTTCCGACAAATAGGCTTGGTTCGGTACGCATTATGTTTTACTTTATTATCCTTCATCTCCTTGTGCATATTACACATATAAAATGAAACTTAAACATACAGATTAAATGAATAATGCGTCGTACTTTTGCAAAAAGGCCTAATACAACCATCTAGGGGATGGTTAAACTAATCTACGGGTCGATGACAACACGCAAAACATTTCTCGTGCAAACAGATATACAGAAAATAAGAGCAACAGATATTTTTCGTGAGACAGGATGTGAGCTTGGTCAACAGTGGCACGCACAATCACTGGCTCGCAACTGATACAACTTGCGCAGCAAAACGTGACACCGAATTGCGTTCGTCGCTCTGGAGAGAGGTTGAACAAAAAAAAAAAAAAAAAAAGGTCGAAACAAGGGTAGAGTGAGGACAGTAGCCACGTGCGATACAGATCCACTATGCATGAAGCGAGGCAGCCAGAAAGGTGGCTACTGCGCCCGTCAGCAGCCGTGTAATCTGTCAGCAGAGCACGGTGGGACCCAGAGGGAGATGACATCGCGCCTCTAAATCGCCGCCACCAGCACACGACAGCGCATGGTAATGTTGCCAGAACTGAGTCACGTACAGCGCACATCGTCTGCGAGCCGCCTGCTGCTCTGGACACACTGCCAGCAAAGTGTTCACAGCAGTCACTGCAAGGCACAGCATTACAACTCTACTTCTGTCCGCTTCACAGCGAAATGTTAGCCTGTCAGCTACTATATATTTGCCGCGATAAGACCTTGGAGGTGTTGTGAAATTTTTCGTGATATATGCTCCAGAGTGTGTTGGATGATCTCCTTTTTCCGGTCCACTATTTCTAGATTTATGGAAGAAAATAACTTTCCAAACAAATGCGATATTTCAGAAAAAAAAGTATACGGAAAATCATTACCATTCTCCCACAACATTACGAAATTGATCTGTTTTTTTTTTTCACACTGTATCGGGAGCATGGTGGGAGCTATTATTACAATATTAAGATGAATATTAGTTTTGGTTATCTGGACAGCTAGAATTCTTTATTGCTGTAGGGTTACAGGTAAGTACGAGGATGAGTCAAATAAAAACCTTAAATATTTTTTAAAATATTATTTATTGTGCAGAAGTGGTACAAAGCTGCATAACTTTTCAACTTAATCTCCCCCACGCTCAATGCAAGTCCTCCAGCCCTTACAAAGTGCATAAATTCTTTTAGAAAAAAATTCTTTTGGTAGTCCGCGCAACCACTCATGCACCGCGTGACGTACCTCTTCATCAGAACGGAACTTCTTTCCTTCCATTGCTTCTTTGAGTGGTCCAAATATATGGAAATCACTTGGGGAAGGTCTGGTGAGTATGGTGGATGAGGAAGACACTCAAAATGCAGGTCTGTGATTGTTGCAACAGTAACGATTTTGCAAGGAAGCCATCACCTTCTCGTTCATAGCGCCGAAGAAGTTCTTCACAAGCATCAACACGTCGTTCTCTCATTTCAGGAGTCAGCTGCCGTGGCACCCATCTTGCAGACATTTTGTGGAACTGTGGTGTGCTGAACCATGACTAATCTTTAAACATGCTGCAATGTCATTCAGTGTCACTCGGCGGTTTTCCATCACTATGGCTTCAACTGCTGCTATGTTCTGTGGAGTCACAACTCGTTGTGCCTGACCTGGACGAGGAGCATCATCCACTGAAGTCACACCATTTGCGAACTTCCTACTCCATTCGTAGACTTGCTGCTGTGACAAACATGCATCACCGTACTGAGCCTTCATTCTTCGATGAATTTCAATAGGTTTCACACCTTCACTGCTCAAAAACCGAATTACAGAACGCTGTTCTTCCCTGGTGCAAGTCTCAAGTGGGGCAGCCATCTTTATACTGATACTGCGGCGGTATTTGTGCATCTGCACTATGCTGCCACCTACAGGCTATTCTGCACGCTGCTTGTAGCACGCGTACCAACTTACAGGATAACGGCGCGAAATTTCGATTTTTTTATTACAAATTTAAGGTTTTCATTTGACTCACCCTCGTAAATATTAAGTTTTATTTGGTCTTCTGGCATTTACTTTGCTGGGTATATTTAACGTTACCTCTAACACAAGATAATGCAACATTATAAGCAAGCAATACCCATACCTCACAATTTGCCGAATCAGAGCAAACAATAATTGAACTTTAAGTATTTTAGGTATCAAAGTGATTAATGAAACATCGTGACGACACAGGTCAACTGTTAGATTTTATGCATATACACATATATGAAACATCGTGGCGACACAGGCCAACTGTTAGATGTTATGCATATACACATATGAATATTACCAGGGTGCCATTAACAAAAATCAAAACAAAATGAACATCATCTGAATCATGTTAAAAACAAGTAGCTTTCAGAATTTAATGTTTGGTGAAAAAGTTGCCAGCTATCTCAGGGGTCATAATTAGAGGTGAAATTCCAGTCTCATGTGGCGTTTACGGGTCACTAAAGTCTCGTTAAACCGTGAACATTGGCCTGACGTAAGAGCAGATTACCATATGAAGACAGCACTGTGATGGACGCAACCCAGTGTGTTACTGTGAGATGTGGATCTCAAAGTCGCGGCCAGCGCGGCAGCGCTCGTCTTGCTCAAGTGTCTTCCACGACTGCGTCAGGCCACTCCGTGAGTGAGTCGATGTAGCTTCCTTTAGCCACAAAGAAAGCTATGGCCCACTTCTCATAGTCCAGCGACCAGGTTACATGAAAAAAAAGAAGAAGCTGTGGAGTCACTTTTGTAACACCCGACGCTATACAGCATTGGTGGGATAGCGTGGGCCAAAATCACGTGGTTCCCAGAACACTCGCTATTAGCCTTTCGTTTCGCGCTTACTTGAGGCAGCGACGACCTTCAACACCCTTGCCTCTTGGCTGAGAGGACAACGCCCTGGTCTTGGGCTAACGGGACTCACTTGTCGCACCCGGCATCCCTATTGTGCTCAATGTGACTCCTTGGCACCAATCATCAGTTTCTCCGGCCACGCAGACGTTCAGATTTTCGCACTGACCATCAGCATATTTAATTATTTCATCATTTATTTGCTCCTTTACATAAGTAACCTTGCAAAACCAAAAGTTACTTATAAATCTTTGGTATGAATAATTTAATAAAATAACAAAACAATTTACACTGAATAAATAAATCTGAATATAATAAGTAGAAAACTATACACATTCATGGAGTGTGGTATGAGCGTCACACTACAACATGTGTTTCTTAAAGATGCAAAACCATTTGATATGGTGACGTACCATTAATTTTTAATTATGTTAAGTAACAGTTACAATGAAAAATTGAGTTCTGTTGAAACTATAAAGAAAAATCTTAAATATATGTGAATAAAATCAGTGAACTAAAATTGTATTGCGAGAGGTTTCTTTTTTTTTTAATTGAAGTTACTATAAGCAGTCACTGCACTAGACATTTCAACTCTCCTACAGTTTTACATATCCTCATAGAAGGTAATGTCAAAAACGTGAAGTAATTATATAACAAGTTGTTTTGTTCGCAAAGTTTTGCGAGATATGTATTCAGCACTCTACCTGATTTAAATTTAATTTGTACATTTCCATTATCAAGTACGGAAATGTAGTCTTTTTTTGTCCTAGATGGTGCTTGAATAAACAAAATTCTGAATAGTGCGGTACGTAAACAACTAAGGGACAGAAGTCAGTGGAATGACTTCTTTCAACACTTTGAGGTTCCCAGAATACTTGGGTGAGTTATTACTTGATTCAAAGGAACATAAATTTGACTAAGCCAAAAACTTTTTGAAACAAATAATACATTTCTGCCTGAGGATCGAGTCTTCCACTTCGTTGTTTCAAGACATTTGCAAAGGACATTTTGTAAGAATTTGCACGGTGGTAGGCACAGGTGACTAATTTTTTTAAATTATCGTATTTTTTAGGGGACTATATACTAACGCAGATTATTTTCCAATAAAATCCATACTATGCTTGTTTAACTGTTATAGTACTTTCAATACTTCCAATTCATTATCATGTCGTTCGGACTTGTGGCTTCACCATCGTACATTCTCCTTACGTCTGGTTAATTTTCTGATTTGACACAACTTGCTTTAAGGATCGTCGTAAATACCAGCCGTAGAAGGAATTTACAAAAGGAACGCTGATCGTTGGAATAGTTATTTATGGACGTCTAATACCACTTCTGTCTAAACGGCCAACAGTAATACATGACTTCCTGTCTCAGTATTGTCCTATCTACTGTTTAAGAGTGACTACAATGAGAAATTCGTAAATGAAAAACATAGTTTGGTAAGAATTTGGTCCGAACAAAATACTTCAGAAAACCAGCAGGTACTACAGTGGTAGCAATAAACAAAATTTCACAAACGGAATAGATTACAACTGTTGCACAAAAGAAGGCTCCAAAGACAACAATTCTTAAAAGACGAAATCATTTAGATCTCGGATGCATAAAGAAGCTTTTGAAACTGTGAGTATTGACTACAGAATCGTACGGAAGCAAAAATCGGAATTTATGGAATAAAAAAAAAAAAGATATTTCGAAAGTGGTGTGATAGGAAATCATTCAGAGAATCAGTGAAGTTCCGGAATTGGTGGGTGAAGAAAACTGCTCATGAAAGAATCTTAGTAGTAAAGTAAAAACATATATAAACACTACTGAATGGATGACACTGAAGGATTGTGCGGCAGCCTAGTGAAAGAGTTTCAATTCGCCACGCAATCCGTCTCTGAAGTGGCTACTTTATTTAATGTCGGTAATATTATCATATGATGGGGATCTACAATCTTATGTGGTAGCTGAACCACGGAGTGTTTTCTACCCTGTTCACTACGAGCTGGCGGCTCAAGGTCATTCCCCAGACCCTGCTCCTAATCTAACCACCCATCCTACCTACTGTGTCTAGGTGGTAAATTTCCTCTTCGCTTGCAGGGGTAAGGGCAGTGAAGTGGATTGGGAACAGAGCATACAGACCTTGAGTCACCTTTGTTATGGTAGCTTCCCATTGTCCTTGGATTTGTAAGCCGCGCCATGCAGCCTCATTATACGGATCAGTTTAAACTGACCACAGGCTAGCCCTCGCCACCTCGCAGCCACCTCCCCACCACGTTGCCTAGTGTCGTTTCAGCTACCCGGGCGTTTGATGTTTACCGACTGGGCGACGGATAGAGACGCGCCATCCCTGCCAGCAGATGCGGCTCCCTACCCACGGCCCACTGTTGATAGCTGGACTGGCCCGGCCGGCAAATACACGGGCCGTAGGAAGACACCTTCAACTGAACGGGATATAGTACACTACGCATGAACAGAGCAAAGCTTTGCCATAGGTTGTCGGTTGTAAAAATTGCGGCTGCGATAGGGATTCAAACAGCAAATCTTTCCACTGCCACGCAGGCGCCTAAACTACCGGAGTCGTTCTCCAAAATCTCAGAAAAAAAGTAATACAGCATCAGTGCATGCAAAAACGGAATAGAATTGTTTTTAATTATTTTTTAGTGGGAAAACATGTAAACGAAGACCAAAATAATAGTATGCGAAGCAGACAACTACTGGTTTGAATTTCAGAGAGCTAATGAGACTGTCAAATGGTGACAAGATGTGGACTAGACTACCTCACAAAACCAGTTAAGACTGATCCCAACAGGGTTCTATGATTATGATTTCTAATTAAGCTATTTTGAAGTGATTTAGTGTACCTAGTGCAGAGATATTATGCTCGGTGCTAGTGTCGTCTACTCGCTTGTAGGTAATAAGTAAGGGATGCTAGTCATGCATGAGGTGTCGCAGCCCTACAAGTGATTTAGTAAGATGCCAGCCAGATACAGCAGGTAGATTGTGTTACTCCGGTAGCTGCACACCACACGGCAGTCAGCCAACCGGCAATATCTCGCATCGCAGCACTCTCTCGACTGACTAATGAGGATTAGGGCAAAACTATTAAGTCAGTAGGAGTCGAGATAATTTTCTGTTCTTTCGATAATTTCAAGGAAGCTTTACTAGCGCTTTGTAAAAAAGGTCACGGGGTTCCGATGGCTTCTGCCGTATCCCGTAGCATTCACGGAGGTAGAGCTCCGCATTCCCATTACAACCGTTGGCACAGCTGGCCTCGGTAGCGTAGGGGCTAGAGTGCTAGCTCCGCGTACCGAAGGTCGCCGGTTCGAGTCCGGCCGAAGGCATGGGTGTTTAGTGTTGTGTCTGTGAATGTCTTGTCCGTGTTGTAGTGTCCTTTTGTCAGTACTTGATAGCAACAAATCACATTGAGCTGGCTGTATGGCCCAGTAGCCGAATGCCATAAAAAAAACCATTGGCATTAGAATAGCTGTGAAGGGGTCAACGCCACGCTCCTACCGTTCTTTACACTATTACACTTCTTCAAGCAAGTTCCAGAAGAGTTTTTAAGCGCTACCTTCATTGTGTTCTTTATCTTCAGCGCATTTTTTTTCTTTTAAAACCTATTGAACTGAGCACATTACATTTTTTTCCCTTTATTATCTCCTAATTCTTCATTGAATTTTGGTACAAAGAATTTAATAGTTTACTTGGCATTCAGAGATTAGTGGCTTTGATTCTTATTTCCAACACATTGATCTATCAATGCTCTCTTCAGTCAAAGGCGGTTGTGAACCACAGTATCTGGCAGAATACTACAGAAATTTTTGTTTCACATAGTCATCTTTAGCTAAGTCCAAGCTGCGTTTGAAAAAATTAACTCGTTCTGATGTAGTAATTTCTCAGAGTATCAAGTAATTCAGAATTATGCTATGAAAAGATGTGCAGTTATCAGCTGTTGGTCACGGAGCGATCTAATAGACTCTTTTTTGTAGTCTGCGTGCCTCACAAAAGCTCACAGGAAAGATCACTTACATAAGATTCGATTTTGAGTTGCTTCGTCTGAGATATCTTACTTATATGCCAGTGACTTGGTTGAGAAAGTAATCATTGTCTCTACTCTGTGACTTTGAGTATTTACTGAGACAGTATTTATACAAGTATAATGTTTATTTTTGACCTTTGAGTTTCTAGACGGGTAGGAATTACAATTTAATCAAGCAGCCGGCAGTAAGATTGGTATAACCCTAACATACTGCTGCTTAGGTCAAAAGTCTGCAATTGATAAAGATTAACAAGCATTACTATATTCTTTTAACCGCACCATGCGCTATTCAGCTCTAACTTATGAAGAAAATTCCGATTAATTTGAAACAATTGCTATTATTTTCTGTTCTGAGACTTTTTGTAGGACTTTCGTAAGGACGGTTGAGAGTTATGTAAGTATAGTGGCTATTACGAAACAACGTATTTAGCGTTTTAGTGTCTAAACATAGTGTAACGTAGGATTTTCATATAACTTTCTGTATTAAAATGTCACAGTTCTAGCTGAAATACTCTGATTTACTGAAGTGTCACGTTAATAGTCTCTGAAGGCTGCGTATTTGGTCGTATTATTGTGCCAAAATTAGGTTGCTCATATAGTCATGGACTCATGAGAATTAGTAAAATGAATAAGGGAGATAGATCATAAAATACGATGAAATGCCAGTTTTGTAATGATGTCATCATGTCTGTCTTGCATTACGTGTCAATGACCGTCGTATAAATGTTCGATTTCTACCCATACATCCACTGTTAAACAGCAAACTAAGAAGGAAGAATACAGACTTATGTTTTGTGCACTGGTTTAACATATTTGACATCTAAATTAAAATTGTAAATCGACTGTGAAGAAAGGATAATTATTGAGAGGATTGTAAAATGGAAAGAGGTTAAGATTTTTTTTTTTTTTTTAAATTGCAGGAATAAAAAATGAATTTTATGAGTGTTATTAAATAAAAATTAAATGTAATGATGAAAAAATTAATTGCTGGAAAGCTGTAGTCATTATTGACGGTCTTAGGGCTGGTAAATAAATATATAATATAAGTACTTAAATGATATCATTTAACGAGCTCTTTTTTTTCCGGATGCAACTTGCTGTGTCACAGTTTGTTTTACGCTCTCCGTAATTAAATCCCTCTGTTATAGTGAGTTTCAATTTCAAGCACATTATCCTCCGTCACTCACCGAGACGGTTACAGTCAGGTAATTAAAGCATGCAATTAACCTGAGGTGCAAATGATAGGTTTCGTTTACACTGCGCACTGCGTGGGTTGCAGCTGTTTTGCATATAATGCAACCGGTCTTAAGGACGTATAATTTAATCTCCCAAGACTAACAGGATTTCCTGCTGAGCACCTACAGTTTTTTTATCTGTCTTCTAGCCTTCTGTAATTATAATCCTACCTTAGAACTGAAATTAATGCCCGAGAGCCATGCGAAAAACATTCCGCCATGTCTTTGTCTCTTCAGTGGTGGTGGAATGAACCGAGCGTGCTGGGTGCGCACTGGCCTCGCATTCGGGAGGACGCCGTTTCGAATCCTTATCCGGGCACCTAGATTGGGTTTTCCATTGGTTCCTTAAGTTACTACAGGATGCTTCCTTTAAAAGGCCATGGCAGAATTTCTTCCCGTTCCTTGCACTCAGTCCTTTCCCGCCTCTAATGACCTCGACGTCGACGAGGCGTAAAGCCATAAGTGGCTGACTGTAATTTTGCCATGCACTTAAAAAACTGATTTCTATTATTCTAAGAAAAGGAAAAATCGTTTTATTGAAAAGACCAGTTTAAATCCTTTTTAAAAAAGACGGTTTGAAACGAGTGTTGGTACTGCTGCAAAATCGATTCTCATTATATAGACCATTTCTCCTTCGTTGTTTTCAGCCAAAACTAAATTTTGAGACAGACCCGGTAAGAAAATAGACAACTCTGACCGTCACACACGAATTTTTTAAAGTTTTTCTTCGATCTTTTTTCCAAATTTTGCAAAATAATATTTTTAGAAAATTTTAAACAGGATATTCGGTTTCGGGTCAACGGAACAGATATAGAGTGCAAATTTATTTTCGTTTACTGTTTGCTTAACAGATACAGTAGAGCGGCAGCAACAAGACTTTATTTAGTCTTGATTACCAAACCCTGAGGAGTAGAGAAAAGTTTTGAGAAATGAAAGTACGTATCCAACAAATGAATTGGGAGCTGAAAAAAGGCATTGTAGAAGATACGGGGAGTGAAGTTCTCGTAGCTGAAAGAGAGAGAAATGTTCTGCACCTTCCTTTTTCAATATCCTGCCACCAAAAGAATACGTATTGATGTAAGAATTAAAAGTAATGTATGGAAGTGAAAAGATGACCATGACCACAAGCTGGCACTCGATTTCAGGCGCAATGGTATAAGACGATTCTCTTGTTTAGGTAAGGGGGTCAGAGGTGGGAATAAGTTACCAAGATAAATGATGAATAACTTGAAAGAATTTAAAGTTGAAATTTGTAGCGTGCGTTCCATTGCAATTAAATTAAATTAAACTACGTAATGAACTAACACTTCGAAACTTTATAGCCAACCTGATACAAATGTAAAAACATGATACATTGCATGAACGAATTTCCTCCTTAGACTCTGGAAATATAAGGTAACTGGGCTAGAAATGCGAAACTGGGAAAGGTATTAGCAATCCAAAATGAGGTCTACGTTTTCTTGAATAACTATGTAAGAATGTAGCAACTAAAAAAATTCTTTCAATAATTCTGAGTAATTTTGGAATACCACTAGAGTAATCCCTAAATAATGTTTTTAACATTATTGGAAGATAGAATGGCATTTACTGTTCAATATACGCTGTTATGTTCTTACGAGAAATTGAAGCAGACACATCGAATCTGATCTATATGGTTCGGATCTTTATGACAAAAAAATTGAGAAATATGCAGGCAAATATGGCCTTAAAAATCGGTAAATATGACCTAAAAATGACAAAATACGACCAAACATTTAAATTATCTATACATCAAAACATGCACCATTGGAAAATTAAATTTTAAATAGTTTTGTTGAACTCACTTTAATTTCAGATAATTTACAGAACAGAACTCTTTCATCAGTACTAAAATACTCTTCTCTAAATTCCCTTAAGTAACTTCGCACTTTCAGAAAATTTTAATTTCGGCATGTCGGTCGGTCTACTCATTGATCCACAGCAGATTTAACGATGACTGAGGATATTTCTTTGGCATTAAATGTAGGCGGAACATTACGTTTATAGAGTGACAATAATGTGACTGGTGAATTAGGAACGCAGTGAAAATTATTTTTTTCCCCAACCTGTATAGCAGAAGTACAGGTCTATGAATAATTATCTTAATTTCTTCTCATCCATATATAGTGAATTCCCGGTACTATTATAAAAATTACCAGTTTTTTCCTCAAAATGCGACCATATGACCATAAATATTATCGAAATATGAACAAAACTAGGAAAATGGTCTGAATATGCATTTATATGTTATATTAAATACATTTAGATATAATAAAAAACGTTGAATCAGTGTTTAATTCAGCATTTCAGCTCAAAAAGAAGGCAGGAAAAAAATATGATTTCTCCTAAAGATCCGAACCCAACTAACCTACAACAAGTAGAATACTGGAGTCGTCGCGTGGAGCCATCTACCGACAGCAGCCACTACCACTCGGCCTCCACACTCGGTTCCGTTATGAACAGCCATAAAGCACGCAGCTGTCTTCATAAAAGCTGATACATGCCTCCGTATTTTCTCAGCACTGTTCTTACGGAGCCATTAAAATAACCTATAGGCTTTATGGCAGTGCTGTCACAGGAATGCGCGAGTCGAGCCGCAGACGTAGGAAGAAAGGGAACTTGGCGACCTCGCAGGAGACGGAAGAGGAATCGCATCGGGAGTGCTTTCATTTCCGAGAACCGTAACAAAGTGTTTTCCACACAACCGTTTCCGAATAGGATCTACGAAAATCTGTCGCCGTGTTTTTATCTTCCTCGCATGTTTCCTTATACAGCACTTTTTCACTTTATTTTCTGTCATGGCTTCGCTGTATGGGCTTTAAGAAAACAGTGCTGAGCAGTTGCTGCTGTGTTATATCATACAAATCTCTACCTTCTACAAACATTATGAGTTTTACTGATCGTTGGCATGGTCATATTTGAAGATTTAATTCCAACACAATTCGAAGATTTGTTGGGTCCTCAAAAAGGGGGCATTTAAGTCAATGTAAGATGGGACAAGATGTTCAAAATTTTAAGGAAGTCAGGTCTAAATATCGAGATAGAAGAATACTTTATAAACTATACAAGAATCAACTGGCTATAATAAAAGTAGAGAATCCTGAGATACATGCATCAGTTAAAAAGGGTGTGAGATAAGGTTGTAGTCTATCTCTGTTAATATTCAACTTGTATGTAGAGGAAGCATTAAAGGAAGCAAAAGAAAAATTCTCAAGTGTAATAAGTCTTCTAGGAGATAAAATCAGTATTCTACGATTTGCTGATGACATTGTCTTGTTAACAGAACAGGCTAAGAATATTGAGGAGTTACTGAATGGCATGAACAAAATACTGATGGATGGTTTTGGCCTGAATGTAAATCAAAGAAAGACAAAAGTGATGAAATGTAGCAGAAATGATACCAATACTAATAGATTAAATATAAAAATAGGATCGGATGCAATAGGAGAAGTAAGTGAATTCTGCTACTTGGGAAGCAAAATTACAACCGATGGCAGAAGCAAGAATGATGTTAAAAGCAGAATATCACTAGCAAAAAGAGCCTTCACGAAAAAGTGAAATCATTTAATTTCAAATATTGATCAAGGAATTAAAAAGAACTTTTTAAAACACTATGTATGGAGCACAGCACTTTATGGTAGCGAAGGATGGACTTCAGGCATATAAAAAAGAAAGAAAATTGAAGCATTTGAAATGTGTTGCTACAAAAGAATGCTGAAAATTAAGTGGACAGACAAAGTACGAAATGAACGAGTTTGGAAATGATGGGTGCGGAAAGAAGTTTGTGGAAGAAGCTTACAGAAAGAAGAGACAAGCTTGTAGGTCATATTTTGAGACATGCTGGATTGGTTTATTTGTTCGTGATGGGAATAGTAGATGGTAAAAACTGTAGAGGAAGACAGAGATTAGAATATATAAAGCAGATAATTGAGGACGTGGTTTGTAAGGGATATGTAGAGATGAAGAGGATAATACAAGATAGGATGGAATAGAGGATTGCATCAAACCAGTCCTATACTGTAATGCCTGCAGACGAAATCTGGCGTATGGTGTGATCACAGCATACATTGGGGAATAGAAGGCCTTGTTAGGACTCTACAAAAATTCTGGCTGTGATGCTACTATTCGTTGATACATGAGCACTTTCTTCTTTTTCACTACATTTTCCAAACATTTTGGTGTCTGTTGCCTACGATGGGATTCACTCATCGTTGGCGTGATAAAATTTGGAGCTGTGGTTTTACGTCCGGATGCTCCAGCTGACACCAAGCATTTTATACCTACTGCCAGGTCTTACTAAGTAGTAAGTACTAAGTGAAGTGTCATTATTTGTGTTTCAAATGTGTAAATTTGTTATGCTTGTAGTAAGTGTAATTTTTGAAATGTGTATTTTATGAGGCGAGATTGGGGACCATCGATGACTGTAGAAAACCGCGTAAAAATCAGAGTTGTGGCTGACGGTAGGCGAGGTTCTGGGTTCGTGCCCTGTCCCGTTGTATCTCCCTGATCCATAGTGCGTTGCCTCTGCTCACTGAGCCACACTTACGGTTGTTATTGGATACATAACTTGTCTGAAAATTTCAACTAGTAGGTAAGTAAACTGTGGACTCCGCTTCATTTGTTCACTGGGACAATGTTTTTGTTTTTTGTTTGTTTGTTTTTTGTTTCGTGTGTGTATGTGTGTGTGTGTAAGCACGTGATACGTGATATCCTGAGCGTAAATCCGCCAGTCCCAGTTAACCATTTAATGTACTTATTAAAACATCTCACAAGCATTTAGTATCGACAGTCTCCCCTATTCCGCAAAAAAGTAAGGCTTCAAAAGTTTCGCTCATCTTGTGTGTTAGCTCAGTGGACACAACGCTCACCTTCAAATTTCGCGTTCCTATGTTCGATGCTCGATGCAGCCAGAAGATCTTTTTTCTTTTTAACGGGCTTTGTTTGTATGAGCTACGCTAGGACAGTCCGTCCTTCGGATCCCACGTTAAATTGTAGGTCCCAGAGGAACGGAACTGGCCACACCTCGGACACAATGATTAGTATTCCTCATTCAGGAGGATGCGATCAACCTCAAGATTAAGGACTGAGCCAAGTGTATCATCTCTATGAATGCATACGGGAGGACACCGGTTCGAATCCCTGTCCTGGCATCCAGATTTAAGATATCCACGTTTTCTCTATAACACTCCAGGCGAATGCCGGGAGGCTTCCTTCAGAATACCATGGCCGAATTCCTTCCCGTTCCTTGTACTTAATCCTGTCCCGCCTATAATGACATCGATGTCGACGAGGTGTAAAGCCATAAGTAAAAAAAATCTCTATACGTATTTGTTTTAAACAAGAATTTTCTACAGGTCTGGGGAGCTTTAATTTCATTGACGGGGATTAAAAAAAAATTATATAAAAGTTAATTCCTTGAGAGTCTTCTCCAATGTGGATATTTTTTTTTATCTGCATCGATGATCAGATTTTATTGTATTAATTTTAACACTATATCGTTAATGGTAAGAGTGGACTTCGTCTAAATCATGTCGGGAAATAGAAAGCCAGAAAGCTTAAATTATACCAAAGCAATGCTGTCAGTACCATCAAATCACTGAACCAATTATCGATCCAAATCATCGATGGTAGTAAAGGATACTCTGAATAAAATGGACATATAATTCGCGTAAATAAGTTACCATTTAATTTAGAAAAAAACTGATTAATTTAACAACAAAATTAGGAGGAAGGACATTTATAATCTTATATATATATAAAAATAGACGTGTTTTTTCCTATGTTTCACTTTTCAGCCACCACTACCTAGCGCAGATCACTGATGTTTGTGGGTGGAAGTAGCATGGAGTTTCCTGTCGTGCACAACGTTGGCCAAATGCCGATAGCTGTGGGGATGTGGGAGATATAATGATTAAAGTTGGTCAGTGCAGGGAGTTTTCATAATTCGACCAAAAATTCGTACCTCCGAATCTCTTTCCTGCCACAACTACATAACATAGACCTTTGGTGTTTGTGTGTGGTAGTAGAATCGTCTTTCCTGTCGTGCACTATGGTTTTAGATGTCGGTAGCTATGGGGGTGTGGGAGATATGGGGGTTGAAAGTGGTCGACCTGTGGCAATTTCATACTTCTGCCAAAGACAAAAGTGTCATCGTGTATCACCTTTCAGCGAAAACTATAGATCACAGATAACTGGCGGTTGCGTGTAGTAGTAGCACAGATTCAGCTTTCGATCACAACAGCGGCCGAATTTCAGAAACTGTGGTACTGTAGTACTGTGGTAGATATGGTGGTTGTAAGTGGCCGACCAAGGATATTTTCGTATTTCGACTGTCTCCGCATATGTCACTTTTCTGCCACAACTACATAGCATAGAGCATTGGTGTTTGTGTTTGGTAGTAGAATCGTATCTCATGTAGTGCACTATGGTTGTTAGATGTCGGTAGCTATTGGGATGTGGGAGAAATGGGGGTTGAAAGTGGTCGACCTGTGGCAATTTCATACTTCTGCCAAAGACAAAAGTGTCATGGTGTATCACTTTTCAGCGAAAACTACAGATCACAAATAACTGGCGTTTGTGTGCAGTAGTAGCACAAAGTCACCTTTCGATCACAACAGCGGCCGATTTTCAGAAACTGTGGTTGTGTGGGAGATATGGTGGTTGTAAGTGGCCGACCAAGGATATTTTCGTATTTCGACTGTCTCCGCATATGTCACTTTTCTGCCACAACTACATAGCATAGAGCATTGGTGTTTTTGTTTGGTAGTACAATCGTATCTCATGTAGTGCACTATGGTTGTTAGATGTCGGTAGCTATGGGGGTGTGGGAGATAAGTGGGTTGAAAGTGGTCGACCTGTGGCAATTTCATACTTCTGCCAAAGACAAAAGTGTCATGGTGTATCACTTTTCAGCGAAAACTATAGATCACAGATAACTGGCGTTTGTGTGTAGTAGTAGCACAGAGTCACCTTTCGATCACAACAGCGGCCGAATTTCAGAAACTGTGGTACTGTAGTACTGTGGTAGATATGGTGGTTGTAAGTGGCCGACCAAGGATATTTTCGTATTTCGACTGTCTCCGTATATGTCACTTTTCTGCCACAACTACATAGCATAGAGCATTGGTGTTTGTGTTTGGCAGTAGAATCGTATCTCATGTAGTGCACTATGGTTGTTAGATGTCGGTAGCTATTGGGATGTGGGAGAAATGGGGGTTGAAAGTGGTCGACCTGTGGCAATTTCATACTTCTGCCAAAGACAAAAGTGTCATGGTGTATCACTTTTCAGCGAAAACTATAGGTCACAAATAACTGGCGTTTGTGTGCAGTAGTAGCACAAAGTCACCTTTCGATCACAACAGCGGCCGATTTTCAGAAACTGTGGTTGTGTGGGAGATATGGTGGTTGTAAGTGGCCGACCAAGGATATTTTCGTATTTCGACTGTCTCCGCATATGTCACTTTTCTGCCACAACTACATAGCATAGAGCATTGGTGTTTGTGTTTGGTAGTACAATCGTATCTCATGTAGTGCACTATGGTTGTTAGATGTCGGTAGCTATGGGGGTGTGGGAGATAAGTGGGTTGAAAGTGGTCGACCTGTGGCAATTTCATACTTCTACCAAAGACAAAAGTGTCATGGTGTATCACTTTTCAGCGAAAACTATAGATCACAGATAACTGGCGTTTGTGTGTAGTAGTAGCACAGAGTCACCTTTCGATCACAACAGCGGCCGAATTTCAGAAACTGTGGTACTGTAGTACTGTGGTAGATATGGTGGTTGTAAGTGGCCGACCAAGGATATTTTCGTATTTCGACTGTCTCCGTATATGTCACTTTTCTGCCACAACTTCATAGCATAGAGCATTGGTGTTTGTGTTTGGTAGTAGAATCGTATCTCATATAGTGCACTATGGTTGTTCGATTTCGGTAGCTATGGGGGTGTGGGAGATATGGGGGTTGAAAGTGATCGTCCTGTGGCAATTTCATATTTTTTGCCAAAGACAAAAGTGTCATGGTGTATCACTTTTCAGCGAAAACTATCGATCACAGATTTCTGGCGTTTGTGTGTGGTAGTAACACAGAGTCACCTTTCGATCACAACAGCCGCCGATTTTCAGAAACTGTGGTTGTGTGGGAGATATGGTGGTTGTAAGTGGCCGACCAAGGATATTTTCGTATTTCGACGAAAGGCATGTGTCTCCGCAGATTTCACTTTTCTGCCACGACTACATAGCATAGAGCATTGGTGTTTATGTGTGGTAGTAGAATCGTGTCTGCTGTCGTGCACTATGGTTGTTAGATGTCTGTAGCTATGGGGGTGTGGAAGATTTGGGGGATGAAAATGGTCGACCTGCGGCAATTTAATATTTCTGCCAAAGACGCATGTGTCACGGTGTATCACTTTTAAGTGAAAACTATCTATCGCAGATCACTGGCGTTTGTGTGTGGTAGTAATACAGAGTCTCCCATCGATCACAACGTTGGTCGAAATTCGGTAACTGTGGGAGTGTGTGAGATATGGTGTTTGATATTGGTCGATCATGAATATTTTCGTATTTTATCCAAAGACTTGTGTGTATCCGTAAATTTTACTTTGCTGCCGGAACTACATAGCGCAGAAGATTGGTATTTGTGTGTGGTAATAGTATCGAGTCTCCCATCGTGCACTATGGTGGTTAGATGTCTATAGCTGTCAATATGAATTCTTTACAATCACGAATGAAGTCGTGGGTACCAGCTAGTTTTAAATAAATTTCTAAAATAATTCAAATATTTGAAGTTTCTGGATGAATGTTTACATCACAACGTAAAGTAAGAATCAAGACATTCAACATCATTTTTAAAGCCGTAATTTTCAAAAATCACTATTAAGAATAAGAACAGATATTGCTGTCTTCATCAGATCACCTGCTAACCAATATCAGATGTCGGTTTTAGCTAAATTTTCTATGCATTTAAGACGTCTTTCATAACGTGTATTACAACAAAATGACCTTTATTAAGAGTATTAAATTTAAGACAGATCAATAAAATCGTAGCTAGATCCAAATTCGGTTGCTCCTAATCTTCCTTGAAATTCAGTGAAAACTCATTAGCTTTTACTGGCATTATTTTGATGAAATTACGATTAGGGTGGTAATACCAAATGGCTTCCGAACACAGTTAAATGTGATAATCCTTTGAAATTTTGGAGTAAAATTTTGTATGTAGGTCTTTCATTTCTGCAAAGTAAAAAATAATAAGACAGTGCTCACTATTATACTCTATTGACAAGACATCAAAGTCTTTCAACGCAACATCAGTTTCCTCACTACGTAATAATATTAGCTGCTGCCTTATACTTACAGTCCATTAATTGATTCAACAAATTACCTGTAATAACCGGCAGCTGAGGAAACTAACGAGCTGAATCATTCTCTGCATGTTCTAAGATTATTACTTCCAGCTGCTTGTTAGTGAGCTAACAAGCGTTGTTAATAGGAATGAAAACAATTTAGATCTCGTAGCGACATATCGGTGCAACTAGCTATGCAATCACATGTGGAGAAAGCTGAAATATTACTCTGTGTTGCATAAGGGGGTGTGTCTGCCTTCATTTGCGTTAATGTCCACCTTTCAAACATGTTTAAAGCGGCCGCATTCCACGATCATTATTCATAAAAGTGAACGGACTCATTAGCCTACCTTTTACTTGGGTAAAGAAGGTATTTACTTATTTACGGTTCTTCTGAAGCTTATGAATCTTTAGACATCTATATTAAATTAATTGTGGGATACTGCTGGTGTTACGAAGCATATTGGTTCCATCCAGATTCTTCTGTTTGCAGGCAGGTTTTCTTACATGTATCAACACTTTCATACAATTCTTCATGGAATACACCAATTAAAAAAATTTGGTACCTACACAATGCAGGAGGCCATATAGGATGAAGGAGCTGAAAAGCATGACTTTTTGCCAAACTGTTGGTAACATTGCTAAAAAGATATTTTAAGTTCTCTTCATTCAATAGAAGGATAATCAAGCAAACTTTAAAATTTGATTCATTAAAGAAAATTTCTTTATATATATATAAAGCCCTTGACTCACGTATCAAAGCCTGGAAGAATTGGAATAGCCACCGAACACCAGTTAATTGGCAGATTTTTTTAGAAACACAGAAAAGAACATCCAAAATAATCAGACAATTCAAACGTATGTACCACATTAAAAGATTAGAGGAAATTGCAATGACTTCAAAAGAAACAACACAAGTATTTTTTTTCAAAATTTTCCGGGAAGAACTGTGTACATTTAAACCTCCAAGTCTATCCAGTCGACCTGATGGTATGCTTGAAACCAACACAAAGGCCAGTTGCGACATTCTGAAGCAGTTCTTCGAGAAGCTGTACAACTGTGAACCACCTACAGAGAAACTCCATTTCCAGATACCCTCCGCAAACCACGACTGAGCTCCACCAACACTGGGTGAGATCCGAAATATCATACTTCAGTTGAAAAATAACAAAGCACCAGGGGAAGACGGAGTAATAGGCGAGATGCTCAAGATTGGGGGCGAACTACTGACTGACCGGCTGCACGCTATTATTTCAAATATATGGGAGACCGAAGTCATACCTGCAGATTGGAAAATTGCATTAATTCACCCGCTACACAAAAAAGGAGACAGGACAGATCCAAGCAATTTTGGAGGAATTTCACTTCTGCCAGTCGCCTACAAAGTACTTTTTTGTGCCCTCCGGTCAAAGTTGTAGAAGCAGACAGAACACAAGATTGATGAATACTAAGCAGGATTTCGATCACACCGATCATGCACAGAACAGATCTGGAAACTAAAAATGATACTCCAACATCGTCAGTCAACCCGCACAGTGGCAACTTTTGTAGACTTTAAGAAAGCGTATGATTTGATTGACCGCACTACGTTGTTCAATATACTACGTGAATATGGAGTAGATAATAAAACAACATTTTAACTGAACAAACTTTGACAAATACAACTCGAAAAGTGAAATTTATGGGCAAAATCTCTGAATCTTTTGAAATTAATACTGGTGTAAGACAATGTGATGGGTTATCACCACCCTTGTTCAACTTGGTACTAGACAAGATCATTAGCATATGGAAAAAAGAAATATCTGGTATACATATGGGAACAAAGGATAAACGTATCAACATAAAATGCCTTGCTTTTGCTGATGATCTAACACGAACTGCCGAGGAAGCCAAACATGCTGTTGAGAAGCTTCATGAGATACCTATCAAAACCGGCCTCCAAATCTCTTATGAGAAAACGCAATATATGGACTCCAAAAGCACAAACCTGAAGCCACTCGTGACCAAATATGGCACTATCAAAAAAGTTAAACACTTTGAGTACTTAGGAGAAATTATTGGAAATACTGGAACTGAGAAAGAAGCCCACAAAAACCGCGCTGAAAAACTACGAAAAGCATATGCAATTACTTGGAATACTTACAATAAGAAATCGCTTTGCACCAAAGCCAAATTCCATCACTACCACACCGTTGTTCTTCCAGGATCACTGTATGTGACGGAGACATCATCATTAATGGTAAATGTCAAAGGAATAGAAAAAATAGAAAGACAGATACTGAGAAAAATATTCGGCCCCATTATCCAAGATGGCATCTGGATGCGTAAAAGCTCAGAAGAACTATATTCACTGACCGAAAGATTCACCTAACTCTAAGCTCCGTCAGTTAAATGTAGGTATCCGATAGCTATTTGCTCAAAATTATGAATTAGAGCCAAAGATAGATGAAGAGATCTTTTCTTTTTGTCTAGGAAAAGTATCCTTATCATCAAAGTGTGTGTTTTCAATCATTTTACGATACGTATCTTTTTTTCGCCCAGAACATAACAAAAACACAAATTACAGTATCTATACTCGAGGTTGGAATTGAACCAGCTAATAATCAAATGAAGTACTGATAAAAACCGGTGACAATGACTGCGTGTTTTAGAATTTTAACAGCCATTTATTATGTTCCTAATTTACCTCAATCTCAACGAGAAAGAAAAAATAACTGAACTTAGTTGTATCCGTTGTTTAGGCAATATTTGGCTTATGCAAAACTAAAGTAAAACGAAAATATCTTTTCCACCTTGCATAAAAATCACATTAAACATTATTTTAGTATTATATTCTGTACATTTTATTTGTTATGAATTGTCTTCACTTTTTAAAACACCAATCTCGAAGGAAATGTTATCAAGGTATGGAACGTAATTGCTAGAAATGGTGTTTACTACCCTCATTTCCGACTGCAAGCAACTATTAATCTTTACGCCTCGTCAACGTCGGTGTCATTAGAGGCGATAAAGGAATGGGTGGGAGCAACGGAAAGGATTTCAGCCATGGTCTCTTGAGGTTCTACACCGGGGGTTCGCATGAAGTGCTTTCGGAAAATAATAGAAAACCAAATTCAAGATATCCTGAATGCCTCCACTCACCCACTACGCTCGGTGACCTCTTGTGGACACTGATTATGAATCTTACATAAGACGTTCAAGATACCCGAATAGGCCTACTGGTTGACAACCTGCGATGGCGTTGATAGATATCGGAGAGTGTTGACCCAAGTGGTGAAACGTGAGTTTGAGTTACTGCACACGGAGGCGACCGGGACAGTGGTCGATAGATTTTCGAAGTGAAAGGGTGGATGCGAGGGGGTGGCTTTAATCGGCAGCGACCGCGCACCACATGATTCACGGCGCCGCAGATTTATAGAAAGAAATTAGCGCGCGACTCTCGTTCCTAGCCTCCGACGTCTGATTTACGGCCGAGGGTGCCGGCTCTGGCCGCAAGCTATTCGTCTTCCACGCGGGTACTCGACAGATCGCACGCAACCAGAAGAGGCAAAGAGTGCCTGGTACTGCCACAAACAGGTATCTCTGGACTGTTGCAGTAATCATTTGTGGCTCCACCATCCTTAAATTTCGAGGTAATACTGCTTTTATGACAGTTTCCCTGTTCTTTGGGTTGTACTAAGCCCTAGTATTAATTGCCTACGTTTCAGCCGATCTGATTTTGTCTTCTTCTACGACGGAACTGCACTATGATCCACACGCAACAAACTAAGTCTCTGGTTGTGTGTAGTAGAGCATGTGGAACACGTCACAGCGCTGTTCCGCTCTATACCCTGTTCACTCCGAACTGGCGGCACAAGGTTACGTTCCCAAGGCTCAGTTAAGCCGGCCACACACAGAACCGGGCGGGGCAGGGCGGGGCGGAGCGCGACGAGTCGCCTGACTTGCCCTGTCGTGCTGCTGTCACACACAGAACGAGGCGGGGCACGACAAGTCAAACATTTAGCAAATTTTCATCATTGCCACAGTCACCTGTCAGTGAACTCAGTGGGAGCATATTGGTGTGTAGTGTATCATTTTGAAATGGATGTTAATTTGGAACTATCTGCAGCTCTTGGACCACAATGTTAACAACAGAGAGATGTGGGTACACCCTATAAACCTGAAAAGGAATATAGGAAGTTTTATTTCTGAGCTTAGAGCCGAACCCAGACAAGTTTTTTTTAATTATTGTCGCTTGTCAATTTCGACATTCGACTTTGTACTTGAGAGCATTCGGAGCAGAATAGAAAAGCAAAATACCAACTGGAGAACAGCCATACCCCCAGAGGAGCGGCTTTTGATAACCTTAAGGTATGTATGTTGGTCCTCTTCTTCCTGAGCATTAGTTATTCAACCATATAATAACACTGTATAGTCATATAAATTTTAAATCTTACAGTCATACATGGCACACTTACAAATCAGTCGAATATTCGAAACACAACACAACCACGTGTTCAACACAACCAGACCGCGAGATAGTGGAACCCGGGGAGGGAGGGTGGGTCCCGTGACAGCGCATGCGCAGAACGTTCTGGCCGGCAGCGACTTGCCCCGGGGCATAATTTATTTCAGCTTCGCATTTTGCCCCGGGGCGTCTTTT
The DNA here is from genome assembly GCA_031002005.1 of Vandiemenella viatica. Taxonomy (NCBI): domain Eukaryota; kingdom Metazoa; phylum Arthropoda; class Insecta; order Orthoptera; family Morabidae; genus Vandiemenella; species Vandiemenella viatica. The sequence continues at coordinate 249,149,792 of JARYHS010011408.1, read as the reverse complement.
CGACGTGCCCTGCCCCGCCCGGTCCTGTGTGTGATGCTCCATAGGCGCCCGTGCGTTTCCCGTCGCACAAGACGCCCCGGGGCAAAATGCCCTGCACCACACTGCCCCGCCCGGTTCCGTGTGTGGCCGGCCTTACTCAACTCAGTAACCCCCATTTGTTCCTCCCTCTTCCAACTGATAACTGTATCCTGGTTGGAGAGTGCCAAATTTTCCCTTCGCATGTAGAATAATGGCAGTGGACTAGGGTAGAGCATACAGACCTTGAGCCGTCTCTGTTAAGATGGTTTCCCATGGCCCGTGCATATGCTCGCCACGCCGGTCCTGCTTTCAACAGCGAGCCGTGGGAAGGAAACCGCCTTTGCTGACAGGGATGGAGCGCATCTTTCCATCACCCAGTCGGTAAACATCAAATGCCCGGGCAGCTCAAACGTCACTAGGCAAGTTGGTGGTGAGGTGGCTGCGAGGTGGCGAGGGCTATCCTGTGGCGCGTGCTGATCCGTACAATTCGGCTGTATGACGCGGCCTACAAAACCATGGCCCGTGGGAAGTCACCATTAACTGAACGGGCCATAGTAATCAGCTGAAGCAGGACGGCATTCAAAACTAATAGTGGCTTCCCATGGCCTGTGAATTTACCGACCATACCGGTCTAGATATGAACAGCGAGCCGTGGGAACGGACCCGCCTCTGCTGGCAGGGATGACGCGCTTCTATCCGTCGCCCAGTCGGTAAACATCAAACGCCCGAGCAGCTGGAACGACACTAAGCGTCGTGGTGGGGAGGTGGCTAGGGCTAGCCTGTGGCGCGTGCTGATCCTTACAATTTGGCCTAATGCTGGCTTCCCACGGCCCGTGGTTTTGTAGGCCAATTGTACGAATGAGCACGCACCACAGGTTAGCCCTCACCGCTTCGCAACCACAGTCGCCCAGTGTCGTTTCCGGTCGTTTCATGTTTACCGACTGGGCAATTGATAGATTTTTTTTAACTGCTTAACGTCTCCTATAACAACTAGGTCTTTAGAGACGGGAAAGGATGGGGGGCAAGGAATGGGAAAGAATTCGGCCATGGCCTTTTGAAGGAAGCATCCCGGCATTCACCTGGAGTGATTTGGGGAAACCATGGAAAACCCAAATCTGGATGCCCGGACGGGGATTCGAACCGCCGTCCTCCCGAATGCGAGGCCAGAACGCTAGCCGTTACACCACCACGCTCGGTCCGCGATTGATAGATACGCGCCATCACTGTAAGTATCACCTTCCAGATAGCATGGCAGTTATTTATTTTTGCCGCAGAAGGTTTTGACTTCTGCTTCTATGAAGACCATATCTCTTCCACTCCCAGCCAAAAACACTTGCCACTCTAATTTATGTTGAATTCCTCCTTTTGAATTGCTCTGTGATACTTCTATAGAAGCTCATTTTCCTTTTCGCACCACATCAGCTTCACGCTTAAGTAATTTATGTACTAATATCCTATGGAATTGTTACCTGAATGATATCCGTTTGCTTTCTTCTGTTCCGTATAAAAGAATAAAGAAACTTAAGTGTGGATGTCTATTGAAGAGTGTTGTGAGTTGTGAATGTTACTTGTGATGTCTATACTAATAAAAGGATAAGTTTGTTCATCGTGTATCCGTGTCCGTAACGCTGAATTAACGCGTCCCGCCCTCACTTCACTGCTGGATTAACAACGGCCAGATATGATATTTCACAGTACTGGTTATGAGAGTTATTCTATTAGTATTAATTCTATTTAGTTAAGCAACTGCGAATAAATGCTTGTGGCGGAACACTTAAAAAGGTAAGCATTGCATTTAAATTAACATGTTAATTATTAGTTGCTTTTTGTTTATTTATATTCAATCGATGTATATGTTTTTATACTTTGTTTCCAGTAAAGTAAGAAATATGGAGTTACGTCTATATCACGACACAATCGAGGAAATGAGTTATTCAAGTTCTTTAATGTAATAATTTAACTTGCTTTCATGAGCGCCATGATATGAGATCATTACAATGAAAATAATTTCACATTGATCGTGATCTGTGCAGCCTGGACCATGATTAAAACTAATATTACGTGGTATAACGTAAGTAGGGGTGCGCGATTGAAGCTTTGATATTCTAGTGACAATATTAGCACTGTTTGTGGTAAGGTTAAGATAGAAAAAGAAGACAATGAAACTTTTCATTATAGCGTAAGGTACGAGCAAATGCGTTGAGCGATATTTTATAACAGTCATGTGTACTTTAGTACCATAATCCATCATTTCCGACTGGCTTCAAAGCAAGTTTATTAATATTTGTGTGTGCTACTTGTCGGAAGTATTTCGGCCTCACCCATTGACGGCGATGCTGCAGGCAAGCTACTAAATGTGGAATTTAGCGATGATTTTGTGACCCTCACTCTCTACAGGCAAATATAAGTTTTCATAGCTGGGCATTCAGATGTTAACATTTGGGTAAAACAAATCAAGTTTCGGTTTTTCTGGAATCGCTTCAGGTGAATACCGGAATAATTCCTTCGTAAAAGCAATGAGTGATTTTCTTCCCATCCCTTCCTCATGAGCCCCTCGTAGCTTTAGAGACCACGTCAGCGATGAGTCGCAATAAATCACTTCTCACGACTTTTCTAGCAGCCATTTTACCATGGAATTCGTACAGTATATTTATTGTTGATTTTGTTTTGTAAAATATTAGAATTCTCTATTATTCCTTTATCTTGGAGTTTTTTAATATATTTCTGTCCTAACCCACTAATTTTAATAATTTCCTGCCACTCGTTTTCTTATTGACAATGTTTCTTTTCCTTCTTTCATTGCCGATTTCTTTTCGATGTATCCGTTTCTCTTTCACCCTAATTTGTCGCACAGTTTCTACATTTTCTGAAAACTTCCAGAATCTGCAATATATATATATATATATATATATATATATATATATATATATATATATATTTATTTTATGTACCATAAATTGTTTTCCCCGAGAGGTTAGGGTTGAGTATGTTTCGACCACCCAGTAGCAAAAATTAGTTTGATCGCGTTTTGGGCCTATATCTTAAACAGTATTAATAAAAATAAAAAACTAGTTTGGTTATCATGTCTGTAAGGCCATATTCGGTGGGCCAAAGACGCAAGACGATATGTTCGTTTTTTGTCTATAGATGTTATAGGAAGATAAGAATGAAGATTACCTATTTATATTTCTGTAATGATTTAATACGTTTTACCTTTAAAAGGCAAATGTGCAATTCTTATAAGACTAAATGTTGATTGTTGTTTATTTACGTCAAAGATTAGATTCAGAAATTAATAGAAGAAGCATCCGATGATAACGCTCCATTCTTTGTAGCATTTACTAGGACCAGGTAAAAATAACCTTAAGATTATTTAAGCCGAAGATGAGAAATAAGACTGGTTGTTGTACATTTAGAGAAAGTTTACACGAAACGAAAGTTATCACATAACTTCGATTTGCAATTTATGCTCGAAGATGTTTTAGTTGTATGCTGTTCCCTAAGACGTCATATAGTATGTTATATAGTAAGCTATGAATGAAAGTTACATTTTCATGTTAGTTTAATATTTTAATATATTTCTACTTTATACTAAAATTAAAAATTCTGGAAGTTTTCAGAAAATGTTGGAACTGTTTCTATTCCGTTTAAACCAACATGTTGCTTAATGGTTATTTTCGAAGACGATTAGATGCAGAAAGTTAGACAAGGAGTTAATTTATGCTCTATTCTATGTACAAATTAATAGAACCATGTCATAAAATAATGTACATTTTTTTTTTTTTTTTTTTTTACAAAGATGAGAAACAGGGATGTTTAATAAATCGTTATTCCTTTTTGAAACTATAGTTTACTTAGAAACGTTTCCAGAAAAAAGAAAATTTACGCCTTTTTTCACAGGTTTCAAACCAGTTCTAAATAAGGACTAGTTTAAAATCTGTCGAATAGAGAGAGTTGAAATGTCTTCGCTCGGTTTGTTACAAGTGTGATGTGAGTTTTTTATGACAAGAGTATTTTGTTTGTGAAATTCATAAGGCAGAAACTGGGAACCGTCCCAGCATTTGCTTGGATGATAACGCGAAACCTCCTATATCCCGTAATTAGGACGGCGGGTACGCCAGTATTGGAGTTTGTACATGCATCCGTTGTACTTCCTAAGTTCAGGGGTGGTGGCTGTTACGAGGGGGGTAGAGGCAAAAACCACGTCGGCCTACGTGGGTGGGGGGAGGGGGATTCGCAGGAGGCCAAATTGGAGCTACGTGGTTTATGGACGCTCCATTAGCAACGGCGAGTAAGCATACAAGTAGTCTCATGTAGGGTGGCGCCCACAATATGCAGTGTTTTAGTATATTCAATCATTACATTAAAAGAAAGTGATTAACAATTCTTTTTTATAATTAAAAACATTAATATTGGCACATGTGAAAATAAATGTTTTACTATGTATCAAAATCTTTTGTTCAGAGCAGATCTGACCCATTCCCTGCATATATTACAACGCTTATATCTCAGTGCAAGAAGTTTTGAGATTCGACTAAAACATAATATTAAATTATAAGAGTATTTTGCTATTTCACCGTCACAACAATTAAGAAAGCAATTTTTCGAAATTCAGCCCGTAAATGCAAACTTATTAACAATCAAGGTCACGAGTATGGGATAGTTCAGAATCAAGCCGCTAGGAGTGAACGCACACCGCTACATAGCAGCACTATATATTAAAATTTTCGCACGAGTCATGATCGCGTTACCACTACATACGAGGGTGACCCAGAAACTATGGTACCAAATTTTTTTCTCAGCCCCCATCAACGGTAAGAATGCATAACTTAAGATATTAATACTTTAAAGTTTTCAGAATGCGCACACAGAGTTTCGTTTTCTTCCGACAGATAGCGTACTTACAGCAATGGTTCAGCATAGCGTCTGTGAGTGATGTGTCGTCATTGAATTTATCACTGCAGAGCAAGAAACGGTTGGAAACATTCACAAACATTTATGTGCAGATTATGGAACATCAGCAGTCGACAGAAGTACGGTTAGTTGCTGAGCACAGAGGATGATGTCACCTGAAAGCGATTCTGCAGAGCTCCAAGATTTGCATCTGTCGGGAAAGCCACCCACGGCTGTAACAGCTGACAAGATGCAGCGTGCTGATGTGCTCATTCGCGAGGACAGACGTTGTCAATCAGCGAAGGAAGTATGGGGGTAATCGTCAGTGCTCTTTATCACAAAAAAAAATGTTCACTTTAGGTTCCGCGCCGTCTTAAGGAGGAACACAAAACTCTCAGAAAAAACATTTCTTCTGAGTTGCTGCAACATTTTGAAGCTTTCTTGTCCCGGATTGTAACAGGTGATGAAACCTGGGATCACCATTTTGATCCCGAAACAAAAGGCAATCGATGGATTGGCGCCATCCTGACTCTCCACAGAAGAAAACATTCAAAGCAACTGCTTCCACTGGTAAGGTCACTGTTTTTGGGTCTGTGGTGGTATCATACTCATTGATGTGATGCCAGGAGGCACCACCAATAATTCTGAGGCATATGTGAACACATTAACCAAACGCAAGGAGCGCTTCCGGCGACTTGGACGCCATAACATTCCAGGTGATTGTCTGCTTCAACATGATAACGCACGCCCTCACACAAGTTTGAGAACGTTGGAACACATCACCAAACAGGGTTGGACAGTGTTACCCCATCCACCCTATAGCCCTGACCTAGCTCCATCAGACTTTCATTTGTTTGGGCCATTGAAGAATGCCATTCGTGGGAGACATTTTGAGGATGACGGAGAGGTGATCGCACAGTGAAGAAATGGCTTCGCGAACAGAACAAGGAGAGGTACTGCCAGGTCATACACGCTCTTGTGTCTCTTTGGAGGAAGGCCATAGAACGAGAAGGAGATTAAATGGAAAAATAGTGAGTGTTGAACAAACATCATTCTTTCTTGTGTATAAGTTTCATTGTGTTCAGTAAATAATTGTTCAGGAAAAAAAATGTGGTGCATTACTTTCTGGGCCACTCTCGTATACAGTCGTGAGCCCGTATCAGCATAACCTATTCTCAGTTAACAAATTAACAATTTTAGTTACAAAGTTATTTAGTTCAGCGTCGAGCTGCTTGGCTTCGCAGTGGCACGACATATCACAGCGACATTGTAGTGAACAGGGTCACTCCATAGTTTGTGTTGTTAATGGCAAGAGTGGCTGGATGAGACAGGGTATGCCACCTATTGACAGAATACTGAGGTGTGTTCTCTCTTTTCATGGCTAACGGTGGGGGTTGATAAGTGGCTGAAAACCTGATTGGCAGATGGAATGTCGCGCGCCAAATGGACAAAGGGTGCGTCGGCCGCCGGAAGAAGATGGACACTGAGCCACAGGTGGCCGAACAAGCAAGTCCTCTGTGCCACCTCTCAGTGGGTGCAGATCAGAAGCTGTGTTAGGAAGTGTAAAGTTATGAGTCTAAGTGTGTTTTCAGCTGGAAGTAGTGCAGTGGTTGAACCTATGGTTTAACAAAGTTTACGGTTGCTTGGCGCAGTGGTTGAGCCTGTGGTTCGACAAAGGATACCGTGGCTTGGTGCACCTATGCACAACCTCATACAGCACCAAGTGAGAAATTAATAAGGTGATTATATTTTTACCACTAAAAATGTTTATGGATCAAGACTCCAGTAAACGTTCCTGGGTGAAGCAATTCACCAGATGAGAACTTCTCATGCCTATTAAAATTGTTTATTGTTTGAGCTAGTCGGACAATTTGTATTGAGTATTAACAGCGTGTAAGCATAAGCATATAGTAGTCTCATGTAGGGTGGCGCCCATTGTATACAGTGTTGTTTTATATTTGATCATCATGTAAAAGAAAATAATTGTCAATTCTGTTTATAATCAAATGTATGTTTTTATGTTAAAATAAATGTTTGCTTTTATAACTAATTCTTTGTTCAGAGCGAATCTGTTTAGTTCCCTGCCAAGATGAAATGCTTAAAAGATATCAATACAAGAAATTTTGATCTAAAATTAAAATATTAAATTTTCGTTGCTATTTAAGCACAAAGACGGTCGGACAGTCACAATATGGATAAAATGTGTATGTTATATATAGTAAGCAGCTTTTTGGATATTTTTGTTTCTGTTCGGAAAAAATTTCATCATTTATACCTGTCGATAGTGTTTTGCAAAGTGCCTATTTTAGATGGTTAAAAAATTGTTACTAATTAGCCGGTTCTTCTACAATCCTTTAGGCACGCTACGCATCCTGTACCACTTGCCAAATTTTCGAATGAATCACCTAGTCATATATATTTGCTAAATGTAGAGATTGAATCCGTAACAGTGAATATTATGACCTACCGTATATCAGAAGTGATATAGAAAAATTCTCATCATTTTCTGGTGTTATTTCGTGCACTATACACTTTACGCCAGTAGTGATGCAGCGATAACGCTCTCGACGTTTTTTTCAGGACGGCAGTATCGTAGATTACTACTTCTGTGATGATGTCAAAGGTCGTAAGCCCCACGCGCAATATCGGTTTACAGTGCTCGGGTGCTTGGCTTGTTAATTACACAGTTAGAGACAATCATAAGCAGCTGTAATAGCGACATCTAATGCCCGCGTGCGAGTCTTTGTTTATCGGCTCACTCGGCATCCTAAATCTCGCCGAGCATTTTACGGTCTGCAGTAAAGGACAGTTGGCAGCTGCTGCAAGTTAACGGCGCCACTGGCAGGCATAGTAACGTCACGCGAGTAGCGCACGGCGTTATAAAATTTGCACCTTGCTTGTCTCGTTTTACCCACCGCGGTCTCTGTTTGAAATAGAAGCAGAGGAACTTGGTTCGACCTCCAGTGATGAATAAAAGTTTGTGTGCCAAATGAGTGCTCTTAATCCCAGAAAGTTTGAAGAGGAGACAATATGATTGGTGGTCGCTTGGTTTCTGTAAGAGTAACGTAATATTTGTACCAAACAACACCGAGTCGGCATATTATGACACGAAAGCCATCACTGTATCATTCTACCGTTGAACCTGTCTCATGAAGAGAATCAATTTCAACATATTTAAAAACAAACGAAAGTGCGGGGATGTGTGTATGTTTGTGTGTGTGTGTGGGGGGGGGGAGGGAAGGGGTTAAGGTTTAACTGAATACTGAATGCAGCTTTATGTCAGCTTGGTCTTTTCTTCTTTCATCAGCATGTGTTAACATTAGCTACACCATATTCCAGGTTTACGCCCACAAGGCATAAAAAAAGAAGACAAAATAAACTGGTACAAGAAACTTTTAGGCAGACACAAAGTATTAGTACAGCGCAGAGCAAATCGACATCTATACTAAATAATAAGTTTTGTCTCTAAAAGAAATTTACTACCAGATCATACACTAACAGACTCCTCGAGAAACACAGCTTCAGCAACCGATGTAACATTACAGACAAACACACGCATTCGTCTGTCTGACACCATTCGACAAGTTCTCAAAATTTCGTGACTAAAACTGTTATCACACCGAAAATAATGTCCTGTGTCTTTCCAACAGATACAAAATATTTCCTTGTCAAATTCCATCAATATTGGTATAGCCATTTAGTCGTTAAAACGTAACAAAAAGATAAAGACTTACTTCCGCGTATATAATATCATTAGTGCAGATCAAACACACACTTACTGCGAGAGAAAAGACGCCTGAGGGATCAATATAGCGTGAAAAAGTGTACACGTAGGCCATTATTAGACCGCCTACAATTTGTTAAACGTAGCACTCCTAAATTTGTGATTTCTACAGTTTAACATGGAATCCTAATAACTGACCGTCCAGCCGTGGCTCATACGATCAAAAACAATTTTTTGAAATCTTTGGTTCCACCGGAAACCACGCTCCAAACGTCAGTCAGCAAGCGCATTAACCACTGAGCTACCAAACCGCTAAACAGGAAGGTAATAAAGAGACGTACAGTTCCTATGCCTCTGTTTATTGCTGTTCCGTAATTTTTCAAAATTGTATGACAACATATGATATATATATACAGGAAAAAATATCCTATATCCGTCCTAATGCAAAATAGCATCTCCTAGTCAATTTCATCATGATTAGATTAGCCGTTTAGCATTTTCGCGTTTGTAATACTGTATTAGTATACATTCTGGATTTTGGCATATTTATCAATCGATTGAAGGTTTGTAAAAGTTGCTCCGTAGGTACGAAATAGTGCCTCAAGGTGAACGGATGGTTCCTTCAAAAGGCCGTGTCAGAATTACTTCCCGTTCCTCACCTCCAGTCCTTCCTCGCCTCTGAATCGACGACACATGAAACCATAGAAAAGTTTAACATACTGCTTTAACACTATTTAGTCTTAATGGCAGCTTGTGTATAGTTTCATTGTCATCGACTGCATGTATCT
>JARYHS010011408.1:249102517-249139369 GCA_031002005.1 Vandiemenella viatica | reverse complement strand
GCAAATATTGAAGCGCAGATTAAAGAGGAATTACGAAACATATGTTCATGGTGTATTCCCCAGCAAAAGGGTTTACCATAAAAGGATAGCGTGAAGATGAAAAAGCGTTGATTCAGTGCAAAAACCACTGCAGATCGCAGTTGTGAGTACGGAATGTGCATTACCAGACTGCAATTCCGGAAAATTTGCGTAAAGCGTGTATGTGAGGACACTCATAGGCCAAAAACTCATCTTGGGTAAAACATATCCCGAAGATAGAAGAATTTTTAATACTACGGTAAATTGCGCGACGTTATTCCGGCCGGTCGACTTACAGTTCGATAAGCGGTCTAAACTCCTTGCTGAAAGGGTAATAAAACACCCTGCTTCAGGAAGAAGAAAAAATCGGGAAGAAGACATAAAAGAGCGCATGAATATTTGTTGGAAAAGGCGACAAAAAGACAAATTAAACAAGACAAAAACATACGCAAAGGTTCGAGTCGGACAACAATTCTGGTACGGGCGAATCCTATATCGAATGCGAACAAAAAGTTGATTTCGAAGTTCTTTTGGCTTTATCAGGGTCCGTTTGCCGTAGAAAAGGTGATTTCGACCAACTGTTATATGTTAACGGATGGAATTTCACAGATGGGACCACACAATGCCCGGAATCTCAAGGTTTACCACGCCGCCTAAGGTGTATGTGTAACACAGATATACCAGGTACACAAGAAACCGCTACTCCCAGGAAGGTAGACCCAGATCCTTATCTCGGGTAGACGACCCATTAGCGGACAGAGGCAGAGAGCCGCAATTGCGGCGGCTGGTGTACAATAACATATGATTTGGCATATTTCTACATTCGTAGCAACTATGCATTTTTGATTATAAAATCCTGAAGGGAAAATTTAGTTTTTTAAAAATATATATATACCGGGTGCTTCAAAAAAATGTATACACACTTTAATCTATTGTTGTTTTCCCGCTCTAAAAGGCTAGTGTTATATTTCTTCGCCAGGTGCCAGCATAATTGTCCCTCTATGTTATATTATCAGTTGGAATTTGTAATATCAACATGGGGACGTACGTTTGAGTTTGAAGAACGTAAGCAGGTTATTAAGTGGTACTGGAAGTTTGAGAATGTAAATGAAGTTCAAAGACAGTGGAGAAGGGAGTATGATACAGAACCACCTTCAAGATTAACAATTACACGCATACGAGACAAGTTCGAAGTTCATGGAACAGTGTGTGATGTGCATAAAGGTCATTCAGGTCGGCCTCGAACAGCTACAAGTGATGAGTCATCATGGCAGTCTTGGAACTGTTTCAACGCTCTCCTAACAAATCTTCAAGGCAAGGGGCACGTGAAAGTGATGTAAGGGCTAGCAGCGTGCTACGCATTCTGAAGAGAGGCAAGTATCGTGTTTACATTCCAAGGCTGGTGCAACAGCTAAGTGACGACGATCCAGATAGAAGGTTGCAATTTTGTGAATGGATTCAGGAGATGGTGATACGTGAACCGGTATTTATGGGTAGCATCATTTGGTCGGATGAAGCCCAATTCAAACTTAATGGAACTGTCAATAGGCACAATTGTGTTTACTGGGGTGAAGAAAATCCTCACATTACAATTGAAAAAGCTGTAAATTTGCCAGGTGTAAATGTGTAGTGCGGTTTGTCTTCAAGGGGACTCATTGGATCTTTTCGATTTGAAGGCACTGTAACTGGTATTAATTACCTAACAATGCTTGCTGATTCCATATTTCCTGCCATTCGTGCATTATACGGTAATGATGATTTTTATTTTCAACAAGATGGTGCTCCGCCGCACTATCACAGGGACGTACGAGCTTACCTGGATCAAAATTTGTCGGGCCGGTGGATAGGACGCAGGGGGCCAATCGAGTTTCCAGCACGCTCTCCAGACCTTACACCACTGGGATTTCTTCTTGTGGGGCACAGTAAAAGATGAGGTGTACAAACGTAAACCACGTAACCTAGACATTCTTTGGAATGAGATTCAAGCAGTGTGTAGAGAAATCTCATTGGACCTTTTGATACGATGTACAGAATCTGTGGTGACTCGTACTCAGAATTGTATTGATGCTGCAGGTCACCAATTTGAACAGTATTAACATTTGTTGTTTATGTTTGATTTACATTGGACTTTTAGCTTTCTATTTTCCTGAAATTTAACTTTGTAGAACGGTAAATAAATTTTCTATGGAAGTTCAAAGTGTGTATACATTTTTTTGAAGCACCCTGTATATTTTTATTAAGATATGATCAATTAGATTCCTAAAATTTTGTGTAAATCACGTACTTACTTCAGTTTCTCTGACAATGTTCTGCGTATATTGTAGATATTAAGGTTTCATAGAAGTTTTTTATTATAAGCCTTTATGTAAATAGGTCTATGTGTAATTTATATTCTCATGTATATGTTATTATTGTGTTTATATATGTTTGTATGAGGGATGGCTATCTGAATTCATGTGTTGTAATGGGTAAAGGAATTCTAAGACGGCCAAAAGATGTAAGAAAGCCCATTAAAATTCAATTCACAAATCGAGAATCGCGGTGATTTTGGGATCTCATTTAAAAAACTGTGGTAATTGTTAAAGTGCTAAGTTATTATGTTTTGGTCTCAACTAAAGTAGAATCACGAAACTCAATATAAAATTATTATGTCATAATAATTTTCATTAACAGTGGGGCATTATGTAACGATTCGCTAAGCTCCCCGTTACATATCACTTTTTATTGTATATAAAGTAAAGGAATAGAATATTTTTCCATTTCTTGGGATGTCTGTATGTTCGAAAGATGCACGTTGAAAGGATAAGAGGCAGGGATTTTACGCTTCAGTGAAGGGCAGACGGGCTGGCGCCTTTTCGGCAGAATGTTAAGAGGATTAGGGATTTCTGTCGAGCACGCGGTAAACAGAATTCCTTCCTCCCGAAGGAGACATCGGCTCCCGAGGTTTGCCGAAACTTAACGTGGCCAAGAGAAGCACAGATTCACATGACGTCAGATGGTCAGCCAATCACAGGGAACATAGCACTAAGATTCGGGGAATTTTATGTTCTATGTCGTCTTCGAGCCACAAGAGGCGGAGTCAGAGTTTACCTCCGTGCCGGCAGAAAAAGACGAGACACTTCCTGCCTGACTTCCCTCCAGTTGGGAGCCCAGACAAGTGACTGGTGACTTGCGGTCCATGTGTGCTGGGCTGACTTGTGTCCTGGAGACCATCTGAGGCGCACTTCTGACTTGCGACTTGCCGCATATTGCTGGCGTGGCCAGTTACGACGCTCAGCGCTACCTGCCGTGGAACGGTAATGTGTTTCTTCGAAGCCATTCAGCCTGCAACTTCCGTGAAACTGTACCTGTAAGCGCATCTGAGATAAAGATCCTTGCTCTGATCTGATAAACCACTGAGCTAGACTGTGTAACTGTCGAATGCAGGTTAATCATTCGTGGCGTCCCAACCTATTAAAATTCATTATTGTTTGCCATCATCATAACTGGTAACATACTTTGTATTAGAATAATTGTGAGATTTTTAAAGTACAACTATACTTGTTTGCTTGCATTTAAAGGGCTCATTGTACGTCTGAGCGTTGCTTAGAAAATTGCAAAACCTCTTGTTTATTAACGTAATGGTAAATACGCTCAGATTTGTAGATGCCATTGTGAAAATCTTTATTAAAATGTCTTTTTGTGACAGTTTTCAAATCCCAGAATCATCCAATTCTCATTTGAATAATTTACATTTTGATATTCAATTATAGTATCCTATATAGCGTAAGATATTAAGAATTAATTAATAATTCTCCCCCCCCCCCTGGCGATACGCTACAATTGGCGAACCCAAGCGTTGGGGCACGAGTAAAACGTGGTATTGAAACCCCGAATTTTGAATAAGTTTCATGGAGTGTTGCAAATGGCTTTTGGCAGTTTTATTATTCTTGTAGAAAATAGATAGTGCATAACTTCATTTTGATTTTGCATTCATTACATGTATTTTGTGTTTGGTTTCTTTTGAAAATTTATATGTTCTTATGTGCTCATGTTTGTGCTTAATTTGATGTATAATTTGTGCGAAGGTTCTGTCTGCATGCACTTGCTATGTTTATCCATTACAGCGTTGATATTGATTTTTGTGATTTGTCTGTCTTTTGAAATTTTTGTTTGATATGTGGTACATCATTTGCTGAATTTTGGAGGGGTGTATATGTATGATTTTTCTTGAAAACCGGAAATTTTTTCATTTGTGTTAAAATTGCGTCGTGTTCGATTTCAGAAACTTAGAGATCATTGCAATTGAAAATTCGTACAAACACAGGCACTGAAATGGCGGTTAACACTAATAACATGGCAAATCAAGGGGATTTAACACCTCTAGTCCAAATAATGATGGAACAATTTCAGAAATCTCACGCAGATTTGGGCAGTAAATTTGATAAGTCATTGGCTGAGAACAAAGAATTTCTTGAGAACCGATTAAATAGTTTATCGAAGAAACTGGACAGCAGTCAAATCATGGTGCGTTTAATTTGTTTGCTGCTTGTAATTTTGTTGATATCTGGTATTTCAATTGATACTGTCAAAGATTATTTTGTACCAGTCGGATCTTGGCGATCGTTGGCTATTTGTTGCGTAACTGTATACAAAAATGGATTATGGCTGAATAATGTATTAACTACATCTCGCTTTGTTTTAAAGTTGAGCTATGGGCCTGATATATTGGAAACGATAGAGAATCGGACAACAGCTAAGCGAGTACTTGAATCTACTGTTAATTCCAGAATCAGTGCAAATAACGAAAGTGAACATTTGGAAAGGCGAAATAATAGTACAGGACATGATAAAATCAATTTGGTTGTTCCTGAAAGAAGCATTAATGAGACTGAACATCCACGTAACGTTGCGGGTGACCAGAACATCCAAGGGCCAACACTTGAAATGGTACAAAAGTTAATTTCACAACACCTGGAAGTAATTAAAACACAAATTAACGCTCAGCAAGCAGAAACACACAAGCAGAATGCACATATGCTCGAGAAACTGAATACTTTAAGTAACCAAGTGGAAACTAAGTTTTCTGATTTTCGCGAAGAGGTAAACGGAAAATTTGATGACTTTCAAATAAAAATTCGAAAGGAAATATCTGATATTCAGAGCACCTCAAATCAATTAGATATGAGATGTGGAAAGTTGGAAGATGCTCAATCGAAACACATGACAAGTATTTTAAATACGGAACAGCTGGTTTCAGATTTTCGTAATAAAACACATCAAACGCTCTTCGCGGTTGCTGAGAGTATGGTTGAAGTTGATAAGTCAGTGAAATTACTGCATCAAAATTATCAGGAAGTGCGCGAAATACAAAATACCTTCCAGGCTGACATTATTTCAAAATGTAAGGCAACTGAAGCGATGGTTAGAAACGGTATAAATGAGAGAACATTATCCATTATTCCTGAAGGCAGAACGTACACGCAAGACGAATTGGTACTCCCAAAATTCGAAGTGAGAAAGGGAATCAATCCAAAAGAATATATTGATGAATTAGAAAATTACTTTGATCTCAAAGGCACACCGGAAAATCTAAAGACTCGTGTAGCATTTTTATGTCTTGGTCCAGAGGAGAAGCTTTGGTTTAAGTCCTTTTGTAAAATTGACTTTGCATACCCAGAATTCAAGAATGCTTTTTAAGTGCATTCTGGACGGCGACCGAACAGAGGCAAACCCGAATTCGGATCTGTCAGGGAAAGTTTGAGGCAAGTGAAGGCGAGTCAATGTTTGCCTATGCTTCAAGGTTATCATCTCTGTCGGAATATCTGGACAGACCCATGACAGATACAGAACTAAATGCCGCCCTCACTGAGCATTTCCCTGCAGAGATTCAGGTTAGACTAAGCCATCCCGCAATCACCACACAAAAGCAATTCTTGGAAACCTTGAGATACTTGGATAGGATCGGCATAAATCAAATTCAGGATCATCCGGTGAGTGTCGATCAAAGTCATAATTTCAACAAAAGAGGTCAGGTAACGGATAAACGATGGTATATAAAGAATAATTACCGACACAATTACCGGGACCATCAACCGGACAGAGATCCGAAGAAACATGGGCATTCGAGCAACAAGAATCACCATCGTTTCGAAAATAAAACGGCGCGTGTACAGAATAATGCTGTGAATAAGCAATCAAAAAGAAATACCAAAATTGGTTCGAGTGAACAAGTAACGCATTCGAACGCAAGGGTAGACACGCACCGAGAAACTGTCCACACTACGCCAAGCCCGCAATAAAACTAGAAAGGCAATTTTGGTTGAAGTGTGGAATGTAAATACAGAATTAAGTAGTTAAGCAAAATTTATTTAATAAGGAAATAAATGGCTGATCACGAAGCTCGTGTCATATAAACACTGTGGGTGAGTTTGAAAATGTTAAACGCGAATACCTTGAATGTATCGACGTGTTTGCAACAACACCGTCAGGCTTTCGGAAACCGCTAATCCAGATCCCCTCAGGTAGCACCCTTGCCACAGCGGGACGCTTCCGCTAACAAGCGAAGGCCGATGAATGGAATCGCCAACAGCTTACATAGGAAACATGTTTTGACGTTACAATTGCTCTGATAAAACTTAGAGGCATAAAGATAACGTGGTGATTTGTATAAAATCCTGTACTGTGAAGAAGTAAAGAAAACAAACACAGTACTATAGAAATTTACTGTGCTATATTTGCGTCCGAGTAACACAAAAGCCTAGGCCTAGGTAATAAAAATGGAAAGGGTAGGTGAAAGTAAAACCTAGCTAAAGTGTAAGTAAAGGTCATATTTCCACACAGTAGATGGGGAGACAATAAATGACTTAGGCAAATATTGAAGCGCAGATTAAAGAGGAATTACGAAACATATGTTCATGGTGTATTCACCAGCAAAAGGGTTTACCATAAAAGGATAGCGTGAAGAATGAAAGAAGCGTTGATTCAGTGCAAAAACCACTGCAGATCGCAGTTGTGAGTACGGAATGTGCATTACCAGACGTGCAATTCCGGAAAATTTGCGTAAAGCGTGTATGTGAGGACACTCATAGGCCAAAAGCACTCATCTTGGGTAAAACATATCCCGAAGATAGAAGAATATTTTAATACTACGGTAAATTGCGCGACGTTATTCCGGCCGGTCGACTTACAGTTCGATAAGCGGTCTAAACTCCTTGCTGAAAGGGTAATAAAACACCCTGCTTCAGGAAGAAGAAAAAATCGGGAAGAAGACATAAAAAGAGCGCATGAATATTTGTTGGAAAAGGCGACAAAAAGACAAATTAAACAAGACAAAAAACATACGCAAAGGTTCGAGGTCGGACAACAAGTTCTGGTACGGGCGAATCCTATATCGAATGCGAACAAAAAGTTGATTTCGAAGTTCTTTTGGCTTTATCAGGGTCCGTTTGCCGTAGAAAAGGTGATTTCGACCAACTGTTATATGTTAACAGATGGGACCACACAATGCCCGGATCTCAAGGTTTACCACGCCGCCTAAGGTGTATGTGTAACAACAGATATACCAGGTACACAAGAAACCGCTACTCCCAGGAAGGTAGACCCAGATCCTTATCTCGGGTAGACGACCCATTAGCGGACAGAGGCAGAGAGCCGCAATTGCCGGCGGCTGGTGTACAATAACATATGATTTGGCATATTTCTACATTCGTAGCAACTATGCATTTTTGATTATAAAATCCTGAAGGGAAAATTTAGTTTTTTAAAAATATATATATACCGGGTGCTTCAAAAAAATGTATACACACTTTAATCTATTGTTGTTTTCCCGCTCTAAAAGGCTAGTGTTATATTTCTTCGCCAGGTGCCAGCATAATTGTCCCTCTATGTTATATTATCAGTTGGAATTTGTAATATCAACATGGGGGACGTACGTTTGAGTTTTGAAGAACGTAAGCAGGTTATTAAGTGGTACTGGAAGTTTGAGAATGTAAATGAAGTTCAAAGACAGTGGAGAAGGGAGTATGATACAGAACCACCTTCAAGATTAACAATTACACGCATACGAGACAAGTTCGAAGTTCATGGAACAGTGTGTGATGTGCATAAAGGTCATTCAGGTCGGCCTCGAACAGCTACAAGTGATGAGTCATCAATGGCAGTCTTGGAACTGTTTCAACGCTCTCCTAACAAATCTTCAAGGCAAGGGGCACGTGAAAGTGATGTAAGGGCTAGCAGCGTGCTACGCATTCTGAAGAGAGGCAAGTATCGTGTTTACATTCCAAGGCTGGTGCAACAGCTAAGTGACGACGATCCAGATAGAAGGTTGCAATTTTGTGAATGGATTCAGGAGATGGTGATACGTGAACCGGTATTTATGGGTAGCATCATTTGGTCGGATGAAGCCCAATTCAAACTTAATGGAACTGTCAATAGGCACAATTGTGTTTACTGGGGTGAAGAAAATCCTCACATTACAATTGAAAAAGCTGTAAATTTGCCAGGTGTAAATGTGTAGTGCGGTTTGTCTTCAAGGGGACTCATTGGATCTTTTCGATTTGAAGGCACTGTAACTGGTATTAATTACCTAACAATGCTTGCTGATTCCATATTTCCTGCCATTCGTGCATTATACGGTAATGATGATTTTTATTTTCAACAAGATGGTGCTCCGCCGCACTATCACAGGGACGTACGAGCTTACCTGGATCAAAATTTGTCGGGCCGGTGGATAGGACGCAGGGGGCCAATCGAGTTTCCAGCACGCTCTCCAGACCTTACACCACTGGATTTCTTCTTGTGGGGCACAGTAAAAGATGAGGTGTACAAACGTAAACCACGTAACCTAGACATTCTTTGGAATGAGATTCAAGCAGTGTGTAGAGAAATCTCATTGGACCTTTTGATACGATGTACAGAATCTGTGGTGACTCGTACTCAGAATTGTATTGATGCTGCAGGTCACCAATTTGAACAGTATTAACATTTGTTGTTTATGTTTGATTTACATTGGACTTTTAGCTTTCTATTTTCCTGAAATTTAACTTTGTAGAACGGTAAATAAATTTTCTATGGAAGTTCAAAGTGTGTATACATTTTTTTGAAGCACCCTGTATATTTTTATTAAGATATGATCAATTAGATTCCTAAAATTTTGTGTAAATCACGTACTTACTTCAGTTTCTCTGACAATGTTCTGCGTATATTGTAGATATTAAGGTTTCATAGAAGTTTTTTATTATAAGCCTTTATGTAAATAGGTCTATGTGTAATTTATATTCTCATGTATATGTTATTATTGTGTTTAATATATGTTTGTATGAGGGATGGCTATCTGAATTCATGTGTTGTAATGGGTAAAGGAATTCTAAGACGGCCAAAAGATGTAAGAAAGCCCATTAAAATTCAATTCACAAATCGAGAATCGCGGTGATTTTGGGATCTCATTTAAAAAACTGTGGTAATTGTTAAAGTGCTAAGTTATTATGTTTTGGTCTCAACTAAAGTAGAATCACGAAACTCAATATAAAATTATTATGTCATAATAATTTTCATTAACAGTGGGGCATTATGTAACGATTCGCTAAGCTCCCCGTTACATATCACTTTTTATTGTATATAAAGTAAAGGAATAGAATATTTTTCCATTTCTTGGGATGTCTGTATGTTCGAAAGATGCACGTTGAAAGGATAAGAGGCAGGGATTTTACGCTTCAGTGAAGGGCAGACGGGCTGGCGCCTTTTCGGCAGAATGTTAAGAGGATTAGGGATTTCTGTCGAGCACGCGGTAAACAGAATTCCTTCCTCCCGAAGGAGACATCGGCTCCCGAGGTTTGCCGAAACTTAACGTGGCCAAGAGAAGCACAGATTCACATGACGTCAGATGGTCAGCCAATCACAGGGAACATAGCACTAAGATTCGGGGAATTTTATGTTCTATGTCGTCTTCGAGCCACAAGAGGCGGAGTCAGAGTTTACCTCCGTGCCGGCAGAAAAAGACGAGACACTTCCTGCCTGACTTCCCTCCAGTTGGGAGCCCAGACAAGTGACTGGTGACTTGCGGTCCATGTGTGCTGGGCTGACTTGTGTCCTGGAGACCATCTGAGGCGCACTTCTGACTTGCGACTTGCCGCATATTGCTGGCGTGGCCAGTTACGACGCTCAGCGCTACCTGCCGTGGAACGGTAATGTGTTTCTTCGAAGCCATTCAGCCTGCAACTTCCGTGAAACTGTACCTGTAAGCGCATCTGAGATAAAGATCCTTGCTCTGATCTGATAAACCACTGAGCTAGACTGTGTAACTGTCGAATGCAGGTTAATCATTCGTGGCGTCCCAACCTATTAAAATTCATTATTGTTTGCCATCATCATAACTGGTAACATACTTTGTATTAGAATAATTGTGAGATTTTTAAAGTACAACTATACTTGTTTGCTTGCATTTAAAGGGCTCATTGTACGTCTGAGCGTTGCTTAGAAAATTGCAAAACCTCTTGTTTATTAACGTAATGGTAAATACGCTCAGATTTGTAGATGCCATTGTGAAAATCTTTATTAAAATGTCTTTTTGTGACAGTTTTCAAATCCCAGAATCATCCAATTCTCATTTGAATAATTTACATTTTGATATTCAATTATAGTATCCTATATAGCGTAAGATATTAAGAATTAATTAATAATTCTCCCCCCCCCCCCTGGCGATACGCTACAATAGAGACCGCATTTGAATTTATATTGGAACAAATATCTAATGGAGTAATTTACGCAATCAATATTATTCTAAATGGTTGATCTATGCCCATAAGATTAGAAAAAGAGATATGTTGCAATGAGGTTGTGACAATTGGTCAAACAAATTAATATAAAACAAGGAAGCAACCTTAATGCTACTTAATTATTAAAGTTATATAAAACACGGCGCTAAAGTATCTGCTTGATCTCTATTAATATGAGCTCAAATTCATTGTTTTTGTTTGGCATATAAATGAACACCATCACACCGATTTCGATCAATGTTTATTGATTTTTTCAACGAGGTGATTAGCACCGTCTGTCCAATCCCGGTGGATGAATGGTAATGTTCTGGTCTGGCATAGTTCAAATCCAGATTTCAGACTGTCGAAAAAAAGACAGTTGGATCCTCGACACCCTTCAATAGTTTCCTGCCCCTTTAAATAGGGTAATCAATGCAAAAAAAAAAAAAAAAATCTAGAGGTATAGTTTTTTGTAAGACAGCATTTTTTATTATTATTGTTATTTGAATCTTGGATAGGTGGATAGATACAACCAATAAAACTAACGTCCTTCAAATAAACTTGAATTCCAAAATTATAATGAAAATTGTCGGTAGCGTTAGGATAGTGCTTAAATTCACTGTTTACTTTATAAGTGCTCAAATTTATTTCCATCGACATTACAACACTTTCGATTGTTTATGTCTAAACATCTGCACAAACTCGAGGAATAATATGTATCATGTACACATATGAATAGAATGCTATTGTTAAATTTCTTATAATTTGCCCAAATAAAAAAAATTATTGTGTAGGATCTGGCCAAACTGTTGCCCCATTAAGTCTAATCCAACCATTTAGGAATTTCGTACTGAACACCTGAGTTGTTTACGTACCAACATAACACTATCTTAGATTTTCATTATTGTTTTGACGTTTAAGATAATGAACCATCCATTATAAAATGAAGATAACAAAACTATGTTTTTCTACGTAAAGAGTTAATACCATTGCGAAAACGTAAATAAAATTAAGTTAGATGAATGTCTTTTTCTTCCACTGCTTATTCAAAACCATTGAAATTGCATCTGAAGTAATTTTCTTTAAATAAAATACAAGGGATATATTTAGATGGCCTACTTGCACAATACACATATAGAATTTGGTGTATTAACTAATGACATAAATCAAAATCGAAGTTTTATCTACCTACGACGTAGACATTGTTCCTTCAGCAACACACAAAATTACAGTACGCTGGCTTTCTTAGAAGGTGTACATTTTTTTGTTTTTTGTTTTTACAAAAAATAATCATTTTCTTGGGCGTGTGATTTACGATAACTGGCAAATTTGAGGCAAAATTAGTTTATCAGATATTGGCCATAACGAAGTTGATTTAAGAGCACTCGTTGCGTAGGATTTAACAATAAATGCACATAAATAGTTAAGTAACATTGCTGGATACAAATAAAGTTCAGTTAAATTATTGATCTCCACTCAAAACTTTTCCGAGAAGTATAACTTTAAGGTATAGACTGACTTAATTGCTGAAGAGTTTTCTTTTCGCTCATGCCAAGCCTTCCCCTGGCATTTCCAGTGACGCAAATGGACACGGTTTCTGGAACAGCAGTTTTACGTGAGATTACGGATAAGTCAACATACTGAGCGCACAAACAAGAAGTATCACCCATACAAAATCTATTTATTGACAAAGTTCGTGTTAACGGCAGCTTTCCAATGAAAAAATAGAGAAATATCACCATACGTGAAAATGTTTTGTTGTTTTTCCGTCATGGTGACGCAAAAATAATTTTAAAAATAAGAAAATACCAGTTCCAGTTACATTCATTCAGTGTGATTTTCGTACGAAAAATAAATAAGTCAAAAATGTCTCAAACACAGGTTTAAAAAAATCCTAAGTATCAAGATATAATCTTCGCCCAAGGGAAAATTACTATGAATCTAAGAAGTGAAACAAATAATTTCCAACGGGCACTAAATTTCTGGGCTTTAGAAGCCTTATCACATGGTGTCACAGCATAAAAGATAGGGGTAGTGAAGTATGTTGCGAGAGTTGTTAAATTCATTGTAACAGATGGAGTACCATCGACACAGCGTGATGTTACGTTTGACGTTATAGGATAGCTGTTACTAATCCATCACTGTTTTGAAGTAGACATAAATGAAACAAAGAGGTAAAGGGGCGAGTGAACAATAAATGTTTCACTGTAGTGTATGTCAATTTTAATAAACCGTATTAATGATGGGAGGTTTGAACAGTTCTATTAATCTAATAATTATTATTTAATAAATACGCCAGTACAACTTTTTTTTTTTATTAACAGTTTAACGTCCCTTTTTAACAACGTGGTCTTTAGAGACGGGAAAGGATGGGGGCAAGGAATGGGAAGGAATTCGGCCATGGCCTTTTGAAGGAAGCATCCCGGCATTCACCTGGAGTGAACCAGTACAACTGCGGTTAACATTATTTATTTCACGGACACAATTATCCTCAGCTTACAGTTTTCTGTAATATGTGATTAGTTATTAACTTTTGAATATAATGATTTTTTATTTACATTTAACGAAATTACTCTTATATAGGTAGCATACTATTACTTATATTTATATATCAGTTTTGGATTCTCATGCAGAAGGTTTTGTTTACTACGATGGGATTTATATTGCAACTTACATTTGCGTTTTGAGTATACCTATATAAACAAAACCATCTGCTTGATAATTCAAAACTGATATATAAATATAAGTAAAATTATGTAAGAATAATTTAGTTAAATGTAAATAAAACAAAATCATTTTTTCAAATTATAACTAATCACATATTACTGAAAACTTGTACGCTGAAGATACCTCAACGAGAGGCGAAACGCGTCCGTAAAATAAATAATATCCAACAACAGTCAACTGGCATATTTATTAAATAATTATTAGTTTAACGAGCAACTGTGCAAGAAATGGCCTACAATAATCACATAGTTCTATTAATATTTATAAATCGACAATTCTAATTAAATAGTAATGATTGGACAGTAATTACCAACGAAATATCTAATGGCATGTAGTCTCAGACAAATGGATTAACCCATTCAATCACAGAGTAATTGCTCGAACCACAGAGCAATTCAAGAGATGATGAGATCATACAAAATTCGAGCAACATGTACTTATTTTTTTTTTTTTTTTTTTTTTTTTTTGACAGTTTAACGTCCCTTTTTAACAACGTGGTCTTTAGAGACGGGAAAGGATGGGGGCAAGGAATGGGAAGGAATTCGGCCATGGCCTTTTGTAGGAAGCATCCCGGCATTCACCTGGAGTGATTTGGGGAAACCATGGAAAACCCAAATCTGGATGCCCGGACGGGGATTCGAACCGCCGTCCTCCCGAATGCGAGGCCAGAACGCTATCCGTTACACCACCACGCTCGGTATGTACTTATAAATAAAAAGTAACCAACGTTCGACGTGTAGTGTGATTAACCTACAAAACACAAGCTTTTCCTTTGTTACAGTTTTTTGATGCTGTAAACAATATACAAGGAGAATTCTTATCGAAAGAAACTGTTATCACTAGGGTTCGGATCTTTATGACCAAAAAAATAGGGAAATATGCAGGCAAATATGACCTTAAAAATGGATAAATATGACCTAAAAATGACTAAATATGTCCAAACATTTAAATTTACTATACATCAAAACATGTTTAGTTATACATCATTTATTTTATCTCGTAGTGTATCTTTCACGTAGACAGCATAATTTGCTTCCGTGCACACTCTGCACCATTGAGAAATTAAATTTTAAATCGTTTTGATAAAATCACTTTAATTGAAGCGAATTTACAGACTAGAACTTTTTCATCTGTACTAAAATACTTCTCTCTAAATTCCCTTGCGTAACTTTGCACATTTTATTTTAGGCATGGTGGTAGGTCTGCTCACTGATCCACAGCAGATTTAGCGATGACTGAGGATATTTCATTGAGATATTGATTGACGCGGATCGACACAACATGCTTCTGCTGCATTGTCGAGATTAAAAGGCGGGTGGCACATTACCTTTAGAGAGTGACAATAATGTATAAGTTTAATTCTTGAGTGGTGAATTCGGACCACAATGAAAATTAGTTGTTTCCCCCATCTGTATAGCTAGAGTACAGTTCTGTGAATAATAATCTTAATTTCTTCTCATCTACATCTAGTGAATTCCCGGTACTATTAATAAAACTAACAGACTTTTCCTCAAAATATGACCATATGTACATCAATATTACCGAAATATGATCACAACTAGGAAAATGGTTAGAATATGCATTTATATGCTGTATAATTTTTTTTTTAAATACAATCAGAAATGTTGAATCAGTGTTTAATTCAGCATTTCAGCTCAAAAAGAAGGCAGGAAAAAAATATGACTAGTCCTAAAGATCCCTAGTTATCATTATTTTAGACAAAACACCTCTCGTTAATTGGTTAGTAAAATAATGTTAACTATATTCAAGTAAAAAGTAGTTCCAACGTTTGCAATCTTCGAAACTGTCAATTTTATTTAGACACTAAATTTTCTGCAAACGGGTGTGTAATAGTAAAATGTCATTCAGTTGCGTAATAAATTTCATTTTCCATTAAATTACATTGATGATCAATAATACACCTTGCATTGAGGTGGTTGAAAACTAAGAAATTAATATCAGCTAGCAAAGTTACTGGGAAGGAAATAAACAACAAAATATTAAGGCAAACATATGGGTAGCGCTTCTACTATCAAGTATCCTAGGATCCTAGCCAAAATCATGTTAGGCTCTAAGTGCAGAGAATAGTAGCGAAGAGAACAAATGGAGAGTCAGTACTAACGTCAAATAACGGTGATAACTCTGATAATTACACCAATAAACTCACTAAAAATTTCTCCGCCGACATGTTGCGTGTGTTCGACGAGATATCCAAACTGGTACTGATGTTCTTATCTGGGTCATGTGATATCGGGAGAGAAATAAGGCGAGCTCATAGCACAAGGATCGTCACGCTTTACCAGCGATCAGGAATATTTTATACTGCACACACAGTTAATATCAGTGTTATTTTTTTCTTCTAATAGTGACATTATTTCCTAGGCATATTAGATTAACTGTGTGAAATTTTATGAGAATTTTATTTCGTCAGAGATCAATGGTAAGCTTTTAAGTAGTATCCACTTTGTCGAAATGTTGGGGGAAAAAACGTGTAAAAGAGCTAAGCAATGCGCTATTTTGCAAAGACAGATAAACATGAATATTTCTAAATTTGGTAAAAATTGTAAACCACATTAGTATTAGACTATACACTGATAAAACAAAACAATTCAGCAAGGTGGTGGTTGGACTTTACGCCAAACATACCTCTCCATGATTTACAGTTAATATTTTAATGAAATCATTACTTATAAATGAGATAATATTTCCTAATGAAGTGAAGATAGTTAGCCTTTAAATGAAGTAGGTTAATTAACTAGATACCTCGTTTCCACATCAACACGATCAAAATTTTGATATCAGTAAAAACGTCAATGAAAAGAATTTAAAATTAATTGAATGTATAACGAGCTAAATCCTGTCTTTTACAGATCGTAATTTAAAAGAGGTGACCTGAATAAATATAATGCGTCTCCTCATAGACTATTGTATTGACGATACAGGTTTTACGTCAGAAAAGTTGTGTTAAAACTTACCCTGAAAGTTAGGTGGATATTAAGGAGATCAGTCCATAAGTTCTAATTGTATCTGGAGTAGGGCAGCAATTCGTAAGTAAATAAATACACTTTTACGGACTCATTTTTGAGTACACATTTCTGTAATTTGAGTTATGTTGCGTATTTAGTACGATTTTCTAACTATACAATTATTTTTTATGTGTTCCAAACGTTATCTGAACTACAAAGTTACAGCTTTTTATTCACGGTTTCATTATTACCATTTTCTGTATTTGCAGATAAAGTTATTATGACAATTTCCTTTTTTGTGGCTGAAAATTTGATTAATGTTATCGTAATTTTAATCGCATACCTTTTTATTTAGCAGCTATCAAAAGGAAATTGTATATCCTTTGACTTATTGCTGTTTTGGCCGCTGCCTCAATGCGTTTCTTTGGCGAAAGCCGCCTGTTTACATGTGACGCTCAGGCTATAGATTAATACCTCTTCTCCTTGTTATTATTTCGACTAAAGGCAAAAAAAGTTATAATGAAGTTTTCACGGGTGTATCGACGAATTATGTTGTAGGAATACTATACTTCGACGGCTACCTCCGCCGTCTTCCTTACGTGTGAAATTTCGTGTTTTTACAATGAAATCCGGAGATACAACCTATGAAAACTTCACTGAAACCATTCGCCGAGAAAGTCTCCTTTCTTACTAAAAAGTAATAATTTCCACTATTAAAACGTCGTTACGCCACATATGTAAAATTGAAATACTTGACATTTTAAGTGTTGGTAAGTAGTTGAATCAACTGTAAGATCAATCCAGGAATCAGAAGATATAATACTGAAGCCCACAAAAACAATTTTTGTAAAAAAAAAAAAAAAAACCAAGTCTCTTGCTTGTGCAGTGACAAAAAGTTATGAGATCTTGTTCTGAGCGAAGTCTCCACTTTACAGAGTATATTCACTTCACTTTGTGAAATGGAATGCTTTCTCTCGGTGTTATGGAACGTTTATTTAGAATTTAAAAAAAAGAACTCTGGTATCTTGGCCACTAAGCAAACCTTGTTTTTAAATTCATGTGATGTTTTGTAAGGCACATAATATGACCTAATATTGAATATTTTCCATTTTTTATTATTTATTTGAAAATTGGTTTAGGTCGAGAAACAAAAATATAAAATATCGAATTGTACTTAAGACATGCTAAAAAGTTTTAATATTATTTTTCCAATTAAAATATTGTTAACTATTAATTTTTATCATTTAACATTAAAATTGATTTATTAATTTAATTATTATTTAATTTATTAACGTTTTAAGTAACTATGTTTTAAATATAAGCGTTAAAAAACTGTTTGCACCAATCCCGCACGGATCCCGCGGGATCCCGCATGATTGGCGCAAATCCCGCGCGGATCCCGCGGGATTGAAAACACTGCGGGATTGCAATCCTTAATCTGGAGTTGTTCTAAATAAATGTATAGTTGCTATATCTGCGCTTCTGATGTGTAATGCCACTTAATTCGCGGTGAAGATCGAGTAAATGGCAGTACTGGAAGCCAGTGTCGTTATTTTTATTCTTGTAGAAAAAGGTCATAGTAGTGTCTACACAGCCAAAACTATGATAAACAGAACAGAACGTGAAAAAAAGTAGCTAAGTAGCTAAGTAGCTTCCACTTCAGCGTTGGAGTTCAAATGATAAACTGTTATACGAGTCCGACATCATTGTAAATCTAAGAGACATTCTAGTGTTTTGCATAATTATGAATGTGACATTATTATGTCAATAAAAAGAAATTTACCACACTTTATAAGAAAATTAAAGTTAAATGTTGATTTTACTGTGATAGTAATAATAATATGAACAAATTAACAGGAAATTAAGTAACAAATCTTATTGAAAATCTCGCAGCAGACCAATTTTTTAGTTTATTAAACATAAAAACAAATGAGTTCTGATAGGTAACAAATTTTGTATAGGTTTACTGCATCATGAGATTGATGAGAATAATCATTGGAATAAGCCAAAAGAGCGTATTGTTCGATTGTTCATTAGCTGCGGTGGTAGTTTATACTGGATGTATTACTGACTCAATGTAACCAGTGTATGAAAGGTGGGGATAGGAGGCGTATGAGTAAATTGTTTATTACATCGTTCGACTAACACATAAGGTAATAGTAGCTAAGCGTGGATGACAAACGAATGCGAACATACTATGATGGAAATAACATGCTCGGCAGCATACGGCGAATTAAGAATACAAAAAACGCGCTGGTACGATCAACTTTCCACTAGATAACAATATCAGACTTAAAGGGAAATTCCAACAAAGACGAACAAATTTAACCGATCGTATGTGCTGGGAACTTACACCAAATAAAACTTCCATAGTAATTACATATAATAATAAACAAAATATCATTCCCTTAATTTAACATCTAAACACACTGAAAACGTTTTATTTTATTATCAAATTTTTTTGTTTTTTACAAATAACGATTCAGAAATAACAGCAATTCAGTAATTACTTTCTTTATTGTATAAGATCTTTGATTACGGAGTGAAGTCACCAAACCCTCTGAATGAAAATCGTCACCTTTTTTTTTTTTTAATTGTGCTTCATTGTTATTGGTGGGGTCGGAGCGGAATGCAGTGTCTTCACCCCTAATGCATGGAAGCAGCCATCAAGATCAAGATCAGGAGTGTTGGTTTCCCTTTTAACCGTCGGCACTGTTTATTTACCGCTTATTACACACCACCAACATGAGGGCAGCTGTCTATTGCAACCGACCGCAGATGGAATCAGCTCCTTCCCTATTCAGGTGAACAATAAACCTTCCGCTAATGGATTCGGACGTATTTATCTCAGTTATGCGGGCAAAGAAGCTTCATTGTGCCAGTTTCTGTCCTGAATCGGAAACGATTAACAAACATAGACCTTTAATTCTCTCCACACGTTTTATATACCGAAAGATGTGATACAATGTTTATGAAATATTCGTTCCCCAGTTGATGGACGAATTGCAACCAGTCACCACTCCTCTACATATCCAGGTTAATACTAAAAATATTTTTTATTGTGTGTCTGTGTGCTCCATATGAGCTATTATTGTTATTGGGATGGGATTTGCACAACTGTTGCATTGAGAATAGCCTTGGAGGTGAGAGACTATGCCGGAATCGTAACAGACAGGTGCGAATAATTCTTCTCAAGGATTACGACATACGGAAATCATTTGTTACAGGAAACAAGTTTACTGCCTGGCTTAGGTGTATGCGCTATAACACAGTACCATCCTCATTAAACAAGCAGGCTTTAGTTGACTCGGATGATAAGACGCAGATAGCACTTCCGGCATGGTGGGCAAACAATTGTAATCCAGTTCTCCTTTACTCCGAGCCTGACAGGCATGCAGGTGGCACTTACTTTGCCACCTTAGCCACGAAAGTAAGGTTGTAACGGAAGTCATCTTTGCGAATGCGGATGCTGTTGCTGATGTTCAGTGCTTGACATCCGCAGATGCGGGTGTTTTGCGGAAGCGGATGCGGATGTAACAAAATAAATTTATAATTATTTATACTTCAATATTTTATCAAAAATAAATTTAAGTATATATTTTATGCCAATACATTTAAAACCAAAATAAGAATATAATTTTTTTGCCAAATTTTACGTCTTTTCATATCTAAAGTCTATTTCCATATAATACTACAATATTGATTTATTTTTGCCTCATCTTTCAACAACAAAAAAGGGGAATGATTGCACAAGTGAATTAAATTATTTACATAATTACGCACGCGTCTAAAAAACCAATCTTTGTCATATGAACTTTGTGGAGTTCGAGGCTCGACTAATTCAAACATCAATCACAAGACCACGCCACCGCACATCTCGGTGCTAGCTTTTTATTCTTTTATTTTTTATTTATTATTTATTTATTTATTTTCTTATGATTATACGCCTTGTCGACGTTGGGGTCACTAGAGGCGTGAAAGGATCGGAGCTAGAAATGGGAAGGATTCCAGCCATGGCCTTTTAAAGGAAGCATTCGCCTGGAGTGATCTGGGGAATCCATGGAAAACCCAAATCTGGGTACCAGGACGGGAATTCGAACCCGTGTACTCCGGAATGCGAGGCCAGAGCGTTACCGCTCACCCACCGCGCTCGGTTCCGTGCTCGCCCCCTGCCATCCCACTGATCTAGTAGCCCATTCATAGTCCAACTTGTAGGACCTACGATGATCCGATTTTCGATAAAGAACTCTTCATGGGCCGTGAAAGGGGTTACAGGACTACATGTAGGAGGTGTTTGATGTTGTTGGACTCCCAGACAACCAACACGGGTCCTTGCCGTCAAACAAGCTATAGATATTGGAGGAAGCTTTTGGAAGAAACATCTTAAGAGTTTGCGATAAGGACACATGGTGTGCCGCGAAGCAGTATGAGTGGAAAAGATTGCTTCTATCAGCGTGAATGGGTGAGCGCATCCTACCGTAGTTCCACACGGATGATCTATAAGTTGGACCGTAAATAGGCCGCTTTACTTTACATGCAAGATCAAACTTGTAAATTCGTTGCTTAGGTAATAACACCGTTCATTTAATTGTTACTTTAATTACAAGATCGTCAGAAAAAAACAATCACTCTGTTGTTGGCAGTATCTCGTGTAAAGAGAAAATAATAATATATATAACAATGTGAACAAAACATCCGCTATACATCCGCATTAAAAATTACGGATGCGGATGCGAAAGCGGATGTAGAATTTTAGTAGAAGTTCAGCACTTGCGGATGCGGATGCTGATATCCGTTACATCCCTATCCGAAAGTGGTGGTTCAATTAGTGGTGATTTCGTCCAGTGCGTTCAAATGCCTGTTGATGTTATAATACTAGAGTACTGTAATGAAGTGTAGCAATCACTCATTGTGGCACCATTGAAATATCTGGCGTTATGAAGGGTAATAGCCAATTCGAGTCCCGTTGATGGAAGAAATTTTTATACCATTCTGGACTTGTCAAGTAGAATGGGAGAGTTGAAGAAACATAGTTCATAATCCAAAACTTCTTTGCAGTGCGTATGGAATGAAGGTGCACCACACTATGGTTAATGATTCGTGTGTCAGACGTTTTATTTGGCGGACCACTGGGTCGCTCTTAGAAATTCAGGAAGGGTTTCCTCTTTCTCCCTTATTTCATTTCTCAACACAACTCGCTGCATCATACACTAACAAATCTGACATCCACACAGGCAGTAACCCGATCGTATCCGCAATAGAGTGCTAATAGTACAAGTTAACATGGAATGACTGTGACACATTGCAAGTGGAAATGTCAAAGTATATGGTAAGAAAGGGGAAACAGAACTTAGCGGAACTCATGTAGAACTGAAACAAATCACTTGCAAATGCACGAAGGTGTCGTATCTAACGACTGAGGAAAAATGCCTAAGGAAACAATGTCATGAGGTGCCAAGACATCGGTTGGACCCAAACGTGCGGGGAAGAGAGTTGCGGCAACGGAACTGCCTCTGATGGACGTCGAACACCCAGATGAACACAATGGTATTATAGTCGATCAGTCTGGGTTGCATTACTTCTGTAGACCTCCTCTGAAACACTTTGTAGCAGTTAAGTCTATCTTGTATAGCGAAAAAAAAACCTTCTAAAACACTATATTACAGTGGTGAAACCGGAAAGTCCCTATGCAAGTGAATGCCTGGCATTAAATAATAAACTGGGTAAGATTGAATTATTGGAAAGGAGAATTATAAGGAAAATTTTGGGTCCATTGAAAAGTACAGTACAATGAAAGTTAAGAACTAATGAGGAAATATATGATAACATTGAAAAAATAACAGAATCAATCAGAAAAAGGAGAATGATATTTTTTGGGCATATCTATCGCATGGATGACACCAGGCTAACAAGAAAGATATTCATATATTTTTGGGAGAAAAAATCAACTATAACCTGGATTCAAGAGATTAAGAAAGATTTGAAACGAAATAATATCAGTGAACAGGACGCTATGTAAAGAGAAAATTTTCGAAGGTAGATTTCGAATATGGCAGGATACCAAGGCAGAGAGGAGAAGAAACGGGTGCAAAAGGGTCTGAAGATAGAAAGAGAAAACTCAGTGTAGTAATGTAGGAGTACTGGGAAGAAACATAGAAAAAAACAAGGATAGGAAGTGAAACTGGCACGTGGTCCCTAGCTGGCCATAACAAAAAGAAGAAGAAAAACTTCTGTCCCATGGCTGCTTGTCTAAAGATATACGTTGTCAAGCTAACACATATAGTAGCTAAAAGTACTACTTGCCCATAGTTGTATTTTCATTTTGCCTACCCTATTTTATTAGTGTTAATTCTTCACCTTCTAATCACATATTGTACTGAAACCATGTTACTTTCTTAATTACAACGTGTTTTGAAAATGATGGGTGAGGAAAGAAGTTTGTGGAACATGCGGGACTGGTTAATTTGTTAGTGAAAGGAACTGTAGAGGAAGACAGAGATTAGAATAAATGAAGCAAAGAATTGAGGACGTGGATTGTAAGGTGTATGTAGAGATGAAGAGGTTAGCGCAAGATAGGAAGGGATGAAAGATTTCATCAAACCAGTCTAAAGACTGATGACACCATAAAAATCCTGTGGGTTTCTTATCTTTGTAATAGTTTCCTTAGTTGATGCTAGCTTTCTACAACTATTTTTAATTTAGTTTCTTTCAATAACAGCCATTTTTACAGCAGGGCCCGCTCTAGCGGTTTTGCCGCCCCGGACAAATAGACAAATTGCCGCCCCTTAAGAATATGTAAAATTATATATTTAAAAAACTAATGTATAATCGAATAAAATATTTTATTTTAATTTTAAATATTAATAAAATCATATATTCATAAATAAACTTATTGAATTTTGATCTAGCGGCACAAAATAGAGAAATTAATTACGAAATATCTGTACATAGCCAGAAATTAAACGTTTTTTAAAAATGTTGTTACAGATGGATATTATCACACAAACAATCTAAATGACATTATTTTGAAAATAAAACGAGATTACATCAAATACGCTAAAATCACAAAAAAACTTTTTTTCTTACTTTCAGTTTGCGAATTTTTTATTACATCTTTAAATTTACTTCATCAGCAATTTCATACTCAATTGCCAAAATGGCGAAATCATTAAATTATCAATTTCTTAGTTTTCGTAAATGCTTAGCAAGGCGTCGCATACATCTCAAAAATGAAATTTTAAAGGGTTTAATGCCTCTATCCTACTATCCCATCTTGTGTCACTCCATGTTTTCAAAGTTGAACCCTGAACATGCTTTAAAAGTATTGCCCATCGAAAAGTAGATGCCGAAAAGAATAAATATATTGTTTGGACCATGTTGAAGAAATTAGCGGCTTCCAAGGATGCTTTTGCCGTTAGTAACAAGATTGAGAGAATGGCTACTACACGGAACATTGAATGCTCGGGAATTATATTGTTTAATTCTAGATTGCACTCCTGCTTTATTGCCCCTCATATTGGACCCGTTGTCAGTCCCTACCCTCTGATATCCTGCAAATTTCAACCCGAGTCATTAAATTCTCCAACTATAATATCAGACATTTGTTTTCCTGTGGATCTTTCGACTTTCATTAATTTTAATTTCAACATCAGGATTAAATTTATTGGTTGAAACATATCTGATTACAAGAGTAATTTGCTGTATCTTACCAAAGACAGGAGTACAGTTTCAAATTAAGGAAAAATTTTTGAATTTTTTTATTTCATTAATAACATGAGACTTTACACTTTGTTGCAGGAGATCTACTATCCCGGTTTGTGTATTTTTCCAAAGATATTGAGCTTTAGTCTCTACTTTTTAGAGCACTCAACG
This sequence comes from Vandiemenella viatica, assembly GCA_031002005.1. Lineage (NCBI taxonomy): Eukaryota > Metazoa > Arthropoda > Insecta > Orthoptera > Morabidae > Vandiemenella > Vandiemenella viatica. The sequence goes on along the minus strand of JARYHS010011408.1, from coordinate 249,115,053 downwards.
GACGTGCTCTTCCATAATAGGATCGTATTCAGACAGTAACTCAACTATTTTTAAGAAATTACCGTTATTATGCTCAAACAACTTGTCGCTTGCACCTTGAAAAACCAGATAACTTTTACCAAGCATTTTGGTAATTGCAACGATTCTTAGAAGCACCTCATTCCAATGATTTATTTCGGCATTAATAACTCTTTGAGGGGCAGCATCTACAGTTTTACAACAATTTAATCTTTCGTTCATTTCTAGCCATGATTTTTTTTTTTTTTTTTGCCTGAATATGATTTTTCGAAATTTCATGCTCTTTTAAAGTTTCGTGGAGGTGCTTCCAATTTTTAAAACCCTCCTATGAGAGAGAACTAACTAAAGAGCCGAAAATTTTGTAACAGAAGCAGTAAACGCAGTTTTGTGAAAGATAGTAGCTAATCTCGCAATATTTGCCCTCCGTTGCTTAAAATATTTTGCGCTAAAATGTCGATCTGTGTCATTGGAAGGAAATTAGTAATTATGCAATAGTTTAGGTGGTCCTTGCCTTACTAGAAAGCTTCTTACGGCTTCTCGTAAAATTCTTGGCCACAAAGTTTTAGAACGCCTTCTGTGAGTCTCACGTTGGTGTCAGTTCCAATTGATTTAGATACTTCGTTCATTTGTTTGCTATTATTCTCTGACGATTCTGTACTTCTTTTGTATCCCGACCTGATATTGGATTCTAAGATTTTTTTTGGTAAACCCTGAATACAGTATATTTTTTTAACGCGCCAGATTAATTCTGCCTTTCCGCTTCCTTTCCCAACCTTCTTTTTTTTTGTACTGGTAATCAGATAGTTTTCTTTGACCGTTAGACATTTTGGAAGAGGCACGCACGTAACTCAAATAATGTACACTATAAAATAATATAAAAAGGAAATATTTATCCTTGTTCTAAATAAGCTAAAACCATAACTAAGATAAATTATTCTCAGTCGATATAAAAAAATATTTATGCACAGCACAAAATATTCTCCATACCCTGTGAACAAAAAGAAAGTCTAGTGTTACTACGCAGTCAAAGCTTATTCGCGGGGGATACGATCCGTAAATTTGCTGCAAATACAGAAACCGTGTATACAGAATGGCATTTTCTATAGGCTTAAAAGGAATACGTTCCAAGTTCACAAACAAAAAAAAAAAAAAACAAAAAAAAAAAAAACAAAAAAAAAATGATGTTGTGGAGTGATTGTCGCGCAATGAACTTATTAAACCAACTGACAAAGTTATTCACATTCACTAAAATAGTTAATGAATTTCTTTTTGTTGAAACGGTTTACAAATGCAGAAATTAGAGTATCTGTAAACCGCATTCGTATATATAATAAGCATCATGGGTTATTATATATTAGCAGTTAACATTCGAAATTGAATATACTAATGGTATGTGAAGTAACTAATCGGTAATCAGCAGCTGGTAATATTATTTATTTATTAATGATTGTAAGTACTGTCCCACACCCACTAAACTACAGTATTTTCAAAAGCGATCAAAGCTAGCGTATGTAATTTAACCCAACCATAACACTTTCAATGCCTGTATCTAATTTATACAACAAATCTGTGAGGCTCGGATTACGAGAAGAAATTATTACGCAAATTATTCCATTTCGATTTCCAATAATTAAGATCCATATTGATTTGGTTCATCAATTCAATAAAATAAATACTCAGCATCTCCCGCCAAGCACTATCGATTCCATGTATTAGAGGCTAACTGCAATTGCGTGTCTAGTAACTTGTGGGCAGTATAACGTTGGAATCAGTGCAGGTAGCCGAGGTTAGGTGTAACAGCCCCCACCTACCGCGCTTCTGTTGTGCGCTTTTGTCATTGTGCGCTTATGTCGTATATCCAACTAAATAACAGTTTAATCATTGACGTACTTACCTTTAGAAATTATGAAATCCTGAAGTAAATTTTATGAACTTCCACTTATCACTAATAACGTAATAGTAAGACTAATGCTGTTGTGTAATGAAATCACTTTTATAATTAGCAATAATAAGCACGTTGAGACAACAAAAGTCGAAACAGCGTTCTACTCGCGTGCTAAGGCCCAATTCACACAGAAGAGACGTGGCGCGGACGCGGTGCATTTTGAAGTTGCTCCTATGACGCAATTCACACAGAGGCGGCTGGGCAACGACGCGCCCCTATGAGGACCGCGCCCCGTCTCTACGAAGTCTCTAGGAGCGCACCCAAATAGATAAGAACTGTAAGTTTTTAACGAACGAAAAAATCAGTATGTGGATTTTTTAATTAATTGGGTATTTAACACATTAATATTTTTCTCACACTTATGGCCGAAATGGCGCCCCTCAATTTTAGCGCCCCGGGCAAATGCCCGGTTTGCCCCCCCCTAGAGCGGGCCCTGTTTACAGCGAGCCCACTTTAGACAACGGAGAAACCGAGAATGGATATGCTTGATAGTCTAATTGTTGACCACTTTGTGATAGAGAAGTTATTTGATTTGCTAACAGTTCTGAGGAAGACTCAAATTAAAAGATGACGGGCGTTTTCAAGCATGTTTCATGTCGCAAACAGTATGTATTAGCTGCAAATGCGTAAATTCAGTAATTTGGATACTGTCTCACCGAATCTGTAATCTTAAAGTGATTTTCAGTGCTTTGTGAGTGAAATCGTATTTGAATAAGTATTAAATATTTACAATGGAGTGTGTCAAATTTTATGCAACTTCTCGCTATGACCACTGACAATTATTAAACGGTATTCAATTATGTATGCCATTATTAAACAGCCATGACAACTTAATTTTAGTTCGTTAATTACGGGCACGTTTTTCATTTTATTCCCTTAAGCATTTTCAGTGTTCTGCCTGTTTGACTCTATAACAATTTTTGTTATTTGTTTTCTCTTTGCATTATCGTACGACAAAACAGTTAAATTTTTTGTTTACATGCGGTTTATCGGTCTATGTTATTAATATCAACGTCAGTTTTCCAGGCTTTGATGAAGTAAAATACATTTAATGAGTAACACTGCACTGCAATGTATTTTCAGTGAACTGTTCACTTTGCTTTTGTAGCTTTGCAGTATTCAAAAACATAAAGTGAACAACTGCAACAGATTACTATGGCCCACGGTATTATTTGATATTAATTAAATCTCATAACATACAACTTTAATAATAAAGTTACGATATCTCATGAATTTTACAATGTAGTTCTTTTAAGTACTTACTGCATTTGTATAAAATTCATTCTCTACTGATCCGTTACATAGGGATTCAATTGATTTACACCCTAGGAGTGTGGTCCGAAAAGCTAGTAGCTGCTTCCTGAGCCTTCTTGGCAAGCGGTAACATTCGGGCCCGGTATTCGGAAAGAAGTAGGTTGGATTTCCCATTTGGCCACACGGATCACGATTATCTATGGTTTCCCAAAATAACTACAGGCAAATGTCGAAATGGTTCTTTTATAAAGCCATCACAGAATTTCTTCCTATTCCTAATCTTCTCGTGCCTATTTGACCTCGACAAGCTGTTAATCCTAAACAAAAACAAAAGAAACGTCAGTCCAAATACTGGCATCAAAAAACAACTCAAAATTTCATAAAAATTTTAGGTTTGTCCTTTTCTACCGTAAACTACAAGGTTTTTTTTTTTTTTTTACATAAAAACACTGCAGAATAATTTATCGTTTGTACACAAAAATTTGTGGCAGAGGACATTTATTTTTCTGACGTTGTGATGGTGACTAGTTCCTCTTTAGATTGCAACAGTAATTAACCAGTCGCCCTCTACGTTCCGCCTCCCTGGCTAGCGACAACGAGATAAACTAATATTGTATTCTCTGTCGGTGGCACTTGATATCCTCTCCCTGTTTATTTAGTTCACCTGAAATTAGAATGTTCCGAAGCATGCATAGATACACTAAACGAACTTAATATGGTTTATACTTTGAAGAATATTTTTAAAATTCACTCCAATTAATTTCACCGATCTTATTTACAACACTAATTAGAAGATTCTGACTTCACGGAATATTTCTGGATTAAAAGTTTCCAATATTCTTCAGACTTCTCAGTCAATGGTTCATTACACATGGCACTTGTGAATATTCGCCTGTCTCTATCAAAAAATATTTTTATTTCGTTACTGCGCCATCACACGTACGATTCGTAGTCAACACAATAGCTTCAAGGTAAAAGCCGTAGTGATCATTAAACAATGAACGCCTTAAATGGAATGAAAATGACGGATGATCAAAATGACATTGCATTACTGACGAGTCACCGAACCCGAACAAATGACTCCATGAACAAAGTATGTTAGATGACCAACGCCACGAACAAAACAACAATCCCCGTCCATGTTCCAAATCAAGGTCCTTATATAGATTCGAAAGCTACCTCAAAACATTAATGAGGTAAATATCCTTTTGAAAAAAATCTAACCGAAGCATATATTGAATTTACAAGGAGGTTTCTGCCCCTTCAGGTCACATCTCTCTAATTACTGTGCAGGAACTACAACATTCCCGAGCAACTTCCTGGCTGTATTCATCTGTAGGAAGAACAAATCCCAGCCGGTTAGGAGATCGGTAACGCTTGGTCATGAAATTATGGAGGAGGCACCGAGCGTGGTGGTGTAACGGTTAGCGTTCTGGCCTCGCATTCGGGAGGACGGCGGTTCGAATCCCCGTCCGGGCATCCAGATTTGAGTTTTCTATGGTTTCCAAAATCACTCCAGGCAAATGCCGGGATGCTTCCTTCAAAATGCCATGGCCAAATTCCTTTCGATTCCTTGCCCCCCATCCTTTCCCGTTTCTAAAGACCTCGCTGTTAAAGAGACGTTAAGCAGATTAAAAAAAATGGAGGAGGCGGGTTCAAATCCCAGTCCTGCTATCCTGATTTTGGATTTTTACGGTTTCCCGAAATTGCTCCTGGAGAATACCGGAATGGTTTAAAGCCACGTCAACCTTAGTGGTGGGGAGGGGGAGGGAGGGAATGAGAGGGGAGTTCACAGGAGGCGAAAATGGAGCTATGTGTTTTATGGACGATCCCTCTTCCCTTAAATCAAAAGCTAGTTACTGTTAACAAATAATGTTTGAGTTATCTTTTCGCTCAATGACCTACTTTTTTTTATGCAAATTTTCCCAGCTTAGGAAGACCGTCGAGGAAGCGATCACATAGAAAGTCGGGTCGCTTGATCGGTACTGGTCCGCACCGTCACCGCAACGACAATTTTCTTATTGCTGACGCTCACTCGATAGAAATCAGTTCTAACGACACCGCGTGCCGTCCGACACCCTGGCCAAACAAACGACTCACGATCTCCAAGAAGTACCGTTCACTTTTAGTGACAAATTGCTCACTCGGTCTTTCAAATGAACTATTCAGAAGAACCGGTTTAGTCGCGAACTACACATCTCTAGCTGTATGGTACCATACATAAATTACGTCACACCTTAAACGGGATAGGGTGCTAATGACCCCGCCGTCGACGCGCTCTTAAATACCAATAATAACAACAACAACATTAAACAGAGCGTGGTGGGTGAGTGGCTAACGCTTTGGCCTCGCATTCGGGAGGACGCCGGTTCGAATCCCCGTCCAGACATCCAGATTTGCGATTTCCATAGTTTCCTAAAATCATCCCAGGCGAATGCCGGAATGCTTCCTTCAAAGAGGCCATGGCCGAATTCCTTCCCGTTCCTTGTCCCCAGTTCCATTCCGCCTTTAATGGCCTTGACGTCGATAAGACGTAAATCAATAAGCAAATAAAAAGAAAGAAAAACCTTTAAGGGGGAGGGAGGGGGTCAAAACATTGTGACGAGGTGTGGAGGAGTCATAAGCTTCGTGGTGTCACACGTATATTTTGTATCACTTTTTGTTACATAGCGGCCGGGCGAGTTCACGCTAGCCGTACCTACAGTGTCGCACGATGGTCGCCGTTGACATACGCCGAAATCCAAATACCGCATTTGAGGCTCTGACAAAATACGACTTCCGTGTACTTATTTAAACGATCGTGTGGCATCCGTGATCTATATCTTTCATTATACAAAGCCACTAACCAACACAAGCAATCACATAAGACGCAACAAAAGGTTTTGCTCATCACGAAGATTCGTCCTCAAAGAACTACAGGGAAGTACTTTGTTTGATAAACGATACGGTGGTATATGGTTGCATGGAGAAGTTGTTGCCAACATTATTCAATCATAAGTGATTTCTATGCCAGTCCGTGAATAACATAAAAGAATAGGTTAACAAGATGATTAAATTTTGTATCATTCATTTGATTTGTTATGTTTCGGCAATTTTCTAAAATGTTTGATTTATTGTTGATTTTATGAAAAAATATTTTAAACAGAAATATATAAATAATTTTTGAGCCGCTGTTTTTATTTAATCTAGTATATAAAAGTCAATGTTTGTCTGCTGATTTGTTTGATGGTCGGTTTGTTCATCTTCTATGCTTTCCTATACCATTCACACTATTGCAATGAATCTTTGGTGAGTTATTGTGTACGTGCCTGGGAAGGTTTCTGACCAAAAATACATCGAAAAAACCCACCCACCCCACTTCCCATGCACACCTCTAAACTTTTTCAAAATATGTTGGTATAAACCCATTGTGTTTGACCGATTTCGACGCAATTTTGCACATGTATACCTTTACAACAAAACTTAATTTTTTTCTCAACGTTCCTCATACAAACCCACAATTTTATCCAATTTTGATTGTTCTTAGCACGCGTATACGTTAAAACAAAGCGGTCTGGTAGCTCAGTAGGCAGTATTTACCCAACGTTCTTCATACAAACCCACAATTTTTATCCGATTTTGATAGTTCTTAAAGCGCGTTCCCATGGCTTGTGATGTGGCAATACGCGCCTTTCATCTTTTACCGCCTGGCGATGGGTCGAGGCGCGCCGTCCCTGCTACCACGCGCCGTGGGAACACGCCTTTAGCAGGCGTATACGTCAAAACAAAGCGGTCGGGTAGCTCGGTGGGCAGTCTTGCGCCAGTAATATCTAAATTTAAAATTGTAAAATATGTGACGTCATAGAGGGGGTCACACAAATGTGACCAGTGTGGACAATGAGTGGGGCTCCAAAAATCATTAAATTCGTGTGACGTGATTTACGGACGGCGTTGACGGAGTGGTCTCCACTGCTTGGCTGAGGACACCCTCCTCTGGCGCTGCTCACTTGAGCCTCTTTGTGGCCGCGGCACGTTCTGCGCGATAAGCATCTCCCGCACTCTGGTTTCACCCCCGGCGACCAGCAGATGCGACGCCGGACCCGTCGGCAGCTCTTTCAACGCGCAGATAATCGTACGGCAAATTACACCGCACAGAGAGGGGAACAATAAGGCCGAGTGTGCCGGCACCGGAGATCAGATTGTGTGTGTTTGTAAGCCTGACTGACAGCTGTGAAGCCGCACTGGCTGTCATCGATGTGGAGAACTCTTCTGACGGCCGCTGTAATCCATTAACGTCCTCTGTTCTGGAGTGCGGCCGAATGGGAGGGGACCAGGAAACGCTTTTTCTTTCTTCCTCTTCTATTACTTCTTTTTTTTATTATTTCCCGAGTGGGAGCTGCAGCACCGGAATGTTTACTGGGCTTTTAACCGCTTTTGACAGTGACATAAGCAAAGCGGAGGCGACAGCTGAGCAAATTTATTGCGACGTCCTGGTACGTTCTCGTCAGCTGCAGTCCTCTGGGAAAACTTCGTTCTCCTATCACCGTCAAACTGTCACCTCAATTAAAAAAATAACATGGATCTCGTTTTGATCAAATTCCACAGAAAATCATAGAAGAAATAGAAGAGTCGTCGTACATTTTATCTTTTTCCCCAGATTTCGCACCCGCATTATAGAGTGATTAAACACAAGCAGTGTATTAGCTACTTGACCGGAGGTTAGCGCATTTGATTCCCGGAAGAAGAATTTCTAGTCATCACTTAGTTTACCGAAAGTATTATTTCTAAAAGGTGCTTTTTTTGTCATGAGCCATTCATCTCCATCAATACAGAAATAGATAAATGAGGTATCATTTTAAATAATAAGGTCTCCATTGTTATTATTATTATTACCTGCCATTGGATACTGTCGGATCACGCAAATCCTTAACGATTCAGTTTTCGAAGTTTCCATAAAGCTCTCATTTTTTCTCCGTGGATTCTCTTCCTTCCTTCAGTCCACTTCGTCCCCGGTCTCTTAATGACTACATTCTGTAGCGGTACTTCCCATTTGTTAATTTTTTGTCTTTACATTTGTCTATGATTTGATGGCTTCTTCCAAATCTTTTTTGATCTGCTGGACCCAGGGCATAATTTTTTGCTGTTCTATGTATAATTTTATGAATGAGTGTTGTTGCTGGGAGTCTGTGAATGTGTCCATAAAATCTTAATCTTCGTTTCCTGATTTCTGCCGCGAGATTTGACAGTGTTTCTGTTGCTTTTCGAAATTTAAGTCTATATCCGTCATCTGTTTTTTTCTGGGCCAAGTATCTTTCTTATAATTTTGCGTTGTTCTTTCAAAATGCTTTCTAGGTAACCTTTCCAGTGTAGTGTTAAAGTTTCGCTTGCGTAGAGGGCTTCAGGTTTCATAACTGTGTTGTGATGTCTGAATTTGTATATATGGACAAACATCTTTTATTATATATGTTGTAGGTTCTACAGTAAGCTCTCCTAAGATTTTGCAGGTGAACTTTCTGTGTTATTTTCTCTCCTCCTGTGGGTTAGATGGTTTCTCCCAGATACTTGAAGTACGGGACACTCTCAATTTGCCGATATTTTGTGGCAAAATTTTGAGTATGGAGTTTCGAGCAGATGAACTTGGTTTTTTGGAAGGATATTTGTGAGCCTACTCTTTCAGCGCATTATTTGAGAGTTTCTATATGTTTAATTGCTATGGTCTCGTCATCTGCTAATATGACTAAATCATCTTGCGAAGGCTAGTCATGAAATTTTAATACCATTTTTGGGTCGTCCGAGTTGTATGGGTTTCCATGGGACAGACCATCACCCTGTCGAACGCCGGCATTGATCTGAAACGGTTCAGATATCTCGCCCATGAATTTCACTTTGGAGATTGTGCCGTTGAGTGTTTGTTTAATGAGGTTTCGGGTTTTTGGAGCGAACCCTTGCTCTCCGAGGATGTTGAAGGGAGATTTAATCTTATGCCTTTGTGCTCCTACAAAGGAGTAAATGACTGGGCTGTTCCTGAGTGCTTTATATTTTAGTGTAGTTTTTAAATTGAATATTTGTTCTATGCAGTTCCGACCAGTGCGGAAGCCAGCATAGTACCCGCCAATTTTGCGGTCGAGTTGCTCTCGCACTCTTTTGAAAAGACAAGCTAAAAGAATTTTGTATGCAACTTGAAGAAGGGAGATCCCTCGATAGTTACTGATGTCCGGATGTCCGTTTTATCTCCATTCTTGTGTAGTGGGTCAACGAGTGCATTATTCCATTCTTCGGGCAATTTTTCTGTCTGCCAAATCTATGTAATGATTTGTGTTAGTTCTTTAAGTGAATTTGGTCCAAGATTTTTCAATAGTTCCGCATTGATTTCGGATAAGTGTAGGTGGTTGTTTCCTTCGGTAATCTTGATGGGGGTTCAGGGCAGTTGAGTAGTTTAAAAAAGTATTTTAACAATTCTCGACAATTTTCCTGATTAGTTAATGCGAGCTTTCCATCCGATTTCCTGAAGCATATATTTTGGGGAGTATATCCTCGGATTGTTCCTGCGAAAGTTCTATAAAAGTTTCGCGTATTGTAGTTGCGAAAATTTTCATCGATGGAATCTGGTTGTTCCTTCAGGTACTTTCTCTTGGTTTGTCTGATGATTTTCGTCACTTGTTTTCGGATTTCATGAAAGCGCTGCAAGTTTTCCACTGATTTTTTACTGTTGTATCAACAGCATCGTATTATAAGAAAGGATTTTTTTGACTGCATTCGACCCTTAAAGTATAAACTATCAAGGGAACGCGTATGAGACAGTTCAGAGCCAAGCCGCTATGCTTCGCTGGCGTCGATAATATTTGAGCACGTAGCGCTAGATAGCAGCATCATATATCACAGAGATATGGATAAACAGTGTGTGCTTTGTTCAGTTTAGTTGTATTCCGGTGGGGTCTGTGACATTTCAGCTTCCAGAAAGGGATAGCTTCTTGTGTTTTCGTCAAAGTATAGTGCTACGGGATAGCATACTTCAGGTGTAATCAATAAGATATTGCTACAAATGAGCCAGTTCTTCTTTCAGCCTGCTGCAAACTAGGGATGTAACGGATCTCCGCATCCCCAAGTGCGGAACTTTCGCGGGAAATCACCCATCCGCTTTAGCATTCACATCCGCAATATTTATTGCGGATATATAGCGGATGTTTTGTTTACATTGCTATATATATTATTCTTTTCTCTTTATACGAGATTCTGCCCATCGTCTCCTAGCTAACAACAATGTTTTAGTTTTTTCTGACGATCTTGCAATAAAAATAACAATCAACTAAATGGTGTTATTACCTAAGTGTCGAATTTACATGTTTAAACTTGCATGTAATGTAAAGTGCCGCCTTCAAGGTCCAGCTTACAGGAAATCCGTGGAGAACTACAATAGGATACTCTCACCCATTCAGGCTAGTAAAAGGAATCTAACAAAATGTTCCAAGCAATCCTTCCCACTCATACTTTCTCGCGGCACACCACGTGTCCTTATCGCACACTCGCAGGATTTTTCCTCCAATCATAATCTAACTCCATAGCATGTTGGACAGCAATGACTCACGTTGGTTGTTTGGGAGTCCCAACATACAACACGTCCTGCATGTCCTTTCGCGGTCCATCAAGGTTCTCTATCGAAAATCGGATGAAGTAGTACTGTGAATGGGCCGCTAGAGCGGTGGAAAGGCAGGTGGTGGCCACGGAGATGTGCGGTGACGTGGCTTTGTGCTTGACGCTTGAATTAGTCGAACCGCGAACTCCGGAAAGTTCATATGACAAAGATTTTTTTTTTTTTAGACGCTTGCGTCGTTATGTAAATGATTTAATTTACTTGTGAAATCATCTCACTTTTTTTGTTGTTGAAAGATGTGGCAGTATTATATGGAAATATACGTTACTTTTAAAAAATGTAGAATTTGGCGTAAGAAATATACTTATTTTGAGTTTAACTGTATTTTTGATAAAATATTAAAATACAAATAATTATAAATTTATTTTTCCACTTCCATATCCGCATCCGCAAAACATCTGCATCCGCGGATGTCAAGCATTAAACATCACCATCAGCATCCGCATCCGCAAAGATGACTTCCGATACAACCCTACTGCAAACCACCAGCCTTGCTATTCTTTGTATTTTATTCGTAAAATTTCGTACACGTAGGTGGTTTTTCGTACAATTGCTATATAAATATTTTATTTGCGTAATTATCGTGCGGGTCATCATGTGACACTGCAGAAAAAATGTGTTCTCAAGTGAAACTCAAAGTTATTATTATGAATTAAGAAGTTGATGAATCTCTTTACGTAAACTAGAGAAAGATAAATGGAATATAATATTCGCATTCGTAAAAGGAAATATGATTGATATAAAATTTGATCACTTTGTAGGCCTACCTCGTCTAACGCATAACAGAAGACGCAAAATATACTCTCTTTGCTAGGAGGATCCAGAGAAATCGTTAAGAGTTAAAGTCAATTGTTCTATTTGTCAAGAGTATTGATGGCAATGAGACATTGATTGACGCGGATCGACACATGCATGATGCTGCTGCATTGTCGAGATTAAAAGGCGGGCGGAACATTAACGTTTAGACTTTATAGAGTGACAATAACATATAACTTTAATTCGTGACTGGTGAATTCTGACAAATTCAGTGACAATTAGTTTTGGTTTTTGTGCAATGTATAATAGGAGTACAATATCTTATTTTCTTCTCATCTATAACTTTTAGTGAATTCCCGGTACTATAAAAAAATTACCAGATTTTTCCTCAAAATATGACCATAAATATTATCGTAATATGACCAAAACCGGGAGAATGGCCTGAATATGCATTTATACGCTATATAAAATACACTGAAATACAACCAGAAACGTTCAATATGTGTTTAATTCAGCATTACAGTTCAAACCGAAGGCAGGGAAAAAATATGACTTTTCCTAAAGATCCGAACCCCACATACTACATTTAACAAGAAGTTATAAACTAAAAGCATGCAGTTACCATAATAATTCGGAAGCAATGCTCCGTAAGTACTATTTCTGCAGCAGGCTAAGTAAACTTTACCTGGGGACGAATCCATCGAACACAGAAACCGGAATGTCTGCGTCTGGTTGAATCCTCCGAAGGAGATGTAGTAAGGTAATGTGAAAAAGAAATGCTGACTAATTCATTCTTTGCGTTCGCTTTGTGTAACGTCTAGTTTGTTGAATTACATTATGGGGACCAAGAGTAAAGTATTACGGGAGAAAGCTCCTAACAATCATTGCAACATCATTATACAGTTTTTCAGTACAGTAGGCGAAAGTCTCCCC
>JARYHS010011408.1:249024234-249101517 GCA_031002005.1 Vandiemenella viatica | reverse complement strand
CCCGTCCGGGCATCCAGATTTGGGTTTTCCATGGTTTCCCAAATCACTCCAGGCAAATGCCGAGATGCTTCCTTCAAAAGGTCATGGCCAAAATTCCTTCCCATTCCTTGCCCCCATCCCTGCCCCCCATCCTTTCCCGTCTCTAAAGACCTCGCTGTTGAGAGACGTAAAGCAGTTAAAAAAAGTTATTATTTAGTAAAAGCCCATTGCAATAATTATTAGATTTTTTTATCGTCCTATTTTTTTCGTCTCCTGTCGAGGTTTCTTCAGTAATCGAATATTTACTGGTATATGTTAACAGTTTTATAAGTCATGTGTAATATGCCTTTTAGATATGTTGGAATTACATTTGTATATAGTTATTATAAAATACTGTATTTACACTTCTACTGTAAGGTATAGCTGATGCCCTCAACAAGTACGCTGCTTTTGTAACTGCACACGGTTTTTCTTGACTTCACCGTACCTCCAATCATTGACAGAGAAGTTAAGGAAAACCTGGAACAAACTCCAAAATTAGAATATCTGGTGAAGGTACAGGCAATGAGACCTGCCATACCTCACAGCAGAAATGTAAATTAAACATTGGAAGTGAAACCAGCACACGATCCTAGTCATATCGTAACTTCCTGATCCAGTATGGTGTCGCTTTAAAGAGTTCAGCCACACTAATGGCCGGTTTTTGTTAAGTAATGGTTATTAAATTAAGAACTAACTAAAGAAAAAGTCGCTTTGCACTACCCAAGAGTTATTCACGATTTGCCACTTTTAACGCACCACCCTTATATTAAGTCATTTATCGGCATTTTAGGTATATGATCTGTACATTGTATGATAAACTTTCATTCACTGAAATTCACAGTAAAACATTTATTTCTGTTCAAATCACCATGTAGCCTTTCCTGTTAGAGCATAAAAATTTCTGTTTTGAGTTACAGCGTATGGCAGTTAGGAAATAATTCACTTGCAAAAGCCATTGGGATAATTTCTTCTAAAAGCTATGGCCGATTTCCTTTCCGTTCATAGTCTTCTGACCTCTTCGGGCTCTGGTATGAAGTATTTCCGTTACAGTTTACCGTCAATCTCATCTAAACATGCCGTTTTTCTTTCCCTCGTATACCGACGATCTAGTTTATCATGTCTGTGAAACGGACGATACTCAGTAGACTCCTATTAATGGCCGTTGCAATATTGATATATTTTGGTCTCATGGACCATTTTCGATAGCGAAATTCAGGTCTAGCACACCACAATAACTTATTTATCTGTGATGGGAGTTTACGTGCGAGACAGCAAGCCACCTTCCAATGCGCCGAGACCTGAAGGTGGCACCGCGATAAGAGAGATACAGGAGCAAGCTATCTGTTACCTGCTGAGATATCCCTGATATCTCCAACTAATTTGCTATTTTCGTCCATGAGTGACCTCTCCTTATTTTCTACGTGGATGATTTTGAGAATCTTGGTGGGTAGTGCTCGAGCATTTATTTCCACATTAAATGAAAATTTCGGATTGGCTGAATTCACCAAATGTTATTACGTAATATCTGGATATTTTGGGCCATTCCTAAATTGCGATAGGGTCAATTTTATGAATAATTGTAACGCCAATGCAATTGAAATTGTTGTTTTATTTTCCCAACGCGTTTCGCTTCATTTCCGAAGCTTCTTCAGCGGTTCTGTCTGTTGGTATTTATACATATAATTACTTTTGTTCTATTTTACAATTTAAACATGAAAATTGTGGGTTACAGACTTAAGCTTATTTACATTTTTCTTTGGTCACATATGCTTATAATTATACAGCCTTTTAGCATCAGTTATGTTTGTAACTGCAGTATATATTATACATGTTGGTTGCATTTTTGCGATTATTTGCGTAGCACTGTAATACATTGAGATCTGATGTCTTACGTTAGTTACTGTACATCGCTGATTAGCAGGTTTGTTTACCGTTTGTCTTCTGTTTTACTCGGTGGGTGGCGCGCTTTTAAATATGTGTTCGTGTTTAGTTTGGTGTATTATTATTATTGGCTGTGTCCTTTTGTGGTGTATGTTTGTGTTTATTATTTGGTTTTGAGTTCTGTGTATAGTGTTGGGTCCGCCAGGTTCGGCTATTCGTTTATTATGTTCTTTTCTTCTGCCAGTGATTTGTGGATGTGGTAGTTTTTCTGAAATGTTATTAGTTGTGGTTTGCTGTTATTAATGGTTAGTATTTGCATGTCTGACTCTATGTTTGTGGGCTGGTGATTATGTTCTAGTAGGTGTTCTGCGAATGTTGAGTGGTTATTGTATTTTAGTGCTCTTAAATGTTCCTTAAATCTGGTTTCAAATTTCCTGCATGTTAGGCCTATGTATTCTGCATTGCAGTCATTGCAAGTTAATCTATATATACCTGAATTGTGAAATTTGTTGTTTAGTGTGTTGTTTTTTATGTTTTTCTGTAGTGAGTTGTCTGTTCTAAAGCTATCCTGAGTCCTTGCTTTTTCAGAATGTTTGCTATTTTGTGAGTGTTCTTATTTATGTATGTTAATGTGTGCCATTTTTCTGTTTTTGCCTTGTGTAGGTTTATCTGAGATACAATACAGAATCAGTTGAAGACATCTCAAGTCCAGTTTAAACTTTAGTGGTAGTAAATTTGTTAGATGGATCCGCCAGCTAAGGAGCCACAACATAACGGGATAAGGTCCGGTTCCTAGTCTCCGTGTATCGGCCATGGGAAGTACGGTTTTAGGCGATTTTACATTGAGTAACACATTTATTCTTTAACCTAATTCTAAACTGAAACATTTTCTGATTAGATTCAACTTACTATTTACATTAGTTGTTTCCAGGTTCATAATCACACATGTGTGTTTTTACTACAAAGCATGTTTCCGCCAAAGGCATTTGTTTTGGCTGCTGCATACTGGATGTAAATATTGCGTATATTACATCTCACCTGATTGCGGTGGCCATCTTGTTTTCTTAATGTCAAAGGTGGTGGTGTGCTGACAGCGCCAGTTTTGAATTTGCGTGGAAGCGGGATCTTTTGCTATTTTGTTTCTAATTTTATGTTTGAGTGCAACTTCCTATAGGGTTAACGTGTGTTTACTAGTTTGAACAGCGTTTGGTTTGTTAAGTTTATATGGCCATTCGGTACCTACTTGCCATTTCTTATTGCTTTTTGAATTTGGTAGTTCTCTTGTAGAGCGATGTTACCGTGTCTGTGATTGTTGATTGTGAGGATTTGCATGTCTGTGTTAATGTCTGTTGGTAAGTGATCATTTTCTATTAGATGTTCAGCGAATGTGGAGTAGTTGCTGTACTTAAGTGCCCTCTTTGTATCTGGTTTTAAACTGTCTTCTTGTCTGTCCTATGTATATTGGCTCAGAATTTTGACATGTCAGTTGATAAATGCCTGAGTTTTGATATTTGTCTCTGTCTAAGTGAGTTTTTAATTGTTTTTATACCGAGTTGTCTGTTCTTAGAGCAATGTTTATGCCTTGTTTTTTTATATTTTTTCTCTAAATAATTTTTATTCTGTGGGTGTATTTAATGGAATATGTCACTGAGTATCATTTACTTCTCTTTTCGGTGTCTTTTGTGGTATGTGAGTTGTTTTTAAATTTCTGTGTTGAAACATTATCCTATTATCTTATCCTATCACAAAGAAGGTTCAGAAACCAACTGTATTTCATCATGAAAAGGACGACCTAAAGGTGATTAAGCTAAGAACGTTAATATATTGTAGCTAAGGAACCAAATAGCCTGATACACAATGACATCTTAGGACATTTTTTTATAATGACTGTGTTCACCACAACGACTTATTGATAAGAAACACGAGCAATAAACGGAACTGAAAATATTCACTTCAGTGAGCCAAACTGTCCATAGCCTCTTCAGACCAATGGTGATATCCTATTACTACACTTTATCCTTTACTTTACAAGAAGATTCAGAATAAGGGGGAAACCAGTTAGACAAAATTATTCTCAATACGTACTATGCATTCTAACACTTTGATAATACGTGTAATCAATAGGGAATAACTAGTAGAAGCTTTTTAGTGAATTATATATTACAGATCTTTTGTTAATACGGAATGATTCTTTCCTGTGAATTCTGGAGACCGTACTTTTTATTTATTGCTGTAGATCTTTAACACTTCTACTTTTTTGGTAACTATGAAACATGGAAGAGAAGCTGTCGTTTCTTAATGATAATATTTTGTAAAGACATAACAAGCAATCCTCACGATTTTGTACCTTACAACTAAATAATACTTCTTATAACAATTTCAAATAAAGGAAAACAGTTGTAGCATGTTCAGTTTTATGAAACTAATTTGAATGGAATGTATCAACTACAGTTGTGAAATGAAATTATATTTTCTAGTACCAATTTAAGAAAGTAGAACTAGCTACGTATTACCAACCTTGGAAATCACAGATTCTATGCTTCCACCATTGATGTCCTCAGCTGTTGAGTTGCGGTATTCATATAACCTTAAGGGGCAATATTTAGCAGTGAGGAAATGACTCCACAGAAGTCCTCTTATCTTGAGCGGCGTCATACACCTCATATCCCTTTCCGCAAACGCTACGGAAAGCCATTGTTTCAGATACAGTAAATTACAGTCACAGGGAATGGGATTGCCAACTAGAATCAGCTCTTTCCATTCAAACACTATGTTTATTTTACTAATCCTGTTGTAACTCAGATCTAGCACTAATTTTGTTAAATTCACTTCGCTTCCTGATATATTAAGCTGCTCGGCGTTGTATGTTGTTCCATTCAGATCCAACACACGATCTGTTGAATTCAGTTCTGTAGTTGAAGCATTTAGCTGGTTTGTGTTATTTGTTGACAAATAAACTCCTAATTCCGGTATCTGTGAATGAATATCATCAGTCACATTATCCATTTTTTCTGTGTCATTTGCGAAAGAAATTAGTGGTTGCTCAGTCGAGTCTTTCAGGTCAACTAACACTGAATCGTTGAAAGACAGAAGAGCATTTCTAGACAAGTTCATCGTAGCTAGTAGAGGGAAACTTACGTATTCCATTGATTTTATCCTATTGAGTGACAGGTCCAAGAACGACAATTTCGGAAGATCACCGAAAGTTGTTTCATCAACGATCTCTATGACATTGCCAGACATGTTTAAGACACAGATTGTTGGATGGCTGAGAGGAAATTCTTGTAACAGGTTGTGCGATAGGTCTACCTCTATGAGGTCGGGCATCGCGTCGAACGCATCTATCTCCAGGGTTGCGATCGAGTTTCCGGAAGCGTTTAGTTCCCTGAGGTTCGGGGTGACGAAGAGTTTGTTGGATAGGTGCGCGAGTCCACAGCGAGCCACATTGAGATGGTGAAGGCTGTGACTGTGGAGCAGGACGTCGTTGGTGTACTGTATCACAGCTCCGAGACCCAGATTGTGGCTGATGTCCAGTCTTCGCAGGCGATGGTTCTTCTCGAACAGGTCCTCGGGAAGGACTGATTCCAACAGGTTGTGGGACAGGTCGAGCTCTCTCAGGAGGGGTATGTCGCGGAACGTGTCACCCACCAGGTACCGTAGGCGGTTATGGTCCAGGAGAACTACCTGTGGCAGAAAAATGTTGAAGAAGTTGAGTTATATTCAGACTTTGTTCATAACTTTAAGAATAGTGTTAAATCAGATTTGAGACCATAAAATTATTTAAAGAAAGATACAATAACAAAAAAATACACTTCCAATAATTTTTTAGGGATTACAAGGATGTTATCTCCAGCTGAGCTCTCGTTACACCGACAAGTTGCTTGCTCAAAACTCATTACATCTGTCGTGACATTATTTTTTTGGCGGTGCGTACGGGCTATGTGTATGGTCAGTTGTAATGAAATGGTGTTTTAGGTTTAAAGGTTGGCCGAAACACAGATTATAAGATGGGGAAATAATTGCTTATTGATGTAAATACCTTGTCATAACATTTAATAACAAATTCAACTGGGCGGAACACAGATAGTAGGAAAATGTTTCAAAATCCTGCACTTGTTGGAGTAATGATGGGTTGTAGCGGAGAAGTGAGGGCACTGGGGTACATAACTTTGGTAGTGTAATAGTGGACCCACATTCTGGGTATCAAATACAAGAGTTTGAGAGGGTGCAAAGAAGGTCTGCTAGATTTGTCAACGGAAATTGCAGCACAAAACAATCAATAGCTGGTATGATGAAGGAGCTGAAATAGGAGTCATTGTAAGAGAGTCATGCGAATGTACAAGGCTTATATTGGTGATGAAGCGTGGAAAGATATTTGTGGAAGAATTAGGAGATATGCATGGAAGGAAAAAGATGACCGTGACCACAAACTGGCACTGGATTTCAGGCACAAGGGTGTGAGAAGATTTTATTTCATAGGTTAGGAGGTCAGCAATTTGAATAAATTTCCAAGAGAAATGATTAATAATTTACGAAAAACGCTGAAAGAATTCTAAGTTGAAATTAGTAGAGGGCAAAAGTAGGTGGGAAAAATAAATGGGAAAAATGGCTGTGTATGGAAATTTCCACCGCAGCGAGGGCTCCATCGAAATTAAATTAAATCATCATAACAGTACAGTTGTCAGAGTAGGAATGATCAGGTGTCCCCGCGGAACACGAAGGTGGCGAAACACGGGTCAGTGGATATGGGCTCAGGGATGTTCCCGTTTCGTTCCGATGTAAGATAACTGTGTTTAACGCCCTACTAAGTAATCTTCGAGTGCTGACCACAAGAGCAGATGAATCGAACAGCGTAAGCATGTGACGATAGCTGTAGCAAGAATGGTTCCCTTCCATTCTCTTGAATGTAATCTCTCTTTCCCTAAGTCAAAGCATGTGACGATAGCTGTAGCACGAATTTTGAAGACTGTTCCATAAAACCCCTCCAAGAATGGTTCCCTTCCATTCTCTTGAATGTAGTCTCTCTTTCCCTAAGTCATCAATCATTTCTACTATAAATTAGTGTTTCCTCTAAATCTACGCATGCCGAGCTATCTGATAGCTTTCAAAGGCTTTTGGGGTGCGATGAGCGATTAATCCCTCGAATGCCAAAACCCATGGAGTTCACTAATGCGGCACTATCTTCTTTGTCTCAGATAAACCTATTGGCATCGGCCTTAAGGCGAATGTCTGGACCTCTGTTCCATACCAAGAGAGCATGCAGGGTATGTCCGAGGCAAAACCTCACACTGCAATATAGCGCACCCAAATAATTATTAATAATGCTACCGTAGAAAATAATGTGGTGCCTACATCTACATCAATACTCTGCAATTTACAAACATTGTAGGCTGCAGAGGGCACTAAGCTCCAATCTTAATTCTGCGCATTCCAATCCCGAACAGTATAGAGGAAAGAAAGAATACATAAATGCCTCAGTACGGCATCTTATTTCTCGAATCTAATCCCTCCGGTCATTGCGACCCAA
Source organism: Vandiemenella viatica (assembly GCA_031002005.1). NCBI lineage: Eukaryota > Metazoa > Arthropoda > Insecta > Orthoptera > Morabidae > Vandiemenella > Vandiemenella viatica. The sequence goes on along the minus strand of JARYHS010011408.1, from coordinate 249,094,088 downwards.
ATAGGTTGGCGGAAGAAGCATCTCACTGCACTCGTAGTTCATAGAATTTCGCATATTCTCCAATAAATTTAAACGTAAATGACGTCGTCTGTCTTCCAAACTATCCCAGCCCAATCTATGTATCAATTCTGTGACGCTTTCATAAGGGCTGTAGCAACCAGTCACCAACCGAGCGGCTCTCCTCTGTACCCTCTCCACCGAGTCAATCAGGCCCTTGTGTCACCTTTGACACCATGTAATTAAGAACATGTCTAGAATGGGTTTTTGGAGTCCCACGGGCTTAGGTCTCCGACGGATTATGTCAATAATATACACCTGCCGTGGAGTTACCTGCTTCGAGTTCATGTGGGAGAAGAAATTTTCACTATCTGGACTTGGCTAGCAAGATAGTAGAAGTTTAACAGCAGTGATAAATTTTTAATTAAAATGTTGGGTATGAAAATTGCTCTGTAGTGCAAGTGAGGTGAGAGCATATGACAGCATAAACTGTGGTTTGTCAATTGGATGTAGACGTTAATATTGGCGGCGGTATTGGTATCTTAGGGGTTTTGCGCGGATCCCTCATTCAACTGCGTATACACAAAACACACCAGACGAAACGTCACCACAGTCGTCAACAAATACATAAAACTGCATCAAAGTCCTTAGTTTCCACATTACTAATTGCAAATTTCACACAAAATGTACAGTTAACATACGAAGCATTGACTACACGTTTCACTAACAGATGGCAGCACTTAACTTCCACCCAATCTCAAGCAACTGGCTCTGTCTCACCCTTGATGGCACACACATTTGTCGTAACTGTTCATGGTACAAGAGGATTCCACGGGACAGCGGGAAAAACGTTTGGGAAATGATGCACCTGAGGACTGGTTGAAGTACCTGTAGATTGTAAAACTCCTCACTGACGAAGGCGTCCTTGACGAAGAACTGTATGAGCGTGAAGGCTGTGTGTAGGCCGGTGATGTCTGAGCGCAGACAGCGCGGAGCCAACTCTATATTCGCATAGCTGCAGTCAGCTATCTGCGGGACGGAGGGCGCCGGCCTGCACAGACACTCAGCAGGGTTGGGTTGCTGGTGGAAGCTGGTGCACAGTGGCGCCCCCAGCAGAAGCTGAAGCAGCAGAGGCAGCGGGAAGAAGGCCGCTCTCGGTGGTCTGCGCATGACGTCCATCCACGGTTCAGTACGGCCATCCAGACCGGGTTACAAGCAGTGCTGACAATGCGTCACAAACTGTTAAAACACACAACACGATTTTAGCGGCGAGAAGAAAACTTCTTGACAGAAAACTGATGTTAAATACTTTTTTTTTTTTGGGCGTTCCAGATTCATCTTTCGTTGGTGCCCAAACCGATAGTACTGATGTTGACGTTCCAGATTCATCTTTCGTTGGTGCCTAATCCGATAGTACTGTGCTATACATGTATTTTACATAATTTTCAGTGACAGATTTATTATACGACAAAGAAAGTTACTATTTTTCCGATCTTTATTAAATATGCCTGGTAGGGCGGCCTTAGCGAAAGCATACGATGGTAGATGGTGGTATGAAGAGCCGCGTTGATGGAATAGCATAGCAAGGTGACGCGGAGGGGTGTTTGACATAGCTCATACAAAGGAAATAGCGTATAAAACACAAGTGCGTCCGCATCTGGATTACTGTTGTGGAGTTTGGGACCCGTAATGCAAGGGCCTGATTGACTCAGTGGAGAGGGTACAGAGGAGAGCAGCTCGATTCGTGACTGATTGTTACAGCCGTTATGAAAGCGTCACAGAATTGATACATAGATTGGGCTGGGATAGTTTGGAAGACAGACGACGTCATTTACGTTTAAATTTATTGGAGAATATGCGCAATTCTATGACCTACGTGTGCAGTGAGATACTTCTTCCACCAATCTATTTGGGTCGCAATGACCGGAGGGATAAGATTCGACAAAAATAAGATATCGTACTGATGTTTCTATGTATTCTTTCTTTCCTCCTGCTATTCGGGATTGGAATGTGCAGAATTGTGATTGGTGCTCAGCACCCTCTGCCACCCACAATGTTTGTGATTTGCAGAGTATAGATGTAAATGTAGATGTAAATGTAGCTCTTCCTGTTACTGTTGAAAAGGCAGAATCAAGAACATCTCTGAGGAAGGAGCAGATTTTGCCACATGGTAGATTTGATGTTGAAGTTAGTACATGCGTTTTCAAATGTTACATGTGCTCAGAACGAATATACTTCTGCTATTCAGTTAGTTTCTGAGTTAGATTTCTTCAAGCCTTCTACGTAATTCAGGTTTCCTTATTTGCAAGCAAGTACTACTAGTCTGTCTTTGCAGACATGCTGCACAACATCGATGGACTGCCTGCCTGGAAACTATATGAACTGGCATTATACCCGTCATATAGATCCCTTCAACAGAAATAGTATCGACCATATTCATGTTAATCGACAAATCGGGAATCCGCCTTATCCGATTTTGAAGTCCCACTTAAGTGTTTTCACGATAATCTCATGTTTCTGTTGTCCTAGCTGAGTTAATATTTATACCTCCCATTTCGTAAACATTCAACAGTGGGAAGAAATATTTTGTTTCATTAAGATAATAGAGTATGTGTCTCAGAGCACTTCTAAGTAAAACTGATTTATCTTTGAAGTATTTATGCTATTATCATGTAGCCTAATTAACTTAATTGAGAATACGTTTTGAGAAACCATTTACGTTGCATCTCAAAATAATTTTTTGACAAAACCAAATTTTCATGTATTTGTTCAAATCAGCATCAGTTGTATTAAAATTGTGGTATAATCATTATTTTATTCGACCACGTATTCTTCTCATAAATTGATAAAAGATATAATATTCTAGAATGTACACACTTTGACAATAAATTTGGCCGCCACTGAAAAATTCTATCACTCATATTTTGCAAAATCTGACATCAATGTCATCCTAAGAAACAGTAACGCAATACTGGCTTGCCACTATTACATTACTGTTGCCTAGGATGACATTGATGTCTGATTTTGCAAAATATGAGTGATACAATTTTTCAGCGGTAGCCAAATTTATTGTCAAAGTGTGTACCTTGCTTCCCAATTTGGTACTTCCTATGTTAGCATGTCAAATGGCATACTGTTTTGGAGAAACTCGTCAAAAAATAAAAAAAAGGTTTCCATATCTCAGAATCGAGTTGTTAGGATGCTGTGTAGCATAATATGAAGAACTTCTTGCAGACAACTCTCTAAAAAGCTCAATTTTCTTACAGTGACTTCTCAGTATATATATTCTCTCATGTGTTTTGTTATAGAACATTATAACTTGTTTACATCAAATTGATGGGTGCACAAGTTTAATGCAAGAAACAAAAGTAAGTTGTTCGAAACACCAACTCCATTGTACAAAGAGGAGTTAATTATTCTCTGACACATCTGTCTAATAAAAATCGCAAAAGTATAAAACAGTCTGTAGATAATTAGGATTTATCGCAGGAAAATCTGAGGGATTGTCTTACTGGTAACGCCTTCTACTCAATCCAGGAATTTTTACAAAAGAATTAACTTTTGTACAGTTTAGATGTAAGCATTAATTTTTATTTAATTTGTTTCTTTGTGTTTGTTTAGCCTTATCAAGAAATCGCCGTATACTGAAGTGATTTCGGGAAATAAAGGAAAACTAAGGTCGAGATAACCGTACTAGGTATTGAATCTGTGTTCTCCCGAATGTTTCTCCCAAGCGTCAACTACTTATCCACTGGACCCGATGTATTACCGGCTTATTTAACAACTAATAGGAAAACATACATGTTACAGCAGGTCTCTGTATAATTTAAGATATGTGCTGTATGCTAAGCATTAATTGTAATTCTTTAGGTGGAACTGTGGAACCGTCCATTGTTTACCTAGATAATTACGAAAAATCGTCTGAAAATCTTAACAAGAGCTGCAGATACGTCAGGCAGGATATCTGAATCTTGATGCACCGTACTTTCTCGGTTAGGTGATTACTTAAAAGCTACTATAAATGCAATCAGGTTGATCGTTATGCCAGGTTCGATATCTGATCTTTAATCCATCGTGCCACCCTGATTCCAGTATTTTAGAGCTTTAAAACCCACTTTAAATTGGAAGGTTGTATTATACTTCTTGCTGGAAATTCGCAGCAATTCGACTTCATGGAAAAACTGTCCACCATGTAAAAGTGTATACAAAAAAATACAAGATTCCAATGCGATGAATTATCCGGCTTTGTGTGGGTTATTGTTAATTTATGCCAACTGCTAGATTTCATTTTAAAATAACGGTGATAAAATCCGTCGTACTCATATCATGTTTACAATTACTAGATGACGAAAAAATAAATAAATGCACGTTAAATTAGCTAGTACTTTATGAGAAAAATACCGAGTGGTGGTGTAACGGTTAGAGTTCTGGCCTCGCATTCGGGAGGACGGCGGTTCGAATCTCCGTCCGGGCATCCAGTTTTGGGTTTTCCATGGTTTCCAAAATCACTCCAGGCAAATGCCGGCATACTTCCTTCAAAAGGCCATGACCGAATTCCTTCCCATTCCTTGCCCTCCCATCCTTTCCCGTTTCTAAAGACCTCGCTGTTAAGAGACGTTAAGCAGTTAAAAAAAATTAGAAAAATCATCAGGTCCTCTTAAAATATTCGTACTTGTGTGTCTCTGGACGTGTCATAGAATTGTGAGCTTAATACCATTATCAAAAGTTAGTAGTTATCAGCTTTTACGGCGTTAATTTAACTAATCACTAGTTGTCAATGCATCAGAAACAGTCTCTAAAGGTTGAGATTTACTTCACATGTCATCATCGTCATCTAGAGCAGCTTCCACCTGCTGGAACAAACGCCTCTCCCCCGCTACCTGTCCATCACCATCTTCTCTTTTCTTCCATTGTCACCCATTTCCTCATTTTCTTGGACACAATTTTTATCACCTTCCACCCATCTGTCCACCCATGTGTCTCTTCCCTTCAAGCTACGTTCCCAGCATCTTCCTTGGTATCTCTTCCTCTCCAATTCTCTTTACATGCCCATACCACTGTAACCTACATATCTCTATCCTTCGTTGTAGCGGTTCCTCCTTGATTGTCTCCTTCATTCTCTCATTGCTTATTTTGGTCCTTCTCGTTACTCTTACTCTTCTCATCTGAAATGTCATTTGCATAGATTGTACTCTCCCTTTGTACCTCTCCTTCATCACCCAGGTTTCCGATCCATATGTCAAAATATTTCAAATAACTTGCCGATCACATTTCGTAGCAAAATATTTCTCGAACCTGATACTCAGAAAGAATGCTACGGCGTGGTGTTAACATGGTACGATTCATTTAGAGCCATGTAATGTACTTACCACGGTTTCTAGAAATTATACCAGCAGACAATAGAATGGTTCTATATCAAACCGCTGCCTCTAATGCCCTCTTATGTCTGCCAGTCATCATTGTTCTGGAGAAGTACGTTTGCCCAATACAACTTTAAGAGAAGTTTCATAAGCACACAGAAAGAATAACTGATTTAGAGACTTTAATATATCAAGTATGTATTTTCTTTTGGATATTACAGAATCTGTAGGTTTCAAAACAGTACGAACTAAAATGGTGTATGGTGATGCTCACTATGAAGAGGAGGGCTGTATCACCAAATTGCACAGACATGCAGGTGACGAATACCGTGAATAACTGTATAGCAAACAACATGCAGTCTTAAGGACAACTCCTTTGAAAGCTTCATAGTAGGCCGATTGGTGTGATAATTCCATTGGCAACCAAAACAGTTATAAATGAACGAGATCGATCTTTTTTCGAGTGTGGCTGCATATCCTGTCGATTTATATGAGCTCCAACTCAAGGAACATACTGAGTCAGATTTAATATTTGTGTGCTGCTAACATTTTTTTCTTTATTCTTTTTGTGGAACTGAGTAAAGTTGTGAATAACCATAAGTTGAATCAGGACCACGTGAACATTTGCACATAGTTTTAAACTCTCGCTAGTTGTTCCTCCACGTGACAAATAACGGCGTCGGTTTTTAGCTTTCGGACAAATGAGGTTACTGAGAATTCGAGTTGCCAATAGATGGTTGAAGAGATAAGTGCGTGACTATAGAGATACTCACATATCATCATACAACACAGTAGATATGAATAAATGCGCTTACTAATTATCGTGCTTCATATTACGGCTGTTCATATCTTATCAGACCTTATATTTCCCGCGAGAGAAAATTAAGTATTGGAAGGGTATTCGCCTTGGCGGAGAACCTTGATCGCTGGCGTTAATGGCCATAGCCAATCCAAGTCATATTTTAAAAATATCTGGTCTGCACTGATTGTTGACGTCAAGGAATTTAATGCTTTGACAGGGTAAAGATGCGGCCATGACCTATTGAAGGAACAATCGCGGCATTCGCTATGAAAGATCTTGGAAAATCATTGAAAATTTAAATCTGGATGACCAGACCGAGTATCGAAACAGCTTCTTCCCGAATGCAAGACCTGCAACACAGATTTTCATTTTACAACCATTCTTCGCATCTGACTCAGACTTTATCGACCAATCGAAACATTTCTGAAACTCTTCCGACAATCTTCCGTCATTATTTCTTTTAGCTATTCCCAGCCTGAAAAAACCAATGGAATGGAATTAGGAGATAGTCCTGCTGTATTTTATGCCGCATAACGCCTTCCTCCAATGTTTCCAACAATATCAAGACCACTGGGGAAACAATTTAGTAATTCTATGAGTAGGTTACCTAAAAACGTGATGGTTTACCGAGCCTGGTAGGTCAGCGGTAACGCACAGGCCTTGCATTCGGGATGACGTGGGTTCAAACTCCATTCTGACCACCCTGATTGGTTCCCAACTTTGGTTTCCCGAAATCACTCCGGGATAACACGTTAGAAATACCATCTCAGAATTCTTCCCCGTTCCTCGTCCTCAGTATTTCCCTTCTTCTAAAAGGTGATATTACGGTTTTCAGATTCCTAGGCAATCTTTCACAGCTATGTGTCAAATAATTTTTAAAGTGCCCTTGTGTGTAAGAATATGACTAAACTCGTGTGTGGAATTTCGTTAGGTAGTTTGTGGGTCCCCTTTTCAGAAGCTTAGAGATTCATGAACTTTTTTCTGACTTATTGCTTTACGCCTCGTCGATATCGAGGTCATTAGAGGCAGGATGGGACTGGTGACACGGAACGGGAGGAATTCAGCCATGGCCTTTTGTAAGAAGCATCCCAGCATTCGCCTGGAGTGATTTGGGGAAACCAAGGAAAACCCAAATCTGAATACCCGGACGGGGATTTCTTGAACTAAAATCATGCTAAATTTATGGTGGTAAACATATTGTTTTGGTTCTTCAGCTATGCTCGTTTGATTTGTTCAGCAGAATTATAAGACTTGGGAGTACTTAAGTATAGGTTCTTCATCCTCCTTCCCTTTTAGTAACGTAGAGGACAGCAAACCTGTTCTGTGCAATACAGCAGACCACATCTTCCTTCAAATTATTTCAGTTGTCGTAGACTTATCGACTTGGACACGGAAGTTCTGTTGTAGTCAGTGCGCAGCTTTAAATGTTTTCTGAACCATTTTGTTATAAAACACAGGTTACGAGACACAATGACTTGTGTAGTGGCTTCAATGTGAGGAGAGGGCTATGCAGTTTATCTCGTTAGTACCCAGTCGCAAAATATTCGTATGACCCCGTGCAAAAATTGCTGGTTGTTCATCCGCAGACAATATCCAAGCAGCAACTAACTTCGCTCTCTCGAATATTTGTAACAATTGAACACATATGGAGACGGTATATGTTTCTCCTAATAGCTTTGTTTACGAGATTATTCAAACAGTTAATCCCACAAGGTGATGGTATATTAATGTTAGTAAACGGAATTATTTAAAAAAAAAAAAGTAGTAGAGCGTCAGAAAGACCGTAAAAGAACTGATACTAAATGTCAATATAGAAAAAACAGTTCAAATTTAGCTTCATAGGGACCGCATTTGAATTTAAATTGGAAGAAATATCTAATGGAGTAATCTACGCAGTATTATTCTAAATGGTTGATCTATGCCCATAAGATTTTAAAAAAAGACATGTTGCAATGAGGTTGTGACAATTGGTCAAACAAAATAATATAAAACAAGGATGCGAACTTAATGCTACTTAATTATTAAAGTTATATAAAACACGGCGCTAAAGTATCAAACATCTTATGAAAAATACAAATGAATGAAACACTGCTTGATCTCTATTAATATGAGCTCAAATTCATTGTACTTGTTTGGTTTATAAATGAACACCATCACACCGATTTCGATCAATGTTTATTGATTTTCTCAACTAGGTGATTAGCACCGTCTGTCCAATCCCGGTGGGTAAATGGGTCTGATCTGGCAGAGTTTAAATCCAGATTTCGGTTTACAAAGCTTTCCCGGAATCACTTCAGAAAAGTCCATGGATGGTACCAAAAAAAATTAATTGGATCCTCGACACCTTCCAATAGTTTCCTACCCCCTGAAATAGGGTAATAAGAGAGGAGAGAACAATGCCAATTTTTTTTCTAGAGGTCTAGTTTTTGTAAGACAGAATTTTTTATTATTGTTGTTATTTGAATCAAGGATAAGTGGATAGATACAACCAGTAGGGCTAACTTCCTTCAAATAAACTTGAATTCCAAAATTATAATGAAAATTGTTGGTAGTGTTGGATAGTGCTTGAATTCACTGTTTACTTTATAAGTACTCAAATTTATTTCCATCTACATCACAACACTTCCGATTTTTTATGTCTAAACATCTGCACAAACTCGAGTAATAATATGAATCATGTACACACATGAATAGAATGCTATTGTTTAATTTCTTATAATTTCCCAAAAAAAAAAAAAAAAAAAAAAAAAAAAAAAAAAAAAAAAAAAAAAAATTATGTAGGGTCTGGCCAAACTGTTGCCCCATTAAGTCTAATCCAACCATTTACAAATTTCATATTGAACACCTGAGTTGTTTACGTACCATCATAACACTATCTTAGATTTTTCATTATTGTTTTTGACGTTTAAGATAATGAACCAAGCTACACTGAATGTATTTTTCCATCCACTATAAAATGAAGATAACGAAAATATGTTTTTCTACGTAAAGAGTTGATACCATTGCGAAAATGTAAATAAAATTAAGTTAGATGAATGTCTTTTTCTTCCACTGCTTGTAACAGCCCTAATACCTGAGTTTTGAATAATATTATACTGTATGAAGTATTTGTAGTGAGCTAATGTTTGGTTGAAAGTGATTTGATATGTTTATTTTGTAAATTCTTGTAAATAAGTGTATATAGACTTTGTTTTAGGTAAGAAAATTATTTAAAGACCATTTAATATGTTTAAGAACCGAATGATGCAAGAGAATTTATTAAAAGTTTGTAATTCCATGTATTACTGTAATTTACGGTGTCTACAGGACAATTTTCCACCATTTGAAAGGATTTCTGTAAATAATTTTGTATTTAAGTATCTCTAATTACCATTTATAATCATTTTGTAATGTTATTAATTAATTTTGTATCAATTCCGATTGTTTTTAATATGTTTGATTGTTTGAGTGATTGTTTATGATCGAGAAATATCGGGCGGATGCCTTTGAAGAATTCTCGTAATTTCGATAGACTCTATATAAACAGATCGCCTGGACAGAGAGTTTAGTTTGTATTAAGTTGTCATTCAGTTGTTAGTTGACAGTATTCAGAAGTGCATCTTTGGATTGTACCTGTGATTGTGAATGTCGCTGACTTGTTTTGATCATAAATAAAGGAAAATCTGCACATAACCTTGTTTTTTGGTGATTTCTGTAATTAATTAATGCAGTAATTAAACCCACCCAAAGAACCTTAACATGGCGACCGTTGACATGACGAGAAGTTCTTAAACATCTGTGGGATGTTTATCTTCTAAAAAGAATCTGCAGAAAATTGCGAGGAAATTTCGACCGGCGACGTCACGGATTTGACGGCCTAAGGCGGAGATTTTTCATCGGCAATCGGCTGTAATCTTCCGACGTCGAGTGGATTTCCTTCGGCCTCAAAATCGTCTTCCTACAGTAAATTGTGAAAAGTGTGGTTAAGTGTTTGAAGTCAGTGTGGTGTTTAATAGTTAAATAAGTGCTTCTAAGTGAAATTTAATGTGATACAAAAGTGAGGAATAACTGTAAGTACGGCATTGAATATTCAAGTGATTTATTTTGCATGTAAATGTGTGGCAGATTGGAAAGATTTTAATTTTCCTTAACTTTGTTTTTTATATTGATTTTGCTAATTACTAAAAATGGCTGATAGTCAGAACCTGCAAGCTTTTCTAGAGTCTTTTGTAGCCAAATTTGATGCAAAATTTTCTGAATTCGATAGCAAATTTTCTGAACTTGATGGTAAACTTGACAGCAAGTTTTTGGAATTCAGAAGTGAATTAATAAGTGATAATGACAACAAATTTTCTGAAATTAAGTCTCAGTTTTCCGAAATTGATAGTAAGTTTGACAGTAAGTTTTCTGAGTTTAAAAATGAATTTGATTTTGAGAGCAAATTCTCTGAATTGACTAAATGTTTTGATGTTAAAATCACAGAGCAATTTCAGGGTTTTAGCTCTCAATTCAAGGAAGATATTAACAATTTAGTTTCTAAATTGGGGAAGGTAGTAACAGAATGTCAGGAGAAATTTGAGAAAGTTACAAAATTTTGTGAACAGAATAAGGCTGAATGTGAAAATTTGATTTATAAAGAGGTGAAGGAAGTCAGTGAAAATTGTGATAAGATGAAGCAGGAATATGTTGCTTTATTCCAAGCCAGTGATAGTAAAGCTGCTCAAAGGGTAAATGAGTTGAGACAAGAGGTGGGATTAAATATTAATACATTGGTGCAGCAGCAGGAACAGTTAGCGCATGGATTAGAAAGTAATGTAAATCTGTTAGAAAAAAAGGTTACTGGGTTACAGATTCAGTTAAGTCAGGTTCCCTTAACAGGTAATCCAAATTTCAGTGTCGATGTAAAAGAAGAATTTGAATTCTATGATGATAGTGGGAGGCTTCACCCTATTGAATTTATAGATAATTTTGAAAGATCAGACTATTTTAATTTGTTACCCGACAATAAGAAAATTGCACTTGTGGGTAAACATCTTAAGTCTTATGCTAGGGCATGGGGTGATAGACAAGCTAGGGAAGTGACTGACTACAAGCTGTTTAAAGAAAACTTTTTGAAACATTTTTGGTCGACAAGCAGGCAAATTCAAGAAAAGAGGGAGTTGATGACTGGTAGGCCGTATAAACCTGGTAGGGAAACTCATCATGACTTTTTTCATAAATGTTGGATCCGTTGTAAGTACCTAGACCATCCTTATGGAGAGGAGGAATTCATTGAAGTTGAAAGTGATTTGATATGTTTATTTTGTAAATTCTTGTAAATAAGTGTATATAGACTTTGTTTTAGGTAAGAAAATTATTTAAAGACCATTTAATATGTTTAAGAACCGAATGATGCAAGAGAATTTATTAAAAGTTTGTAATTCCATGTATTACTGTAATTTACGGTGTCTACAGGACAATTTTCCACCATTTGAAAGGATTTCTGTAAATAATTTTGTATTTAAGTATCTCTAATTACCATTTATAATCATTTTGTAATGTTATTAATTAATTTTGTATCAATTCCGATTGTTTTTAATATGTTTGATTGTTTGAGTGATTGTTTATGATCGAGAAATATCGGGCGGATGCCTTTGAAGAATTCTCGTAATTTCGATAGACTCTATATAAACAGATCGCCTGGACAGAGAGTTTAGTTTGTATTAAGTTGTCATTCAGTTGTTAGTTGACAGTATTCAGAAGTGCATCTTTGGATTGTACCTGTGATTGTGAATGTCGCTGACTTGTTTTGATCATAAATAAACGAACATCTGCACATAACCTTGTTTTTTGGTGATTTCTGTAATTAATTAATGCAGTAATTAAACCCACCCAAAGAACCTTAACATGCTTATTCAAAACCATTGAAATTGCATCTGAAGTAATTTTCTTTAAATAAAATACAAGGAATATATTTAGATGGCCCACTTGCATAATACACAAATAGAATTAGATGTATTAACTGTTGGCATAAATCGAAGTTTTATCTACGTACGACGTAGACTTTGTTCCTCCAACAACAAACAAAAATTATAGTGCGCTGGCTTTCTTCGAAGGTGTACATTTTTTTTTTTTTACAAAAAAATAAATAAATAAAAAAAATAATTAAAAAATCTATTTTTGGGCGTGTGATTTACGATAACTGGCAGATTTTAGGCAAAATTAGTTTCTCAGATATTGGCCATAACGAAGTTGACTTAAGTTCACACGTTGCGTAGGAGTTAACAATAAATGCACATAAATAGTTAAGTAACTCTGCTGGATATAAATAAAGTTCATTTAATTTATTGATCTCCACTCGAAACTTTTCCGAGAAGTATAAGTTTAAGGTATAGACTGACTTCATTGCTGAAGAGTTTTCTTTTCGCTCGTTCCAAGCCTTCCGCTGGCATTTCCAGTGACGCAAATGGACACGGTTTCTGGAACAGCAGTTTTACGTGAGATTACGGATAAGTCAACATACTGAGCGCACAAACAAGAAGTATCGCCAATACAAAATCTATTTACTGACAAAGTTCGTATTAAAGGCAGCTTTCCAATGAAAGGATAGAGAAATGTCGCCATACGTGAAAATGTTTTGTTGTTTTTCCTTCACGGTGACACAAAAATAATTTAAAAAATAAGAAAATACCAGTTCCAGTTACATTCTTTTAGGGTGATTTTCGTACGAAAAATAAATAAGTCAAAAATGTCTCTAACACAGGTTTAAAAAAATCCTAAGTATGAAGATATAATCTTCGTCCAAGGGAAAATTACTATGAATCTAAGAAGTGATACTAATAATTTCCAACGGGCACTAAGTTTCTGGGCTTTACACATGGTGTTACAGTATAAAAAATAGGAGTAGTTAAGTATGTTGCGAGAGTTGTTAAATTCATTGTAACAGATGGAGAACCATCGACACAGCGTGATGTTACGTTTGACGTTATAGGATAACTGTTACTAATCCATCACTGTTTTGAAGTAGACATAAATGAAACAAAGAGATAAAGGAGCGAGTAAACAATAAATGTTTCACTGAAGTTTATGGCAATTTTAGTAAACCGTATTAATGATGGGAGGTTTGAACAGTACTATTAATCTAATAATTATTATTTAATAAATACGCCAGTACAACTGCGGTTAACATTATTTATTTCACAGACGCAATTCTCCTCAGCGTACAGTTTTCTGTAATATGTGATTAGTTATTAACTTTTGAATATAATGATTTTATATTTACATTTAACGAAATTACTCTTATATAGGCAGCATACTATTACTTATATTTATATACAAGTTTTGGATTATCATGCAGAAGGTTTTGTTTACTACGATAGGCTTTATATTGCAACTTACACTTGCGTTTTGACTATACCTATATAAACTAAACCTTCTGCGTTATAATTCAAAACTGATATATAAATTTAAGTAAAATTATTATTCCTATGTAAGAATAATTTCGTTAAATGTAAATAAAATATAATTACTTTCAAAAGTTAATAACTAATCATATATTACTGAAAACCTGTACGCTGAAGATACCTCAACGAGAGGCGAAAAGCGTCCGTCAAATAAATAATATCCAACAACAGTCAACTGGCGTATTTATTAAATAATTATTAGTTTAACGAGCAACTGTGAAAGAAATGGCCTACAATAATCACATAGTTCTATTAATATTTAGAAATCGACAATTCTAATTAAATAGTAATAATTGGACAGTAATTACCAACGAAATATCTAATGGCATGTAGTCTCAGACAAATGGATTAACCCATGCAATCACAGAGAAATTACTCGAACCACAGATCAATTCAAGAGATGATGAGATCATACGAAATTCGAGTAACATGTACGTATAAATAAAAAGTAACCAACGTTCGACGTGTAGTGTGATTAACCTACAAAACACAAGCTTGTCCTTTGTTACTGTTTTTTATGCTGTAAACAATATACAAGGAGAATTCTTATCGATAGAAACTGTTATCACAAGGGTTCGGATCTTTATGACCAAAAAAATAGGGAAATATGCAGGCAAATATGACCTTAAAAACAGTTAAATATGACCTAAAAATGACAAAATATTACCAAACATTTAAATTTACTATACATCAAAACATGTTTAGTTATACATCATTTATTTTATCTCGTAGTGTATCTTTCACGTAGACAGCATAATTTGCTTCCGTGCACTCTCTGCACCAGTGAAAAACTAAATTTTAAATCGTTTTGATAAAGTCACTTTAATTGAAGCTAATTTACTGACTAGAACTTTTACATCTGTACTAAAATACTCCTCTCTAAATTCCCTTGCGTAACTTTGCACATTTAGAAAATTTTATTTTAGGCGTGGCGGTAGGTCTGCTCACTGATCCACTGCAGATTTAACGGTCAATAAGGACATTTCGTTGAGATATTGATTGCCACGGATCGACACAGGCATGCTTCTGCTGCATTGTCGACATTAAAAGGCGTGTGGTACATTACCTTTAGCCAGGGGCGTAGCTACTATGGGGCTAGGCGGTGCAGTGCACCGGGGCCCTCACGCTCAGGGGGCCCCCAAGCATACCTCAAGGGGTACCGTCGTCTAAGGGGCCCCTGAGAACACAGGAGCCCCTTACTAAGGGCCCTCGCTGCCCGGGGGCCCCATCCTCAGTTCAGGGGGCCCCTACCAGCAAATAAAGCAAAACAAAAGGTCGCCCGTCTGGCCTGAGAGCACAAAATAAAAATTTTGCACCTGGGCCCTTGTTGATCTAGCTACGCCACTGGTGACAATAAAGTATAAGTTTAATTCTTGAGTGTTGAATTCGGACCACAATGAAAATTAGTTGTTTCCCCCAACTGTATCTAGAGTACAGTTCTGTGAATAATAATCTTAATTTCTTCTCATCTACATCTAGTGACTTCCCGGTACCATTAATAAAACTAACAGACTTTTCCTCAAAATATCGCCATATGACCATAAATATTACAGATCACAACTAGGAAAATGGTTAGAATATGCATTTATATCCTGTATAATTTAAAAAAAAATACAATCAGAAATGTTTAATCAGTGTTTAATTCAGCATTTCAGCTCAAAAAGAATGCAGGAAAAAAACATAACTTGTTCTAAAGATCCCAACCCTAGTTATCACTATTTTAGACAAAACACTTTGTCAAAGGAAACTACCGACCTCTCATTAATTGGTTAGTAAAATAATGTTAACTATATTCAAGTAAAAAGTACAATGTAGTCTTCACGGGTACAAGTAAAAAGTAATTCCAACGTTTACAATCTTCGAAACTGTCAATTTTATTTAGGCACTAAATTTTCTGCAAACGGGTGTGTAATAGTAAAATGTCATTCAGTTGCGTAATAAATTTCATTTTCCATTAAATTACATTGATGATCAATAATGCACCATTCATGGATTTGGTTGAAAACCAAAAAATTATTATCAGCTAACAAAGTTACTGGGAAGGAAATAAACAACAAAATATTAAGGCAAACATATGGGTAGCGCTTCCACTATCAAGTATCCTAGGATCCTAGCCAAAATCATGTTAGGCTCTAAGTGCAGAGAATAGTAGCGAAGAGAACAAATGTAGAGTCAGTACTAACGTCAAATAACGTTGATAACTCTGATAATTACACCAATAAACTCACTAAAAAGTTCTCCGCCGACATGTTGCGTGTGTTCGAAGAGATATCCAAACTGGTACTGATGTTCTTATCTGGGTCATGTGATATCGGGAGAGAAATAACGCGAGATCATAGCACAAGGATCGTCGTACGCTTTACCAGCGATCAGGAATATTTTATAGTGCACATACAGTTAATTTCAGTGTTAATTTATTTGTAATAGTGACATTTTTTCCTAGACTTATTAGATTAACTGTGTGAAATTTCATGAGATTTTTATTTCGTCAGAGATCAATGGTAAGCAATTATTTTTTTAAGTAGGTTCCACGTGGTCGATATGTTGGGAAAACAAAAACGTGTAAAAGAACAGTTACGGTGGAAATGCAATCCAAAATCAACTCAGTAAATATTAAGCAATGCGCTAATTTGAAAAGACGGATAAAGATGAATATTTCTAAATTTGGTAAAAATTGTGAACCACGTTAGTATTATGCTGTACGCTGATAAATGCAAAACAATTCAGCAAGGTGGTGGTTTGACTTTACGCCAAACATACCTCTCCATGATCTACAATTAATATTTTAATGAAAAAGTTACTTAAAAAAGAGATAATATTTCCTAAAGAAGTGAAGATAGTTAGCCTCTAAACGAAGTAGGCAAATTAACTAGATACCTTGCTTCCACGACGATACAAAAATGTAAAAACTCCCTACATCAACACTATAAAAAATTTGATACGAGTAAAAACGTCAAAGAAAAGAATAATTTTAAATTAATGGATTGGATAACGAGTTGAATCCTGTCATTTACAGATCGTATTTTAAAAGCGGTATCCTGGATAAATATAGTGCGTCTCCTGTTAGACTTCTGTGTTGACGATACAAGTTTTACGTCAGAATAGTTGTTTTAAAACTTACCCTGAATGTGACATTATTATGTCAATGAAAAGAAATTTCCCATACTTTATAACAAAATTAAAGTTAAATGTTGATTTTATTGTGATAGTAATAATAATATGAACAAATTAACTGGAAATCGGGTAACAAATCTCAGGGCCTTATTTGAAATCTCGCAGTATACCAATTTTCTAATTTATTAAACACTAAAACAATTAAGTTTTGACAGGTCACAAATTTTCAATAGGTTTACTGTATCTTGAGAATAACCATTGCCATAAGACAATAAAGCGTGTTGTTCGTTTTTTCATTAGCTGCGGTGGATAGTTTATACTGGATGTATTACTGACTCAATGTAAGCAGTGTGTGAAAGGTAGTAACAATAATATGTATTGGGGATAGGAGTCGTATGAGTAAATTGTTTATTACATCGTTCGACTAACACATAAGGTAATAGTCGCTAAGCGTGGATGACAAACGAATGCGAACATACTATGGTGGAAATAACATGCTAGGCAGCATACGGCGAATTAAGAATACAAAAAACGCGCTGGTACTATTAACTTTCCACTAGATAACAATATCAGACTTAAAGGGAAATTCCTACAAAGAATAACAAATTTAACCGATCGTATGTGCTGGGAACGTACACCAAATAAAACTTCCATAGTAATTACATATAGTAATAAACAAAATATCATTCCTTTAATTTAACATCTAAACACTGAAAACGTTTTATTTTACTATCAATTTTTTTTTTTACAAATAACGATTCAGAAATAACAGGAATTCAGTAATCACTTCCTTTATTGTATAAGATCTTTTATTACGGAGTGAAGTCACCAAACCCTCTGAATGAAAATCGTCCCTATTTTTTAATGATTAATGAACGTAAAGACTTTCCCCACCAGAAACGAACCTTACTGTACTTCAGTGTTATTGGGGGGCTGAGAGTGGAATGCAGTGTCTTCACCCCTAATGCATGGAAGCAACCATCAATATCAAGATAAGTAGTGTTGGTTTCCCTTTTAACCGTCGGCACTGTTTATTTACCGCTTGTTACACACCATCAACATGAGGGCAGCTGTCTATTGCAACCAACCGCAGATGGAATCAGCTCCTTCCCTATTCAGGTGAACAATAACCTTCCGCTAATGGATTCGGAAGTATTTATCTCAGTTATGCGGGCAAAGAAGCTTCATTGTGCCAGTTTCTGTCCTGAATCGGAAACGATTAACAAACATAGACCTTTAACTCTCTCCACACGTTTTTTATACCGAAAGATGTGAGGCAATGTTTATGAAATGTTCCTTCCCCAGTTGATGGACGAATTGCAACCAGCCACCACTACTCTACATATCCAGGTTAATACTAAAAATAATTTTTATTGTGTGTCTGTGTGCCCCATTTGAGCTATTATTGTTATTGGGATGGGATTTGCACAACTGTTGCATTGAGAATAGCCTTGGAGGTGAGACACTATGCCGGAATCTTAACAGACAGGTGCGGATAATTCTTCTCAAGGATTACGACATACGGAAATCATTTGTTACAGGAAACACGTTTACTGCCTGGCTTAGGTGTATGCGCTATAACACAGTACCATCCTCATTAAACAAGCAGGCTTTAGTTGACTCGGATGATAAGACGCAGATAGCACTTCCGGCATGGTGAGCAAACAATTGTAATCCAGTTCTCCTTTACTACGAGCCTGACAGGCATGCAGGTGGCACTTACTTTACCACCTTAGCCCCGAAAGTAAGGTTGTAACGGAAGTCATCTTTGCGGATGCTGTTGCGGATGTTCAGTGCTTGGCAACAAGGGATGCGGATGTTTTGCGGAAGTGGATGCGGATGCAACAAAATAAATTTATACTTTAATATTTTATCAAAAATAAATTTAAGTATATATTTTATGCCAATAAATTTCAAATCTCTTTTCATAAGAAAAGTACATTTCCATATAATATTGCCATATTAATTTATTTTTGCCTTATATTTCAACAACAAAAAAGGGGAATGATTACACAAGTGAATTAAATTATTTACATAATTATGCACGCGTCTAAAAAAACAATCTTTGTCATATGAACTTTGCGGAGTTCATGGCTCTACTAATTCAAGCGTCAATCACAAGACCACGCAACCGCAGATCTCCGTGCAGGCTTCTTATTATTATTATTATTATTATCCTTATGACTATACGCCTTGTCGACGTTGAGGCGTGAAAGGATCGGGGCTAGGAACGGGAAGTAAATCAGCCATGGTCTTTTAAAGGAATCATTCGCCTGGAGTGATTTGGGGAATCCATGGAAAATCCAAATCTTGATGCCCGGACGGGAATTCGAACCCGCGTTCTCCCGAATGCGAGTCCAGAGCGTTACCGCTCACCCACCACGCTCGGTTCCGTGCTCGCAACCCGCCTTCTCACCGCTCTAGTGGCGCATTGACAGTACAACTTGTAGGACCTACGATGATCCGATTATCGATAAAGAACTCTTGATGGGCCGTGAAATGGGCTACAGGACTACATGTAGGAAGTGTTTGATGCTTTTGGACTTCTAGACAACCAACACGGTTCCTTGCCGTCCAACAAGCCATACATATTTGAGAAAGCTTTTGGAAGAAACATCCTACGAGTGTGCGATAAGGACACATGGTGTGCCGCGAAGAAGTATGAGTGGAAAAGATTGCTTCTATTAGCGTGAATGGGTAAGCGCATCCTACCGTAGTTCCGCAAGGATGTTCTATAAGTTGGACCGTGACTAGGCCGCTTTACTTTACACGCAAGCTCAAATGTAAATTCGTTGCTTAGGTAATAATAATATATATATAGCAATGTAAACAAAACATCCGCTATACCTCCGCATTAAAACTGCGGATGCGGATGCGAAAGCGGATGTAGAATTTCACCCGAAAGTTCAGCACTTGCGGATGCGGATGCTGATATCCGTTACATCCTGTAACGGGACGTTATCACGCCACGCAACAATTTATATTTTTGTTAAATTGTTTTTAATTTTAATTTTTATTCAGATTAAAATTAAATTAAAATTAATCTCGGGCAGCCCAAAATTGTATATGATTAAATAAATATGCAAGGGTATTTCATTTGAGAGGGCTCAGCGAAAAATGTGTGAGCGTAAGATTTTGTTTAAGCGAAGGATCGCACATCTCAGGCTAGGGACGGAAGTGAAACGGTAATTCCCAGTGAACGGACACAATGGGGCCGCCTCGCTGTCGCCACCCAAGGCCAGTCAGTAACCCCAACGGTTCGCACAGCAAACATGTGAAGGTCAGCCTCCCCCGCCCCACCAAGGATGGACGCGGAGGGGAGGCTGGCAAAATGCCGCGAATCTGAGTGTGCAACGATACCACGTGATTTCCAACCTGCCTATGAAAATCATCGACAGGGTCTTCACAAGTTAATTCAGGGATTATTCTTTTCTGCCTGGCATGTTCTTTCGCCGAGAGGGACGCCATCGCCTTCCAGAGAGGAGGAACTTACTTCTCGCCAGACCACGGTCTGGGGCAGTCGATACTACTTCTGGCTGGGCTGCGGTCCAGAACTGTTGTGCTTGGTCAGTACAGTGACCTGCCTATGATCACTGGCTGGTGATCTTTCTATCGCGCTGGGCTGATAGTACGACGGACTTCAGTGCTGCTGCCTATGCTATGGTAAAGTGTTAACGCCAGGTCTTGCATCGTTGTGTTCTTATGAGACTGCGAATGACCCGTAAACGACTTGAGAAAGAGACTTGTGTTCTTTAAGCAAATTTGACCCTGAGCTAGCCGACATTTTGTTGAACATTGTGGGAGCCTTTGCATATCGCGAGTTCCTTGTTTTCTCCTTGTTATTTAACGGCGCCCGAGACGCATGTTCATTTCATGTATTCATTTTGATTGCTGATTGTTTTTGTTGTAGCATATTGTGAACATTGTTCCCGCTTACTAACTTTAACTTCGTCAGAAGATTTTCAATTAAAGTAAAATTCATATAATTGTTTCCTTGAATAAATCGGCCAGTTGTAATCGCTAGGCTTGCATTGATATGTTAGTGATTATTGTATTAATGGTAACGTTAAATATGCCTAGCGGTGTAGTAGCCAAATGAATATAATAAATTATCTATGTCAGTTTCATTGTGATCTGGCAAGGTTAAGATTCTTGCCAACCCAATAATTGATTATTATAAATAATTAAAATTTATAAAATCCCCCCCCCTCTCCTAAAGCCCTTCTCACTACAATCCCTACACAAAAGTGGTGGTTCAATTAGTGGTGATTTCTTCCAGTGCGTTCAGATGCCTGTTGATGTTATAATACTAGAGTACTGTAATGAAGTGTAGCAATCACTCATTGTGGCACCATTAAAATATCTGGCGCTACGAAGGGTACTAGCCAATTCGAGTCCCGTTGATGGAAGAAATTTTGATACCATTCTGGACTTGTCAAGTAGAATGGGAGAGTTGAAGAAACATAGTTCATAATCCGAAACTTCTTTGCAGTGCGTATGGAATGAAGGTGCACCTCACTATGGTTAATGATTCGTCTGTCAGACGTTTTATTTGGCGGACCACTGGGTCGCTCTTAGAAATTCAGGAAGGGTTTCCTCTTTCTCCCTTATTTCATTTCTCAACACAACTCGCTGCATCATATACTAACAAATCTGTCATCCGTACAGGCAGTAACACGATCGTATCCGCAATAGAGTGCTAATAGTACAAGTTAACATCGAATGACTGTGACACATTGCAAGTGGAAATGTCAAAGTATATGGTAAGAAAGGGGAAACAGAACTTAGCGGAACTCATGTAGAACTGAAACAAATCACTTGCAAATGCACGAAGGTGTCGTATCTAACGACTGAGGAAAAATGCCTAAGGAAACAATGTCATGAGGTGCCAAGACATCGGTTGGACCCAAACGTGCGGGGAAGAGAGTTGCGGCAACGGAACTGCCTCTGATGGACGTCGAACACCCAGATGAACACAATGGTATTATAGTCGATCAGTCTGGGTTGCATTACTTCTGTAGACCTCCTCTGAAACACTTTGTAGCAGTTAAGTCTATCTTGTATAGCGAAAAAAAAACCTTCTAAAACACTATATTACAGTGGTGAAACCGGAAAGTCAATATGCAAGTGAATGCCTGGCATTAAATAATAAACTGGGTAAGATTGAATTATTGGAAAGGAGAATTATAAGGAAAATTTTGGGTCCATTGAAAATTACAGTACAATGAAAGTTAAGAACTAATGAGGAAATATATGATAACACTGAAAAAATAACAGAATCAATCAGAAAAAGGAGAATGATATTTTTTGGGCATATCTATCGCATGGATGACACCAGGCTAACAAGAAAGATATTCATATATTTTTGGGAGAAAAAATCAACTATAACCTGGATTCAAGAGATTAAGAAAGATTTGAAACGAAATAATATCAGTGAACAGGACGCTATGTAAAGAGAAAATTTTCGAAGGTAGATTTCGAATATGGCAGGATACCAAGGCAGAGAGGAGAAGAAAACGGTTGCAAAAGGGTCTGAAGATAGAAAGAGAAAACTCAGTGTAGTAATGTAGGAGTACTGGGAAGAAACATAGAAAAAACAAGGATAGGAAGTGAAACTGGCACGTGGTCCCTAGCTGGCCATAACAAAAAGAAGAAGAAAAACTTCTGTCCCATGGCTGCTTGTCTAAAGATATACGTTGTCAAGCTAACACATATAGTAGCTAAAAGTACTACTTGCCCATAGTTGTATTTTCATTTTGCCTACCCTATTTTATTAGTGTTAATTCTTCACCTTCTAATCACATATTGTACTGAAACCATGTTACTTTCTTAATTACAACGTGTTTTGAAAATGATGGGTGAGGAAAGAAGTTTGTGGAACATGCGGGACTGGTTAATTTGTTAGTGAAAGGAACTGTAGAGGAAGACAGAGATTAGAATAAATGAAGCAAAGAATTGAGGACGTGGATTGTAAGGTGTATGTAGAGATGAAGAGGTTAGCGCAAGATAGGAAGGGATGAAAGATTTCATCAAACCAGTCTAAAGACTGATGACACCATAAAAATCCTGTGGGTTTCTTATCTTTGTAATAGTTTCCTTAGTTGATGCTAGCTTTCTACAACTATTTTTAATTTAGTTTCTTTCAATAACAGCCATTTTTACAGCGAGCCCACTTTAGACATCGGAGAAACCGAGAATGGATATGCTTGATAGTCTAATTGTTGACCACTTTGTTATAGAGAAGTTATTTGATTTGCTAACAGTTCTGAGGAACACTAAAACTAAAAGATGACGGGCGTTTTCAAGCATGTTTCATGTCGCAAACAGTATGTATTAGCTGCAAATGCGTAAATTCAGTAATTTGGATACTGTCTCACCGAATCTGTAATCTTAAAGTGATTTTCAGTGCTTTGTGAGTGAAATCGTATTTGAATAAGTATTAAATATTTACAATGGAGTGTGTCAAATTTTATGCAACTTCTCGCTATGACCACTGACAATTATTAAACGGTATTCAATTATGTATGCCATTATTAAACAGCCATGACAACTTAATTTTAGTTCGTTAATTACGGGCACGTTTTTCATTTTATTCCCTTAAGCATTTTCAGTGTTCTGCCTGTTTGACTCTATAACAATTTTTGTTATTTGTTTTCTCTTTGCATTATCGTACGACAAAACAGTTAAATTTTTTGTTTACATGCGGTTTATGTTATTAATATCAACGTCAGTTTTCCAGGCTTTGATGAAGTAAAATTCATTTTATGAGATAACACTGCACTGCATTGTATTTTCAGTGAACTGTTCACTTTGCTTTTGTAGCTTTGCAGTATTTAAAAACATAAAGTGAACAACTGCAACAGATTACTATGGCCCAAGGTATTATTTGATATTAATTAAATCTCATAACATACAACTTTAATAATAAAGTTACGATATCTCATGAATTTTACAATGTAGTTCTTTTAAGTACTTACTGCATTTGTATAAAATTCATTCTCTACTGATCTGTTACATAGGGATTCAATTGATTTACACCCTACGAGTGTGGTCCGAAAAGCTAGTAGCTGCTTCCTGAGCCTTCTTGGCAAGCGGTAACATTCGGGCCCCGTATTCCGAAAGAAGTAGGTCGGATTTCCCATTTGGCCACACGGATCACGATTATCTATGGTTTCCCAAAATAACTACAGCCAAATGTCGAAATGGTTCTTTTATAAAGCCATCACAGAATTTCTTTCTATTCCTAATCTTCTCGTGCCTATTTGACCTCGACAAGCTGTTAATCCTAAACAAAAACAAAAGAAACGTCAGTCCAAATACTGGCATCAAAAAACAACTCAAAATTTCATAAAATTTCAGGTTTGTTCTTTTCTATCGTAAACAACAAGGTTTTTTTTTTTTTTTTTTGTTACATAAGAACACTACAGATTAATTTATAGTTTGTACAACAAAAATTTGTGGCAGAGGACATTTATTTTTCTGACGTTGTGATGGTGACTAGTTCCTCTTTAGATTGCAACAGTAATTAACCAGTCGCCCTTTTCGTTCCACCTCCCTGGCTAGCGACAACGAGAGAAACTAATACTGTTTTCTCTGTGGCACTTGATATCCTCTCCCTGTTTATTTAGTTCACCGAAATTAGAATGTTCCGAAGCATGCATAGATACTCTAAACGAACTTATTATGGTTTATACTTTGAAGTATATTTTTAAAATTCACTCCAATTAATTTCACCGATCTTATGTACAACACTAATCAGAAGATTCTGACTTCACGGAATATTTCTGGATTAAAAGTTTCCAGTTTCTTCAGACTTCTCAGTCAATGGTTCATTACACATGGCACTTGTGAATATTCGCCTGTCTCTATCAAAAAATATTTTTATTTCGTTACTGCGCCATCACACGTACGATTCGTAGTCAACACAATAGCTTCAAGGCAAAAGCCACAGTGATCATTAAACAATGAACGCCTTAAATGGAATAAAAATGACGGATGATCAAAATGACATTGCATTAGTGACGAGTCACTGAACCCGAACAATAGATGAAAGACAAATGACTCCACGAACAAAGTATGATAGATGACCAACGCCACGAACAAAACAACAGTCCCCGTCCATGTTCCAAATCAAGGTCCCTCTATAGATTCGAAAGCAACCTCATCGAGTGGCAAAACATTAATGAGGTAAATGTCCTTATGAAAAAAAATCTAACCGAAGCATGTATTGAATTTAGAAGGAGGTTTCTGCTTCTTCAGGTCACATCTCTAGAATTACGGCGCCAGAACTACAACATTCCCGAGCAAATTCCTGGCTGTATTCATTTGTAGGAAGAAAAAATTCGAGCCCGTTAAGAGATCGGTAACGTTTCGTCATGAAATTCTGGGGTAGGCGGGTTCAAATCCCCGTCCTGCTATCCTGATTTTGGATTTTCACGGTTTCCCGAAATTACTCCTGGAGAATACCGGAATGGTTTAAAGCCACGTCAACCTTAGTGGTGGGGAGGGGGAGGGGGGAATTAGAGGGGAGTTAACAGGAGGCGAAAATGGATCTATGTGTTTTATGGACGATCCCTTTTCCCTTAAATCAAAAGCTAGTTACTGTTAACAAATAATGTTTGAGTTATCTTTTCGCTCAATGGCCTACTTTTTTATGCAAATTTTCCCAGCTTTGGAAGACCGTCGAGGAAGCGATCAGATAGAAAGTCGGGCCGCTTGATCGGTACTGGTCCGCACCGTCACCGCAACGACACTTTTCTTATTGCTGACGCTCACTCGATAGAAATCAGTTCTAACGACACCGCGTGCCGTCCGACACCCTGGCCAAACAAACGGCTCACGATCTCCAAGATGTACCGTTCACTTTTAGTGACAAATTGCTCACTCGCTCTTTCAAATGAACTATTCAGAAGAACCGGTTTAGTCGCGAACTACACATCTCTAGCTGTATGGTACCATACATAAATTACGTCACACCTTAAAGGGGATAGGGTGCTAATGATCCCGCCGTCGACGCGCTCTTATATACCAATAACAACAACAACATTAAACCGAGCGTGGTGGGTGAGTGGCTAACGCTATGCCCTCGCATTCGGGAGGACGCCGGTTCGAATCCCCGTCCGGACATCCAGATTTGCGATTTCCATGGTTTCCCAAAATCATCCCAGGCGAATGCCGGAATACTTCCTTCAAAGAGACCATGGCCGAATTCCTTCCCGTTCCTTGTCCCCAGTTCCATTCCGCCTATAATGGCCTTGACGTCGATAAGACGTAAATCAATAAGCAAATAAAAAGAAAGAAAAACCTTTAAGGGGGAGGGAGGGGGTCAAAAAATTGTGACGAGGTGTGGAGGAGTCATAAGCTTCGTGGTGTCACACGTATATTTTGTATCACTCTTTGTTACATGGCGGCCGGGCGAGTTCACGCTAGCCGTACCTACAGTGTCGCACATTGGTCACCGTTGACATACGCCGAAACCCAAATACCGCATTTGAGGCTCTGACAAAATACGACTTACGTATACTTATTTAAGCGATCGTGTGACATCTGTGATCTATATCTTTCACTATACAAAGCCACTAACCAACACAAGCAATCACATAAGACGCAACAAAAGGTTTTGCTCATCACGAAGATTCGTCCTCAAAGAACTGCAGTGAAGTTCTTTGTTTGATAAACGATACGGTGGTATATGGTTGCATGGAGAAGTTGCTGCCAACATTATTGAATCATAAGTGATTTCTATGCCAGTCGTGAATAACATAAAATAATAGGTTAACAAGATTATTAAATTTTGTATCATTCATTTGATTTGTTATGTTTCGGCAATTTTCTAAAATGTTTGATTTATTGTTGATTTTATGAAAAAATATTTTAAACAGAAATATATAAATAATTTTTGAGCCGCTGTTTTTATTTAATCTAGTATATAAAAGTCAATGTTTGTCTGCTGATTTGTTTGATGGTCGGTTTGTTCATCTTCTATGCTTTCCTATACCATTCACACTATTGCAATGAATCTTTGGTGAGTTATTGTGTACGTGCCTGGGAAGGTTTCTGACCAAAAATACATCGAAAAAAACCCACCCACCCCACTTCCCATGCACACCTCTAAACTTTTTCAAAATATGTTGGTATAAACCCATTGTGTTTGACCAATTTCGACGCAATATTGCACATGTATACCTTTACAACAAAACTTAATTTTTTTCTCAACGTTCTTCATACAAACCCACAATTTTTATCCAATTTTGATTGTTCTTAGTACGCGTATACGTTAAAACAAAGCGGTCTGATAGCTCAGTAGGCAGTATTTACCCAACGTTCTTCATACATACCCACAATTTTTATCCGATTTTGATAGTTCTTAAAGCGCGTTCCCACGGCTTGTGATGTGGCAATACGCGCCTTTCATCTTTTACCGCCTGGCGATGGGTCGACCCGCGCCGTCCCTGCTAGCATATGTGGCAAAGATGAAAGGCCTCCACTACCACGTGCTTTTGGAACGCGCCTTTAGCAGGCGTATACGTCAAAACAAAGCGGTCGGGTAGCTCGGTGGGCAGTCTTGCGCCAGTAATATCTAAATTTAAAATTGTAAAATATGTGACGTCATAGAGGGGGTGACAATGAGTGGGGCTCCAAAAATCATCGAATTCGTATGACGTGATTTTCGGACGGCGTTGACGGAGTGGTCTCCACTGCTTGGCTGAGGACACCCTTCTCTGGCGCTGCTCACTTGAGCCTCTTTGTGGCCGCGGCACGTTCTGCGCGATAAGCATCTCCCGCACTCTGGTTTCACCCCCGGCGACCAGCAGATGCGACGCCGGACCCGTCGGCAGCTCTTTCAACGCGCAGATAATCGTACGGCAAATTACACCGCACAGAGAGGGGAACAATAAGGCCGAGTGTGCCGGCACCGGAGATCAGATTGTGTGTGTTTGTAAGCCTGACTGACAGCTGTGAAGCCGCACTGGCTGTCATCGATGTGGAGAACTCTTTTGACGGCCGCTGTAATCCATTAACGTTCTGTTCTGGAGTGCTGCCGATGGGAGGGGACCAGGAAACGCTTTTTCTTTCTTCCTCTTCTATTACTTTTTTTTTTATTATTTCCCGAGTGGGAGCTGCAGCACCGGAATGTTTACTGGGCTTTTAACCGCTTTTGACAGTGACATAAGCAAAGCGGAGGCGACAGCTGAGCAAATTTATTGCGACGTCCTGGTACGTTCTCGTCAGCTGCAGTCCTCTGGGAAAACTTCGTTCTCCTATCACCCTCAAACTGTCACCTAAATTAAAAAAATAACATGGACCTCGTTTTGATAAAATTCCACAGAAAATCATTGAAAAAATAGAAGAGTCGTCGTACATTTTTATCTTTTCCCCAGATTTCACACCCTCGTTGTAGCGGAAGTGCCGTAACACAGGAAATGTATTAGCTACTTTACCGGGGTTAGCACATTTGATTCCCTAAAATGGAAGAAAAATTTCTAGTCATCTCTTACTTTACCGAAAGTATTATTTCTAAAAGGTCCTTTTTTTCTCATGAGCCATTTATCTCCATCAATACAGAAATCGATAAATGAGGTATCGTTATAAAGAATAAGGTCTCCACTTTGGTTGCATTATTATTAATATCTGCAATTAGACCCTGTCTGATCACGCAAAGCCTTAAAGATTCAGTTTTCTAAGTTTCCATACAGCTATCATTTTTTTTCCGTGGATTCTCTTCCATTCTTCAGTCCACTTCGTCCCCGGTCTTTTAATGACTTCATTCTCTGGTGATACTTCCCATTTGTTAATTTTTTTTCTGTGCGTTTGTCCGTCTATGATTTCTGATGACATTATTTGGGCTTCAACCAAGTCTTTTTTGATCTCCTGGACCCAGGGCATAGTTTTTAGCTGTTCTGGGTACAATTTTATGAATGAGTCTTGGTGCTGGCAATCTGTGGATATGTCCATAAAATCTTAATCTTCGTTTCCTGATGTTTGCTGCGAGGTTTGACAGTGTTTCTGTTGCTTTTCGAGATTTAAGTTTATATCCATCATCTGTTTTTTCTGGGCCAAGGATCATTCTTATAATTTTGCGTTCTTCTTTCAAAATGCTTTCTAGGTCACTTTTCCTGTGTAGTGTTAAAGTTTAGCTGGCGTACAGGGCTTCAGGTTTGATAACTGTGTTGTAATGTCTGACTATTGTATACAAGGACAAACATTTTTTATTATATATGTTGTAGATTCTACAATAAGCTCTCCTAAGATTTTGCATGCGAACTTTCTGTGTTATTTTCCCTCCTCCTGTGATTTCGATGGTTTCTCCCAGATACTTGATGTACGGAACTCTCTCAGTTTGTCCATATTTCATATTTTGTGACCAGATTTTGAGTGTGGAGTTTTGAGCAGATGAACGTTTTTTTTTTTAAGGATATTTGTAACATACTTTTTCAGCGCATTCTTTGAGTGTTTCTATTTGTTTAATTGTTGTGGTCTCGTCATCTGCTAGTATGGCTAAATGATCTGTGAAGGCTAGGCAGGAAATTTTAATACCATTCTTGTGTCGTCCGAGTTGTATAGGTTTCCAATAGTTCTACTGTTTAAGTTCTTTCTCCCATTCTCGGACGACTTTATACAGAGGTTGAAGAGTAGCAGTGACAGATCATCACCCTGTCGAACGCCGGTATTTATCTGAATCGGTTCAGGTATCTCGCGCATGAATTTCACTTTGGAGCTTGTTCCGGTTTAATGAGGTTTAGGGTTTTTGGATGGAGTCATTCCTCTTCGAGGATGTTGAAGAGAGATTGCCGGTTGATTGAATCATATGCCTTTTTGAAATCTACAAAGGAGCAAATGACTGGGCTATTCCTGAGTGCTTTATATTTTAGTGTAGTTTTTAAATTGAATATTTGTTCTATGCAATTCCGACCGGTGCGGAAGCCAGCTTGGTACTCGCCAATTTTGTGGTAGAATTGCTTTTGCACTCTTTTGAGAAGACAGACTGAAAGAATTTTGTATAAAACTTGAAGAAGGGTAATCCCTCGATAGTTATTGATGTCCGTTTTATCTCCCTTCTTGTGTAGTGGGTGAATGAATGCGCTTTTCCATTCTTCGGGTAATTTTTGTCTGCCAGATCTCTGTAATGATTTTGATGAGTTCTTTAAGTGAATTTGGTTCAAAATTTTTCACTACTTCCGCATTGATACCATCCTCTCCAGGTGCTTTGTTATCTTTGAGTTTGAGAATGTTTCTGTGGATATCCTCTTGTGATGGTGGTGGGGATTCCGGATAGGTATAGGTGGTTGTGTCCTTCGGGAATCTTGATGGGGGTTCAGGGCAGTTGAGCAGTTCAAAAAAGTATTTTGACAATTCTCGACAATTTTCCTGATTAGTTAGTGCTAGCTTTCCATCCGATTTCCTGAAGCATAAGTTTTGAGGAGTATATCCTCGGTTTGTTCCTGCGAAAGTTCTTTGAATATCTCGGGTATTGTAGTTGCGGAAATTTTCTTCGATGGAATCCAGTTGTTCGTTCAGGTATTTTCTCTTGGTTTGTCTGATGATTTACGTCACTTGTTTTCGGATTTCATGAAAGTGCGGCAAATTTTCCACTGATTGTTTACTGTTGTATCAACAGCATCATATTTTAAGAAAGGATTTTTTTTCCGAATTCGACGCTTAAAGTATAAACTATCAAGGAAACACATTTGAGACAGTTCAGAGGCAAGCCGCTATGCTTCGCTAGCGTCGATAATGTTTGATCACGTAACCGCTAGATAGCAGCACAATATATCACAGAGATATGGATAAACAGTGAGTGCTTTGTTCAGTTTATTTGTATTCCGATTAGGTATGCGACATTTCGGCTTCCAGAAAGGAATAGCGTCATGTGTTTTCGTCAAAGTAGAGGGCTGCGGGATAGAATACTTCAGGTGACCGACTATAAGCGCTCAGGTGACATAAGCGCTCTAGGGTCCTTCCTGGAAGGACGGTCTATAATCCCCTACCTTCCTGGAAAGACGGTGTAGCCAGAAGAAACGCACTGTGAAGCCCTGATGGCCTCTAAGGTTACGTGAGCACTTGGGATTTATTGGCGGGCGATTAAAGACCAATTTTTCAAGCAACACAAATATCGAAAACTGATTTGAGAAATTGAAAAATTTCCAATCTGCCATGTAAATACGGAATAATTTTGTATTTCTTTACTATTTTTAGTTCCGAGTATTCAAAAATATCGACCCATCACCGTTTAGCAGTTAACATTCGAAATGGAACATACTTATGTGTTGTTAAATAGCTAACAGCTAATCAGTAGCTGGTAATATTTATTTATTAATGGTTATATGTACTTTCACACTTTCCCGAAACTCTTTTCACTTGCAAAATAAATAATCTATGTTCTGTGTTAATTTTTATATTGAACAACATTATACATTTATAACAAAAAAATTTGCTAAAATAAATGAAATTTTCTTATCTGGAACATCTTGAAATTTTCGTTTATGTAACTTTGACCAGTAAGAAGATATGCCCAGAATAGTTATTTTTAAGTATATTTTTTGAACCTAACTACACAGAGACGATTCATATCTCGACAATGCAATCTGACATTTGTTGCGACAAATTAGTCGCAAGTCGCAAGAGTTCATGAAGTCATACATTTTCCAGTAGTATTTCAGTAAATTTCTAATACTTAATAACTGATTTCCATCACACTTTTTCCAGGGTTTGGACTGACTTAGTGACTAAATGCACGTAGCACACAACCGTTTAAGGCGTGTTTAAAATCAGCTTGAATTAAGCTTCCTCAGTATTTATTTATTTACATATTTACACTGTCTCTTTATTTACATTATTTTAATTTTTTGTGTGTTAAGAAAGCAGGTCTAACCCAGCTTTTGTAAGTATGATATCGCTTTCAAACAAGACCTAATATCACCGTTTTCCTCATACTTTTTTTACAGTTTTTTCCAAACATTCATGTAATTTAATATAGGAGCTTTTCCTCTTTTTTCCAGCAAGATTGATCTCCGTTCTCATGTACATACAAGCGGAATTTTCAGCTTCACGCTTTAAAAACATTATCACTTATTTGATCTTGGGATTTGGTCGCCCGAGAAGATTGTTGATTTTGTTGTTCCAACCTTCCACAACGTTC
The DNA here is from genome assembly GCA_031002005.1 of Vandiemenella viatica. Lineage (NCBI taxonomy): Eukaryota > Metazoa > Arthropoda > Insecta > Orthoptera > Morabidae > Vandiemenella > Vandiemenella viatica. Next base: position 249,062,255 of record JARYHS010011408.1, on the reverse strand, counting down.
GTAGTGCGGTGTCGCCTACCGTAACAAGTCCACAGTTTAGGAGGAATTTCTTCATTCTCCAACCATTGTTCAACCAAATAATCAAAAAACTGAGACAATTTCGGATTTTCTGGAGCCTCCGAATATATCTCGAGCCAGCCGTCTAAGATGTCTTCAGTTTTGAGGAATGCTAGCGCAGTACACTTCCTAACATTCAGTCTAATTTCTTCATATTCCCGATACTCATGGGTCAATCCAAATTCCTGCAATTTCCTCCACAAACATTTCTTCATGTGGAAGTAACAACCATTAATTTCAACGGTTGGAAAAACTTCTTCAAGTGCGGATATTGCACTTCCCTCAAAATCAATGTTAATTTTTCTTGGATTCCATTCTGGAACTATATGTAAAATATGGCGAAATAAACGAATATACGTTGCTTTCTTTTTGTTTGGCAACAGGGTAAACTCTACTGGATACACATTAGTTTCTTCCTTGTAGCTTCAGTAATCAGCGTGGATACTATAAATTTGAGTAAATTGTTTACTACAACTTTTAAATGTAGCATCCATGAAGAAATCTTGCTGTCTCTTCAGACATTCTCTTCCTTTCTGTCCACAAAGTATTATCATTCGCTCTCCTGAGCTGTCATGTGTCAAAAGGAAACTTGAATCATCTCTCATCTGAAGCATATCATTATCTAAGACTACTTCGTCTCGGCTCTTCAGTTGCTTTCGGTTACCACGAGCTTTGCTTCTCTGTCGAAATAAGGTTTTCTTGACAGACACCTGGTGGGGCAATTTGGCTACATATTCGTAGCCTTTACTGTGTAAGTCTCCCAGTTCTTCTGTGTAAATTTTAGAAACGGGCGTGTCTTCTTCGCGGGACCTCTTCTTCGCATGATTCATTCTTTTAGCAACTTCCAAGCGAACTGTGTCCGCTGCTTCGCATGAATGTTCAGTTGCACATAAAACTTCCCAATTTTTCGTTTTGAGCGTTCCACCACAACTTTTCCTCCTTTCCTTCTGACACCGCCATACCGTTAGCCCATCTTCTTTACTTTTGTATTTCCGATACGAATAACTTTCATAATGCACTGCAGGTTTACCCTTATTAGTTGTTAACACTTCCATAATGACAAACTAGAAATAAAATATAATCTTCACGGGTGTTCAGCCGGATGGTGAACACCCGTGAAGATCATATTTCATCACTACGCCGGGAAAGTCTACACTCACAAAACTAGATATACTTTACAGTTGAACTGTATAACACAAGTGGTACTGCTGCCAATAAACTTCACTGTACGAATGACACGAAAGTAATAAGAGCCTAAATATTCACGGAAGAATTTTTCTTGGAATTCTCTACTGCAGGTAGGCGAGGGTGGGTGGTTGGTTATACCTACCCTCGCCTACCTGCGGTAGAGCGCTTTTGTCACTGAGCGCTTTTGCCATATAACCGAATACTTCAGGTGAAATAAATAATATATTGCTACAAATTAGCCATTTCTTCTTTCGATCTACTGCAAACCACCAGCCATACTACTCTTTGTATTTTATTCGTAAAATTTCTCACGGGTCGGTGTTTTGTCTTACAATTGCTACATAAACATTTTATTTGCGTAATTTTCGTGCGACTCATCAAGTGTGTATGAAATGTCATGAATAGAAATTATAATAATACGGTTTTAGAGCTTCCTTATCAATGACTAAAGCAGTCTATAGGATACGCTATAGCGTGGAAAAGTTATATGTAACATCAGAAACGATGAACAAGAGAGAGACATGTAGTGGAAGCGGCAAGAGATGCCTGTAAAAATTTATGTTGTGTAGTTGGTCTTTAAGTTGTCAGAAACACGAATTGTATAAAGATTGTTACAGGCACGGCTAAAAAGAGAGATATAATTGTATAAAAAGATAAGTTCATGGAGCATAATGTATGTGACAGTGCAGAATAAATGTGTTTTCAAGTGAAACTCAAAAGTTGTTAATATGGGTCAAGAAGTTGATGAATCTCTTTACATAAACTATAGATAGATTGAAGGAATATAATTTTCCAATTCGTAAAAGGAAATATGACTGATATAAAATATGGCCATATTATAGGCCTACCTCGTCTAATACATAACAGAAGACGCAAAATGTACTCTTTGCTAGGAGGATCCAGACATTTCCTAAAGAGTTAAAGGAAATTATTTTGTTTTGTAATGAGAGACGGTTTGGAGTAGTAATTTATGTGTAATATACCAAGTAATTAAAAGCAGAAAAAGGTAAAAAGACTTCTAGCAGAGCTTGACCTTCATACTGCGTACTGATGCTTTTAAGTATTCTTTTTTTCCTTGTGCTATTCGGGATTGGAATGCACAGAATTAGGATTGGTGCTTAGTACCCCCTGCCACCAACAATATTTGTGAACCGCAGAGTAGGGATGTAGATGTAGGTAGATACTCTCCTCAATGTGAGACAATAAGGCATCGAAATTCGTCAGCAGCTTGGGGGCATTAATTCTGGTGATTTGATTGATGATTTTCCAAAAAAATTAACACCGAGTTTAAACTTCTCACTACTCATCATTGGGGTTCGGATCTTTATGACCTAAAAAGTAGAGAAATATGCAGGCAAATATGGCCTCAAAAATGGGTAAATATGACCTAAAAGTGGCAAAATCTGACCAAACATTTAAATTTACTATACATCAAAACATGCTCGATTATACATCATTTATTTTATCTAGTAGTGTCGCTTTAATGTAGACAGAATAATTTGCTTCCGTGCACTCACTGCACCATTGGGACATTAATTTTTAAATCGTTTTGTTGAAGTCACTTTAATGTCACATAATTTACAGGAAATAACTGTATCCTCTGTTCTGAAATACTCCTCTCCGTAACATTGCAATTTTTTTTAAAAAAAAAGAAAAAAAAACAGCATGGCGGTACTCACAGATCCACTGCAGCTTTAACACTGACTGTGGAATTATTTTTAAAAGTATTGGTGGCAATGAGACGTTGATTGACGCAGATCAACACAGGCATGCTGCTGCTGCATTGTCGAAAAAAGGGCTGGCGGAACATTAGCGTTTAGAGAGTGAAAATAACGTATAACTTTAATTCGTAACTGGTGAATTCTGAAAAATTCAGTGACAATTAGTTTTGTTTTTTGTGCAATGTATAATAGGAGTACAATATCTTATTTTCGTTTCATCTATAACTTTTAGTGAATTCCCGGTACTATTAAAAAATTACCATATTTTTTCTCAAAATATGACCATTAATATTATCGTAATATGACCAAAACTGGGAAAATGGCATGAATATGCATTTATACGCTATATAAAATACACCGAAATACAACCAGAAACGTTCAATTAGTGTTTAATTCAGCATTACAGCTCAAAACGAAGGCAGGAAAAAATATGACTTTTCCTAAAGATCCGAACCCTACTCATCACATAGAAGTTATAAACTGAATTCATGCAGTTACCATAATAATTCAGAAGCAATGCTCCATAAGTACCATTTCTGCAGCAGGCTAAGTAAATTTTACCTGGGGACGAATCCATCCATCGACCTGAAAACCCATATTTTATCGGAAACCGTAACGTCTGGTTGAATCCCCCGAAGGAGATGTAGTAAGGTAATGTGAGAAGGAAAGGCTGACCAATTCATTCTCTGCGTTCTCTTTGTGTAACGTCTAGTTTGTTGAGTTACATTATGGGGACCAAGAGTAAAGTATTACGGGAGAAAGCTCCTAACAATCATTGCAACATCATTATACAGTTTTTTCAATACAGTAGGCGAAAGTCCCCCTATATGAAACGAAGAACTATAATGATCGGATTAATGAATTCGGTAGTAAAAATTATTTTGATTTAGTTTCAGTAGGACTGAAACGCAAGTAACAAATACACAGTGCTATAATGTTTTATGTGTGAGTATGGTGGTTCATGGTAACGTTTCTAGACGTGTGTGATTGACGTATCTGCTGGTGGACGACAGTTCTGCAGAACATTAGAGGACATCAGCTGTACTGGAAGTGGTGAGCTGAAACATTTATAACGCAGTAGGGTTGAAAGGGATATGTAGAGATGAATAGGTTAGCATAAGCTAGAAAAAGATGGAGGATTGCATCAAACCAGTCGAAAGACTGATGACAGCTAAAACAAGTAAGGCTTAAAAGACTCCATAAATCGAGTGGTAGAGAGATGACAAAAAGCCGGTTCGGCAATGGTTGAGGTACCCTCGTTGTTATTTTCGTGAAAACGATTCCTTGACACTCATTTGATTTCGAGATCTGTATTTCGTTAAGGTAGTCAAATTAGTTTTGCATTGATGCAAGTCTACAAAGCAAACATATATTTTTTTTCCTCTATATTTATTTAAACATTATTGAATGTTTACAAGGTTTAAAAAATTGCTTTTCTTTATAACGTTTTAAAATTTGGTTTCCAGTATTATACATGATGCAGATGGCTAGTTGATAGCAGTTTTACAATTTTGTTCTTTAATCGCAGGTAAATTTCCCTTCGGTAGTTTCTGTTTTAATCTGTAAGTCCAAACCCGCCTAGTACTTTTATGTAATTTTGGTCTACTTTGTTACTCACACATTATTTTACCACTGTTCCCTTCTTAACACTCGGCAAATTTTTACAAATTTAGCACGAAATTACTCAATATACATCAAATCATAACTAGTAGTCTAGTTCTCAATGTTTAATACTCATACGCTACTAAAACGAGCGTCACTGAGCTGTACGATGCTCAAAGTAACATGCGGTGCGTATTGAATAGTCATTATGGAGCATCCATAAACTACGTGACTTGGTCTAGGGTGGGGGGAGGGGTTGGCTGGAAAGCTAAGTTGGGCTACGTGGAGGAGGAGGGAGGAGGGGTCCGAGCCAGGCCACGTAGCTTTTAATTCATATTATTTGTCACATACAAACAGCATGTAAATATTTATTTCCGCAATTTAATTATCTCAGTATGTAATTTACGATAATCTGACAAGAGAAAACAGTGCAAAATGTCTTCTAGAATCAATAGGGGAAAAAATCTATGTGTTAGGAGAGGGAGGGTTGGGGGAAAGATAGGAAAACCACGTCAGGCTACGTGGGGAGGAGGGGGAATTCACAGGAGGCCAAAATGGAGCTATGTGGTTAATGGACAATCTCTTATCAGATTTTGAGAATCGGAGAAGTTTTAGTTTTTCACTATGCACTATTTCAATTAAGTGGTTACCACGCTGAAGTAATGCTTAAGAACATTTTTTTCTTACGCATTTCTACGTCCCGCCAAGCTAGTATAAAGATGTTCAACGTATTCACGTCAAAGATACAATCTTCTTCCTTGCATTAAATTTCTGTCAAAGAGAGAAATATATTTGCTGACTGTCTTTGTATAACATCGAACATACAATATAAAATTAGTATGAGAACGGAGATTTTTCCGTAGGGTAAATGCAATATATTCTTCCTGGGTTTTTAGTGTCAAAAAAGACGACAACATTTCGATAACGCCCTCTGTTGTCTTCATCAGTTACCTTGCTATCGAGGATAAAAAGATACCTGATGAAGACAACAGAGGGCGTTGGCGAAACATCGTATTTTTATGACACTATGCGGCTTAAAATCTGAGAAGATTATGTTGCAATATAAAAGTTATTGGTGTCGTTTAGATGGTTATTGAAGACTGAATTAAAAACTCCTCTGTATGAGTTGTTCAGAAAATGTAGCTTTTAGAAGATATTGTCGTAATAACCAACACAAACAGAGACAAAACTTCACTGACATTCGACACCACAGCTACAAATTCGATTATAAATTCTCGTTTCAGTGACGAGCGGAAAGCCACTGTTTTTTTTTCGTGACACATCGTGAAATAAAACTTCATCAGTCGTTCCGAGATTTAAAGCACCGTTATGCATTACAACGTTTTAAATGTTAAAACATAAATTTCTCCTAATGTACATATTTATGAGATACTGTCTGCAATAAATACCAAAAATACGCATTTCCAATAAATTATGCACTCACAACCTGTAAATCCTTTATTGCGGTACCCTGCCCTCATACATTATTCACAGTTCTGTTTTCGCGGTACTTGATTCGGCTTTCATTGATTTATCAAGTTAATAAACAGCGAAACACGGATTTAAAAGGGGTCGATTTAAAGAGCGCCGTCGCCGTTCCATTACATTTAAATATGTAATATTGCTTCCGGCGTTAAGTTTTACTGTCAGGCTGGTGATTAAAAATTATGAGCGCGCAGTATCTGCAATGCAGACCGGTGTTTGGAATGGAAAAAAGGCCGTCAGCACCAATTTAACCTACCTGCTTTACTACCCCTCAACATATTGGCGGCAGAGTCGACATCAAATTTATCACCTTTTCTATTAGCTGTCACATGTAATGTTCCATTTCAAACGTGTTTTTACGAACTGCTATTTGGATCTTAATCGTGTACCAGTATAAACGGAATATTCACTGATATACTAAGAAAGGCCTTTTATAATGCCTATATTTAGAGATTTTTAGATTTAATCACGTAGTGATTCATTTAAATATAAGTTTAGTGTTACAACCGTGAAACTAGGCGATTAAGACCACGAAATTAAGTGGAAGGTGAGACCACCAATTAATGACACGTAATGAAATTATTTTTCCAGTTTCAAAACCTGTGACCATACTGTTTCTTTTTCATCTTCTTTCATTTCACCATCTTTGGGTTACGAAGAATCAGTCACTTCTTTGCATGCTGTTCCTTCCTCCGCCCCCAGTATTTCTTCATCCTCTCGGACCTCCTTTTTCTCTTCTCTTCCCAGATGATGGGTTTTGACTTTATTTAAAATTTTTCTTGGAACCTTTTCTTTTCATCTTTAAATCTTATCTACGCTGTTCTATCAAGTAATTACTTTTCTGTAAAGTATAATTCTCTTAGGTCTTTTCCAATTTCTGTGAGCCAATTAGACTTAGTTATGCGGTTCCGAAAAAAAAACCAAAATCTTGTTTGGTTGGTCTACCAGAGTTCATTCTGAGAGGTCCGTAGAAATTTAATCTCCTTTTATGCATAGTATCTGAGAGTTTTTCAGTTTTTTTTTTTTGGTATTATCTTAATATTTTGTTCCAAAGATTTTTCTTAAAATTTTTCAGAGTTTCTGGTGCGTACAAGGTTCCGACCCTTACCACAGTTTTGTAATGCTTAATTTTGGTCCCCTACGAAAGTGATTTCTTGTTGTATATCTCTCTTGTCAATTGAAAACCCAATTCAAGTTCATTTTTTCTGGATTCTATTGCCTTGTGTTCCGTTAGATTCCAACTAATCAATTCCCCCAGATATTTAAATTCTTTCACTATTTCTATTTTTTGTTCTTGAACTTTTAAATATTTATTTTGGAGTTTATTGATTGTCAAAATACTTGTTTTTTCAAAGGAAATTTTAAGACCCGTTTCTTTAATTCAAGGATTTGTTCTTTTGCTTCCTCAATTGTTTCAGCCAACAGGGTCGTATCATCCGCAAAGGTACCATACTGTTTACTTAACATGTATTGTAAATTCACTGCTTCCATTTCGAATATACATTATAACATTACATATGTTCGTTTGAACCCAATTAGGACCACTGTAAGAGCCCTATCTGACTGACAGGACTGACAGGGTAGCCGAGGGATAGATTTTGGTTCGTTGTTGACTTTAACTGTGGTGGGACTCTAGAGGAGAGTTTAACTAACCTCGTGGCGTTCTTGCAGCTGTAGAAGTCTCTTCTATCTTGATGATCTTGAGCTCTTGCGTCTTGTGGGTTAATTAATATGATGTAATTTGTCAGGAATAATATGACACCAGCCAATTAGTAGGTTCGGCAACCAGGATAGGGGAAGGCTGGTACGTGTTAGATGACCAGCTGATATTCTATCCTATTATGAATGATAACAGGCATCTAACGGTTATGAGGTCCCATTTAATGTCATTGAAAGCCATGAACATACAGCCGATAACATGACTGCTAGGATCCTCCCGACAGCGCCTATCTAAGATGCTAATTGCATGTTGCTGAGTAACAACTCGTAGACTAATGGATTATTGTATAATTGGATGGCAAGCTAAATGGCTGATCGTATGCCGCCCCCGTGATCTTGCAGGGCCTACATGGTGAACAGACTCGAGCGAAGAGAGTCGGTTTTACTGTTAGAAACCCATACTGGCTGATGAAATCTGCCCGCGCAGAATGAGCTATCTACTCGTCGATGACTGCCCGTAGAGTCAGAGCTAATAATTCGTTGCTACCTCGAAGGTGAACTTTATTGACGTCAGAGAGTCAGTTCCAACTAGTAATATCTATCGAGTCAGCGTCTCAGCACATTCCTAACAAACAATACTGCGCTCAGCTCGGCGCGTGCGAAGACTGGCCTGCTCGCTACTGAAATGAATTCCAATAAAATATTCTAATTTCCTTTAAATAAACCTATATATCCATTACGATCCTGACACCCCTCCCCTTTCCAAAACTGCCATTTTGTCCCCAAAATGTCGTCTTAACAATTTACAACTAGGAGGGTTTGGTGCCTAATCCAATTAGTCTACTTCGAAGAAAATTATTAAACCAATTGAATGTTAAAATTGGCATGTCGGGTTAATCCTTGCAGTTGGATACAATTGAATTATTTTTTTTTTTTTTTGCTGTCGTCAGTCTTTAGACTGGTTTGATGCAATCCTCCATCCCTTCCTATCCTGTGCTAACCTCTTCATTTCTACATACCCGTACAACCCACGTCCTCAATTATCTGCTTCATATATTCTAATCTCTGTCTACCTCTACAGTTCTTAGCTTCAACTGTTCCCTCCACTAACAAATTAACCAATCCAGCATGTCTCAAAATATGACCTACCAGCCTGTCTCTTCTTTCCGTAAGCTTCTTCCATAAACTTCTTTTCTCACCCATCATTTCCAAAACTCTTTCATTTCTTACTTTGTCTGTCCACCTAATTTTCAGCATTCTTCTGTAGCACCACATTTCAAATGCTTCAAGTTTCTTTCTTTCCGGTATTCCTAAAGTCCATGTTTCGCTACCGTAAAGTGCTGTGCTCCACACATAGAGTTTTAAGAAGTTCTTTCTAATTCCTAGATCAATATTTGAAACTAAAAGGTTTCTCTTTTTCATGAAGGCTCTTTTTGCTAGTGCTATTCTGCTTTTAACATCATTCCTGCTTCGGCCATCGGTTGTAATTTTGCTTCCCAAGTAACAGAACTCACTCACTTCTCCTATTGCATCAGATCCTATTTTTATATTTAATCTGCTAGTATTGGTATCATTTCTGCTACATTTCATCACTTTTGTTTTACTTTGATTTATATTCAGTCCAAAGTCTTCCTTCACTATTTTGTTCATGCCATTCAATAACTTCTCAATATCCTCAGCCCTCTCTGCTAATAAGACAATGTCGTCAGCAAATCGTAGCATACTGATTTTTTCTCCCTGAAAACTTATGCCACATGGAAATTTTTCTTTGACTTTCTTCATTGCTTCTTCTACATACAAGTTGAATATTAACGGGGATAGACTACAACCTTGTCTCACACCCTTTTTAACTGATGCATGTCTCTCGTGATTCTCTACTTTTATTACAGCCACTTAATTCTTATATAGTCTATCTCGATACTTTAGGCCTGACTTCTTTAAAATTTTGAACATCTTGTCCCACCTAACATTATCAAAAGCTTTTTCTAAATCAACAAATGCCATAAAAGTATCTTTGTTTTTCTTGATCCGCCCTTCAAGTATTAATCTTAAAGACAGAATTGCTTCCCTTGTACCGCGATTTTTCCTAAACCCAAACTGATCTTCACCTACTATCTCTTCTACTACCCTTTCCATCCTTCTGTATATTATTCTGGTCAGTAATTTCGAAAGCATGTGATGTTATACTAATGGTGCGATAATTCTCACATTTGTCGGCTTGTGCTTTCTTTGGAAGTGTGAAGATGATATTTTTATTAAAATCAGTAGGAATTTCTCCTGTTTCATAACTTTTTGATATCAGCTTGAATAATCTTTCGATTCCTTCCTCTCCTAGAGATTTAAGAAGTTCTGCAGGGATCTCATCAATGCCAACTGCCTTATTTGCTTTCAAGTCATTCAGAGCTTTATTAAATTCTGTCCTCAAAACAGGATCTCCTAAGTCATCAATGTCGATATCGCCTTCCTTTTCCAATACACTACTGTTCAAGTCGTCCCCATCATACAGTTTCTCAATGTATTCCTTCCATCGGTTAGCTCTATCTTCTGAGCTTAAAAGAGGTTTCCCTTCGGCAGTTTTAATGTTCATACCTCTTTCCTTCATTTCTCCAAAATTCTGTTTGATCTTTCTATATGCAACATCTACTTTTCCTGCAACCATTTCCTTTTCTACTTCTTCACACTTTTCTTGTAGCCATTTTTCTTTTGCTAATTTGCATTTCCTATTTATTTGATTTTCTAAATTGCCTGTACTGCTCTCTTCCTGCTTCATCCTGAGCATGTTTGTACCTTCTTCTCTGATCCATCAGCTGCAAAATTTCTTCTGTGATCCAAGGTTTTCGGGCAGCTTGTTCCCTAAAGCCTAAGGTTTCTTTGCCAGCTTTCATTATTTCGGTCTTTAATGCATTCCATTCGTCCTCGGTTGAGCTCCTTTCACAGTTAATTCTTAGACCTAAGTCTACCATTTCTGCAAATTTTTCTCTTGTGCTAGATTGTTTCAGTTTATTCACTTCCAGTCTGTTCTGCTTATACTGCTTCCTTATTCGCCTGAATTTCAGCCTGCACTTCATTACTATCAAATTGTGGTCCGAGTCTATGTCTGCTCCTGGGTACGCTTTACAGTCTAGAACTTGATTCCTGAATCTCTGTTTGACCATGATATAATCTAGCTGATATCTGCCTGTATCCCCAGGACGTTTCCAGGTATATATTCTTCTTGCATGGTTCTTAAACAGTGTGTTCGCCACTACTAGCTTATATCTTTCACAAAATTCTAGCAACCTGCTTCCTCGCTCATTTCTTTCTCCTAGACCAAAACTTCCTACAGTATTCTCCTCTTTTCCTTCTCCCACTATTGCATTCCAATCACCCATGATTATTAGATTTTCCTCCCCTTTCACATATTGGATTAATTCTTCAATTTCAGCGTATATTTTTTCTATTTCTTCGTCATCTTCCTGTGACGTTGGCATATATACTTGTACTAATGTGGTTGGGACGGGCTTAGTTTCTAACCTCATCAAAATAATCCTGTCACTAAATTGTTCATAATAACTCACCCGTTTCCCTACTTTCTTGTTCATTACAAATCCTACACCAGTGACTCCATTGACAGCTTGTGTGCTAATTATCCTGTGTTCCCCAGACCAGAAATCCTGTGCGTCCTTCCATTTAATCTCACTAATCCCAACAACATCTAACTTAAGTAGTTCCATCTCCCTTTTTAAGTTTTCTAACCTACCTGCCCTATTCAGACTTCTAACATTCCACGCTCCGACTCGTAGAATGTTTCTATCCATTCTGATGACTCCTCCCTGAGCAGTCCCCACCCGGAGATCCGATTGGGGGACTATTTTACCTCCGGAATATTTTACCCAGGAAGAAGCCATCATGATATATGTAATTTGAGAGGATTACATGTCCTCGGGATACCCTTTGGGTCTTTAATGCAGTGGTTTCCCGTTGCCTTCTGCATCCCCATGCCGTTGATCATTTCTGATTCATCCGCCTTTAGGGGCCGTTTCCAACCCCAAGGGCAAGAGGGTGCCCTGAAATTGAATTATATCAAATTAATAAAAATCAAACATTGAAGAATTCAGTCTATGAAGACATTAATCACTTATTAGCTACTGTGAATTGCTTGAAAAATTGTCAATTCATATTGTTTAATTAGAATCACCAAGTGTTATCGCCGATTTGAAATGCAATGTAAACTTATAATCATAAAAATTGAATTAAATATTGGAACAAATAATGTTTTAGCTATCAAGCACAGTATACGAAAATGTCATTCATTCATTTTATAATATTCACTCGATCCATAAATATTTCGTATTGTCTGGTATCTGTTATATTGAATGCCATTCACCACATTTTAACAAAGTCAATCTGTTAGTTGTTTTAAGTTTCTAAAAGTTAAAAGAGAATATTATTCTAGTTACAACTCTGTTTTAGAAGTTACTAAGTTAAACCCGAGACTAACTACTTTAACTTTTCGAAAGGTATTACTACTTATTTTCCTATCGTAAACTAAAATGTACAAACTTCCTGAATTACAGAATGTCGGAACAATAATTAATTCTCAGATATTATCGCTATCACCAAGAAGTTGGAAATTGAAACCATATCACATTATAAAATGTTTCCAAGTTGGCTAAAATTGCGATACACTGAACTACATTTAACAATGAATTACTTCTGTGAAGTTAACTGTGAACCTTCTTGAGTTAAATATTTCCATTAAATGATTTACTGGAACTGTCCAAGTTTTCCATAGTAAGAAAAATAATTTAAGTTCCTTTCTATTATATGAAACTGATAATAATTTCCTTTAGCATTAAATCCTAAATAAGAAGTTACAGTAATGAAGTTAACTAATACAAATGAACATTGAAATTATTCCACACGGTCAATGTGTTAAATGTTCAATTATTGTCTTTGGTACTTAATGTTTGATGATCACTCTTGAGCCGCGGAAGTGGAGAGTCGTTGACCAGTGCGGATGTAGGATTGGATTTCCGCAAGTCAGCAAAGCATTCCTCTGCTCGTGTCGTGGCCACTCGAGTGATGCGTCGCTGGAAATTCAACTCCCAACAGAAAAAGATTCTAATAGTTCCTAAATCTAATCATAGTGAATTCTAGAATCATACATAGTGTAGCAAAATTAATTTTTCTTCGAATGTTAAAGCAATAATTGTAAAAATGAAATTTGATAATTGTGAAATTTAGTTTTGCATAAATATTCCTTTCTTAAATATATGAAATTCACAGTTATACACAATTAGTATAAATTAGGCGAAATCCCGATCACTCAGATTAAGAACAGATTGATACATCGCTTATATTTTATCATATATTTATATATCTATTGATATATTTGGGAATCACGCCTGAAAACCAATCAGACTGTGACAATTACTTGCTCACCTCACATTCGGCTTTGACTTAACCGATGACTTGGGACTACCACTATGTAACTAGCATTTCCATCAAATATCACATTTTAAACTAGATTTTTGCAAGAGAAAGTCATCACAATGTTTTTTTTTTAAAAAATTTTTTATGGTTACATTACCTTCCCATTCTTTACAAATAAACAATACCCTTTAGTATTTCATGTCTACGTTACTGATACTAATTGCTTATTTATTTAGATTACAATTTCCTTACACCTCCCTTAATCCATGCCATAAAATAATTCACAACGCAAAGGTAAGTTTCAACTCGTGATTTTACTTTATATCACCTTACACAAATCCTTACATGTATCTAACTCTACTTTGGTTTCGATTCCACGTTGAACTAATAAACTAACAGGATTCTTGAATGAACATCTCTTAGTTATCGTCACTTCACAGCTGGTTCGAAATTTATGCCTTGTACATAACTTGTTCGTTCTCGAATCATTGGATTCTTAGACCACTTAGTTACTCTACATAAATTCCAATTTCGTCAGACACGACTTTAACTTTTCAATGTATGGCCTATATCTAGATTTACGTAAACTATAAATACACGTTCCTTTTGTTTAAAATATTTGGTTTTTCTCTTTTTCACTTTTTTTTTTATTTTTATTTTTTTCAGTTACTACAATTTTGCTCACCGCGTTTCAGGTGTTGCTATGGGTTTCTTAGACGACATATAAACTTAGTGGGGCGCTACGTCACGATATTATTATATTTAGCGATCTTGGCGTTAGTGTTAGGGCAAAGGGTTTCTTCATTCGTTAAATTTCCCTTATTTAGTTCCACTTACTGCTGTGACTTACTTAGTTCACTTACTTTGTTTATGCTACTTGGAATGCATTTGAGTTTAACCACGTGCTTTTCCAGCGTCTCAATATCTAATCTTTGCTTTTCGCGCGTCTTAGAACTTCATCTTAATTTGTGCTAGTTGATCGTCTGTTTACAGTACTCGTTATACCGTGGCCACTAAATTTCATTTTCCCGTATTTCATTTCCAACTGGTAATCCATTACTTGTTCGCAAAATTACTACTCTACAGAACTCGCGATATTTTGCTCGCCTTCGCCTGAACGAGCTGGCTCAACCGTCGAAGTTACTGTTGGCAGTTTTACACATTTTCAATTCACTATACAGGGTGCTCCAAAAATTTACAAGCTCGGCCCCTTTCGTCCGGCTTTACTCCGGTGCTTCCATTACAGGTACGGATCGCGACTCCGACCATTACAACATATTTATTGGCACAACGTTACTTAAGGAGAATTATTTATTACAGGTAGCGACTGCGCAGATCAAGTTTCAACCGAACTATCATTTCCTGACTTCATACCGCTCCTGCTTCTGACTTTTAATCGAATTTTTCCCGATGGTCTGGAACATATTTAATGAATTTCGATAACAATCAGACAGTATTTTCCCGCTTCCGTATCACGGCATAGAAGGACGTCTCCCCATATAGCCTGGATTGCGTTCCATCGATTGAACGAAATGTAATTTTAGTCTCCTTAAAAAATACCTTTGTTGAGGACTGGGGCATGGAAGGATTTTTACAGAAATCACCATAGCCCGTTTCTTCCCCCTTTTCATACACGTTGCCCAAAACCCGACGTGGTACTGATACCCGTCAAAATTCTGCAATCGCCTTCCGCGATATGCATTACAATATGCACCATACAATATTTCGACTCTTTCATCGACAATTTATTTATCTCACTATTGCATTCCCTTTCCGCTGCAGCGTTATCTATTTCAGCACCTCTCACATATTAGACCTATTAATCAAACCAGTGGATATTTCTTAGCACCTTTATCAATTTTTACTTTAGCACATATATTTATCACACTTCAGCACGTAACATTCCCTCAAAATACCGTAGTTATTGATAACCAATAATTTCAGTCACCTTATTAGTCTTTCATCGCCGCGTGACAGTGTATAAAATTACTCTTATTCTTTAATGTTTTATTTATAACCATAACAGCGCGTTCATTTCTCATGGCGTTCTTTTGCATGTAAATTAATCACTTGTAAACTAGATTTTACTTTTTGGTTATTTAATGTCATTTCATCGACACCACCATGCTTTTATTTGATTGAAGCAACAATAATTTTCTCTACGCAATACTTTAATACTTTTTTGCTCTCTGTTTATTTTTCTTAACAGATCACTTATGCTTCTAATTATTTAACCAACAAATGCTTTTAATTTCACGCTATGAGGCTAATCAACTGGACAAGCTTTCGTAACACAAATAAATTCCAATGCCAAACCAATGATTATTCTGACTTGATTACTGTATTCAATCTTTTCTTACATGAAATTAATTAAACATAAAATTACAGCACATTGTAAAATCACCAAATGCATGAATTGAAATAATTCTAAAATGGTACAAAAAATTATTCATAGATACCACTATTTTTGAATAAAGGAGAGTTACCCTCTTTTCCGGAAACAACGAGAATATTCCGATTATTTTGGTAAACAGTACATTTTTCTCAAATTAACAGTTACATGGATTTCTTCGAAGTTAATAGCTTTGTCCGGGCGCCTTCGGTCGAAACATTAACTTGTTCAACCAAATCATCTGACCGCAATTCGCGATCTTTTACTTTTCTGAATTATGATTATATTTTTTGAAGTTATCATAAACTGTTTGAAGGAATAATTTATTTCCTAACTGTTATCTACCATTTGGGGTCAATTCAAAAATGTAATTGATACAGTTCATCACACGAAATGTATTTTCCGTTCCGTTACCAGATTTGAACCGTAATTTTGCCTCTCTCCAAATGTTTTTGTATTTATCATCTCATATTCGACAAAATATTATGCTCTCCTATAGTCGAACGTAGAATTTGAAGAGAAAATACTAATACGTGTATTTTTCGTTTTCAGTCAATCGATTATTCTTATCGCTCCATTTTACCAATATAACTTTTGACTATTAAAGAACACTTACGCCATTAAAATTATGCAGTCTTTTCCGCTGAAATGTTATAACTAATGATTATTCCGATTCACAATTTATAGTACTTCATAAATTGGTGTAGACGTACACTTCTAAGACAATAGATCACACATTAAGTCTTACTTCCTTAAAACACATTTTACTATCGTTTACTTCTTTTTAAAAACAACATCAGATTAATCAGTTAATGAAATATTTGACACTCCAGATAAATTTGATTTTACTGAAGCAAAATGCGCGCTCTTCCATTGAGACATTCTTGAAAATTTTATAGCATCATGCATTCAATTTAACTCGTATTCTATCTTATGTCAACATGAACAAAATATATAAAACACATTAAATTATTTTTTCAAGTAATGTTGACCGATAATATTTTACTTTATATTGCTTCTGAATTAGAAAAGAATTCCGGACATTTATCTTTTGCACTACACATTTTAATCAAATTAATATTATGATACAATTTTTAACGAGTTACTGCTCTGCTCGTGGATCCATTCGATCAGAACTTAACTACGATCACAAAATCTTATACTGAAATTTATAACCTTTACTATGAGTCCTCCTGAAATTATTTGGAAGCAATTCTTTCATTTGAAATTACAGTTCATCAGAATACATGATTTCAAAACTATTAAACTGAATGATTGATTTTCCGGTTTGCGATTTACCCACTTATATTGATTTGAACTCAGACATTTTAATTGCTTGTGTTTCAACAAACAAGATGCATCTTTTGTTCTACTGACTGAGAGATTTGTAATTTCGCAATTTTGACCCACTATCTTTTGACTGATCTCTGCACTGCGAGAATTTTTTATATTATTACTGTCACAAACCCGTGAGTTGCTGATTCTTAAGCGTTTGCGTAATTACTATCGTTAATTTATTTAATTTTGATTCAGCGAAAACACTTTAAACTTTAAAAAATCTCACAATTTTCGCGCAAATTTTCCAAAATTTATTGCTACACATGCATGCCTCTAAAACTCACCGCTTTTCTGCTTTCTGTAGATTCGCTGCCCCTTGGATCTGCTTGTAGTCGTGAAGCTGGTACTGCCACTGCTTACGCGATGTCACCGCCCTCGTCATGGAACACCTGCCCCGTCAGCGTCTGCTGTCTGCTGTCGACCTTGCGTAGTTGGTTGATGCTGCCCCGTCGCCGATATCTTCTGCCGTAACTGATTAACATTATGACCGTTCCTCTCTTTCGCACGTCTGCACCATGTTTATTATTTTACCATCCAATATTGATCCAAAATTCTTCTTTGTTACGATGCCTACGAAGGTATTCCCGTCTAGAAGTCCAGATTTCGACTCCATCCCACAGTTTTGATCGCCAGTGTACGATAACATGACGAATTCCACTTCTTGACAACAGTGTAAGAGCCCTATCTGACTGACAGGACTGACAGGGTAGCCGAGGGATAGATTTGGGTTCGTTGTTGACTTTAACTGTGGTGGGACTCTAGAGGAGAGTTTAACTAACCTCGTGGCGTTCTTGCAGCTGTAGAAGTCTCTTCTATCTTGATGATCTTGAGCTCTTGCGTCTTGTGGGTTAATTAATATGATGTAATTTGTCAGGAATAATATGACACCAGCCAATTAGTAGGTTCGGCAACCAGGATAGGGGAAGGCTGGTACGTGTTAGATGACCAGCTGATATTCTATCCTATTATGAATGATAACAGGCATCTAACGGTTATGAGGTCCCATTTAATGTCATTGAAAGCCATGAACATACAGCCGATAACATGACTGCTAGGATCCTCCCGACAGCGCCTATCTAAGATGCTAATTGCATGTTGCTGAGTAACAACTCGTAGACTAATGGATTATTGTATAATTGGATGGCAAGCTAAATGGCTGATGGTATGCCGCCCCCGTGATCTTGCAGGGCCTACATGGTGAACAGACTTGAGCGAAGAGAGTCGGTTTTACTGTTAGAAACCCATACTGGCTGATGAAATCTGCCCGCGCAGAATGAGCTATCTACTCGTCGATGACTGCCCGTAGAGTGAGAGCTAATAATTCGTTGCTACCTCGAAGGTGAACTTTATTGACGTCAGAGAGTCAGTTCCAACTAGTAATATCTATCGAGTCAGCGTCTCAGCACATTCCTAACAAACAATACTGCGCTCAGCTCGGCGCGTGCGAAGACTGGCCTGCTCGCTACTGAAATGAATTCCAATAAAATATTCTAATTTCCTTTAAATAAACCTATATATCCATTACGATCCTGACACCACGTTAAGCCTTTGTTTTTAAATTGAATTTTGATGTATATATGTACACATTGTGTTACAACTAGGAATGTCAGCACTAGAGGGGACCTACAGTTGAAAGTGGGATCCGAACCATGGAATATTTTGGCGTAACTCATATGATCAAACAAAAATATCAAAATCTCTGCGCCTTACGGGGAGATTCGAGCTCGGGACCAGAGCAGCCACCGTTCTGAAAGCAAGAGCCTTAACTAGTGATCTACCAGACCGTTCATCTGTTCCGTTATATATACCAGTCAATGGAAAATTGCATGTGCAAACATGCATAATATTTTCTTAAAATTAAATTCATCATTTGTTCTTATCGTCGATATTTTAAACTAGACAGGTTCCCTAAAACGACACTTTTTTGGCTGTAGTCATCACCCTTCCCAAAACCCAAAAATATCATCAGGATGAGAAAGGAACAAAAGATTACGAAAGGAGATCAAGAGGAAAATTGACAGAATGGGCCTGACCCCAAGTGGAAACAACGACAAAACCAGATAACGTCCTATGGGTTCCAACACTGGTCTCACAAGATGTGAGCTTCTGAGGAATACTGTATTCATAAAAGCAACACATTTCTTCATAAAAACACAAACAAAAACCATCCAAAAACCAAAATAAACAAAAAAAGAAATAACGCAGTATTTAGTGTACAACTACCCTTGGCTACGGCTATATATGAAATAATTAGTAAGTGATGGATTTCACTATCTGCCACTAAACATGACATAGTATGTATCGAATATCGATAATACGTGTCTATTTTAGGTTCCGTAGCGTATAAAAACCTTCTTGTTGTGAACTTCTTGTGTGCTCTTTCAGCTTTTGATTGAAGCTCAATTTTTAGTGAGTAGCCTGAATTCGATACCTCGGTCGATTAAAGAAACACCTAAGAAATACCTATAATCGATGAAGATGCTATTGGTAACAAAACTATTCTAATCGTTTAAAATACGAAGGCAATCGTATATATATCTCATTCTTGACCACATTTGTGTATTCACATTAAATACAAACTAAATCAAACGTACATTTACGTAATAATTAAAATGCTATTTCACTAGCTTTTTTTAATAACTGCTTAACGTCTCTTAACAGCGAGGTCTTTAGAGACGGGAAAGGATGGGGGGCAAGGAATTTGAAGGAATTTGGCCATGGCCCTTTGAAGGAAGCATCCCGGCATTTGCCTGGGGAGATCTGGGAAACCCCGAGCGCCGTCCTCCCGAATGCGAGGCCAGAACGCTAACTGTTACAACACCACGCTCGGTATTTCGCTAGCAAGATATTCTTCTTCAGAATCTTTTCCAACATTTTGATGTCGGCAGCCTTCGATGAATTTTATTCATCGTTGTTATGGTCAAATTTGGAGCTATGATTTTTCTGCCGCATGCCCTTGCTCACGCTAAACATTTTATAGGTACTGATGGGGGAAATGAAGTGTTTACAACTGTATGTGAAACGGGTAACTACATTCAGTGTGAGAAAATTGTATTTTTTGTTTGTAAAATGTGTTGTTTATTGTTTGGGATCATCCCTGCATTTGCCTTGATTGCTGTGGAAAACCGCCTAAAAATCGCAATTAGGACGTGCGGTATGCGGTGGCCTAGGGTCGTACCGGGACCGTCATGCCTATTAGATCTACTGTGCTTTGCCTTAATGCAATGAGCCACTCTGGAATGTATTTCCCCAGCAAGATATACGCTGCCAAGTATAGGAAACAAGTGCTCTACAAAATTTCATCATCGAATATGTTCCGTTCCAATTGAAAACGGTTGCACGGTTTTCTCGATGATCGTTTTTCTTGAAAATCGAACTTGATATGATTTCATGTCGAATAGAGGTGCACTGTTGACGAAAGGTACACTTACATCAGTTGTTATTAACTGGCCCTATTAAATTTCGCATTCATTTCATTCTTAGTTCGTCTACTTGCAACTTCGTCACCGCACGATGGCAGTAAGCGGTGTGTCAAAGCCTGAAGGGAGCAAGACGGCAGGGTTCAGGTCTGCCAACTACTGCCGACAAACGCAGGCAGACAGCTGGAGCGCCGTAATGAAGATTAATGAAAACAGGCGTGCCAACTGCGCCCGCCAGACACCGTCACCCCTGCGAACAAAGCGACGTTCCGCTCGGTTGGGAACCCGTTAAAAATCCGTGGCAAATTTTTCCGCGCATCGTTTCCCCCTCCTTCACCGCCCACTTTTTTGCATTTGCCTTAATGGGACAGACGGTGCTAATGAGGCGAAAGAGACAAACGCACGTGGAACATTTTGGCTCCGTTGCAGTATACCGTTGAAACAATGTAAACTAAGTCGAAAGAGAAGCACGCTTGAGATTATTTAGCGCTTGGGATTGTTTACGAAAATGGTGTAACGCTTATATGTTATTCTGATTTAAGTGTCGGATGTTCTACAGTATGAATGCAATAATAGACACATAATCTCCTACGCCAGCTTTTAAAAATTTAAGAGACTGTTAAAAAATGTTATTTTCGTATCTGTCGCGCGCAGCGTGTTGCTAAACATTAAGATAATAAAGATTATCTCTTTTTATGAGATAAGATGGGAAACTAAATGCATTTCGTCGTTATGTTTCTCACACTAACAGGTAAAATTTTGTGCACTACCTTCAATTGTCTTAGACTCTCAGCAACTACCATTCCGTGCAGGGGCAAACGCGTATATCACAGTGCCTAGAAACTAATTACGTTTTAAAGGTTTCTAAAAGATCGTCAATCTTTTGTACCTCAGTGCAAGTTACGTAATAGTGCTACACAGTTCTTTCGTTGTTTTTTTGGTGTTTTCAGTTACTACGAAACATTGAAAATCTGGTTGTAGGCCATCTTCCGCATTTTACAAAATCATTATAAATTATTATATACACATTTACATTGTACTTACAGCTAGGGTGATGATATTTTACATGGTGGTCTGGAAGAGCTCTATATGCATTTTCCAGATCTTCTTTTTCACAAGGAGAAAACTGTTTTACACTTATACATATTTCTGATTAAACACTTGGCATTACATCCATTGAAATATTGACTGTAAGCTTATTGTTGCATTTGTCTGCTACATAACATACTTGTAGCAGACAAATGTACAAGTACAAAACTGTTCAGAAATATGTATAATTGTAAAACAGTTTTCTACTTGTGAAAAAGAAGATCTGTAAAATGCATAAAGAGCTGTTCCAGACCACCACGTAAAATATCATCACCCTAGCTGTAAGTGCAATGTAAATATGTATATAATAATTTATAATGATTTTGTAAAATTTAATGAAACACATGTGAAACAAATTTACAGCCACTGAAGATGCCCCCACACCATAAGGGCGAAACGCGTATGGGAATAAAGTAACATTAACATCAACAGTTGTTTCCAGACGGAATTTTTATTTATAATCTATTATACGGAACAGTTTAGTTGTACATAATATCGTTTCGAGATTGGGTATACAAAACAATATTTGATAATTGTTAAGATACAAATCTGCACTACTCGATACGCCACACGATGTAAATTATCAGTGTATATGCATTTAATTTAATATGCGTACGTTTATTCCGGCGTCACGCAAAGTTATAGAACAGATTTCCATGAAGTTTAACAGTTTGAAAGTATAAGATCAAAATCTGCAGTAGGTCTTTAAATGACTTGGCACCAGCGCAGTTGATAAAAATCTTTTCTTAAACTCACAGATTGTTAGTTCCATATTTTGTCTACTTCTGCAAGATCACAAGGAGAATTCTTCAATACGAAGACAGAAATAATATGAATTCTGAGATATTTCACCCTAATGCCGTCCTTGCCAGTGAGTCTTCGTTTATCAGAAATGGAAAGTTCAAAAGTGAATAATTGAACAATGCTCTTTAAATACCGGTAGAGATAAGCAAAAAACCATTCGTGGCTAAATTTCCGAGTGTGTGTGTGTGTGTTTTTTTTTTTTTTAGCACCGTGGTGCTGTGAAGATTTTGTGTAACTTTTGGTGAAACGTTGAAGACTAATTCCATGTCATTTCAGCAACATACGACGATATCCTGACAACGCGTTGCCCAACTGGTGTATAATTATCTGGTAATTTGTCTTAAATTCATAAATGTCCTTAGAATACCAAATGTTGTTAAAAACATATAGATGTCATTAGAGTACCAACGTGCGCATGTGTTATTTAACGACTATTGCTCGTTGGCACATTGCGCATCCATGTCAGGTCATGCGCAATTGCGTGTCGCACTACAACTAGTTCATTCCTCAACCCAGCCGCCGCTACAAACGTTCCAACTTCGAAAATCACTAAATTAGTGATTTCTTCTTCCGTCAAAAATTCCTGTTTAAAATGCATGTTTCCCTTCAATATAAAAACAAGTAATGACTTTAACATTTTCTGTCACTTCATTACATATATTGAGGCACATTGTTTTTCATTAGGCATTTATTATCATCCGTTTTGTTTTCTTAGTATTAATTTTCATTTTTTATTCCACACTGACATTGTTAAAATTATTAATCATTGCTATGACATTCGTTATAGCATCAGCTAGTAAAATTAAGTCATCAGCAAATCTTAAACACTCTACTCTCTTTTCACTAATCATAACTCCTTTTTGCCCATACAGACATCTCTCACAATTTATTCCAGATATATTTGGAAGAGCTTAACTTACACTTCTGACAGTATTACTATCTCACACTATCGGAATATATCAGATATCAAGGCCGAAATGAAGCTATTTACAGTGTTAATTAAATACACTTAGGTAAATTATTTCTTTCGTTTACAGTTGTATTTTTCTTTTTCTGATTTAAGGCATTACTTGCGACACTATCGAAACCCAAAATATACATCTGCGATTCTATTTTTACACAGTTTAGTCTTACTGGCGAATACCGATCTGTTTACAATCTGACAGTTTAAAGAAATATATTGATGACAAACTATTGAAACAATGACAGGGACAAAACTTTAAAATTATCTTATCTGAAAATACTGCATTGTTTCCAAAGTTCAGGAGCTTCTTGTTCCTAAACAACAGGAAATGGTCTACTTATAATCTTAGTTTGCCACTAGATAAATTCTTCTATCCCAAAAATATCCGATTCGTTAGGAACAAAGGAGCGGATGCAGTGAATTAACAACTTAATCCAGTTCTTCAAAAAGTCCTCCAACAAAAGTACACGTGTGACTTTGCTGACGTCGTAGCCGGCGCGAAGAAAGCACGCCTGGCGATCGTCAACTGTTCTCCCCACTGAAGCGGAAATGGCGCCATCAATCACGCGGCGGCTAATTGTGGAAGCCTGTAGAGTCTAAAGCGTCTTCTGTCTTCCGCCCGTTGTTTTCCCGCTGTGGCATTTACACGAGCCCCTAAATCCCGCTCTTAACAGAGGACTGGCGTCAGCGCCGCTCTGTGGCGGTAGCAGCAAGGAACCTACTGACAAATGACGGGCGCGCCGCGCCGCACCTCGCCACATGCGAGCGTCGCTTTATATATCGCGGCTATTACGGACGAGACACTCGACTATTAATAAGCGCACCGCGCCGCGATGTCGCGCTCCCGCTGCCTCGGCTCGATTAATTATGGCGTCCGACGATAAATCGGTAGCGGACAAGGTACCGCTCTCGTCGCTAGGTCCCATCACGTCACCACATCCATCTTGAGCGCCGAGAGCACGACGAACCGCAGCGCTTCATGCATGCGGTAGCTTCTGAAACTTTAAAGCCGGCACTAAACATCTGTCTTCTGAGAGGATCACACAGAAAGATCAGAAAACTTCGTAGGTAAGCTTTCAACTGACAGCGTCATAGCATCATAAAACTTATTTTAATTTAATATTTGAAGAAGGGTTAATGCAAAAATAGGACCATGGTTTAGCTTTCTTTTATATTTATTTATTTATTCGTTGGGGCCAACTAGGACCACGTTAGCCTTTGGTGCATTTTGCTTTCTTTACTTTTTTTGTTTTTTGTATTTTTTTTGTTTTTTTTTGCCTTTTACGCCTGTTGACGTCGATGTCAATAGAGGCGGGAAAGGGGGCAGGGAACTAGAAGGAATTCGAAATGGCCTTTTGGAGGAACCATACCGACATTTACGTTGAGCGATGTCAGTAAACAATTAAAAATCTAATTCTGGATGGTTGGACGGGGATTCGATCCCGCGTCCTCACAAATGCGAGGCCAGAGCGTTACCAATGTTTAGAGAAGTACGTACATCAATAGCTAAGCATCGTTAACACTCCATTGCGTGACTGTAAAGAACCAACTGTACAAGAGCTAACTTACTTTTTATTTTCATTGCAGCAAATTCCAGAGACATTAAAAGCAGAAACTACCTATGCGCATTACTCAATACTATACAATAACAACGAGGTACTGTGCAGGATACTACCAGCCTTCTCCATATCATGAGGATTTAAGAACTAAAATTGTGAATAATAGAAAGGAAACTACTGATCTGTTTTTAATTTTCTGATATATGTTTTACTGTAAAATATACGTATTAAAATTTGAGTTTTTCGGACTATATGTTTATCGGATGACTGTATGGTATTTAACGAAACGCAAAAAAAATAGGTAATACTAATAATTAATATGCTTTATTTTCCTTACGGTTTTGAGCATTGTCGACGTCAAGGTGAAAATCATTAGAGGCGGAAATATACTGGGGGCGAATAACGGAAAGAAATGGAATCATCCCGGCATTCGCCTGGAGTGATTTCAGGAAACCATTAGATCGGCGATATGTGATAGATTTCCTAGTCACAATAACTGAAAAAATAAATGAATAGTGGTGTTTACTACAGGTCACAGCCAATGTCATTACCAGTTGTCACGTAACTGTTGTACCATTTGGCTATTTTGGAAACGATGGATAACTGAAATCCAGATGACCTCACGGGGATTCGTACCCACATCCTCCCAAATACCAGGCTCCGAGCGTTACCAGACTTGGTCAACTGTCTTTGCCATGACATTAACCAATTGTAAGTTGTCTGACAGCTTTAAAAGGTTACGGGATTACAATAGGATTCTTTAAAGCTCTTAAACTGTCCTATATCTCACACAAAGGCAAATCTCGAGTTCAATAAAATGCTTCCAGTGTTCGAGCCTGGTTTATCTGGAAATGTAAAACAGATGCGAACTACGCACCCTGTTGAAATTTTGCTACTTAACTTAAGTAACCATCTCTAGTGGTCTCATAATATCAAATGTACAATTAACTTTAATAAAATGCTTCATAGCTTGTCGACATCAGTATTATTAAAGCCAGGGTTATTGGCGAGACTAACTTTGACAATTGGATTGTTGCTGCCCTTAATAAACGCAGGAATTACTATCACGGACTCAGGAAGTTTTATAAGGTTGTGGTATCCAGATAGAAGGTTTGATCAAGCAGAATTTCAAATTTCTTTGTTTCCACGGTTCACTTTTACATCTTTTCAGCGAAGGTGTTAAGTTGTCTAACACTGCCAGGAAGTACCATGGTACAAGAACCTAGGCTCACCAGCCAAAAGTTGTAGAATTATCGTCTAGCACTACGAAGAGCAAAAATTCGACGTAATCTTAAGTCTCCAGGAAGGATCCACAGTCGTAATGCCTCGATATACGTAGTTATAATAGATGCTGGAGATTGAGCATGAACAGATATATCAATCATACTCTAAATTACTCCAAGGGGCCTAAGTCTGGCAATCTATGTGGCCAAATTTGTTCTGGTATAGTGCAGAATGCACCTATAATGAATCGCACACAATCTGGACCTGATAACAAGGCGTGTTATCTCCTGGAATTTCCAATCCTTACCGGAGTATGTTATGACCATAATGGCTCTTGTATGGTTCGGCGTTTTGCGTTGTATCTGAGAAATTGTATGCACTGCTCATTTATTTTAATTATTTCTTTATTTATATTTTTTGAACGGAAATTACGGACATGTACTATCACTAGATTTCATTATATCAACAGCGTGGTATTTATTCGAAACGACGCGCTTTTCTTTATCGTACTTGCATTAGCTAAATAAACGACTATACAATTTTGAGTAAATACCGATTTATTTGAACACTTAACTAATGATGGTAAAATATCACCACAGAATTTTTCAGTTCACTGCGTACCAAGATTTTGTGATAAACGTTTTGTTTTCTATTCAGAACACAATTCGGAATTGTACACAAGGATTATATTCCCGAGAGTATTTTGTAAATATTGAGACCACGGCAGTTTTGGTATTTTGTTGGTACCGCTATGGGCCAAGGCGATAACATCACTTCGAGTCCAGCGTACAGAACGGGTGTTTAATTAGTCTAAGTGTTGTTTGAGTATTGTGGTAAGCTACAGATTTAACGTAAACATTTGAAATGAATGATACACACAATTATAATAATATGAATTTAAAAAAAAACTGAGTTGAGTACATGATTCTCTCGGCGAAATACAATTAAACAGAATATTATTCGACTTGAAAATGTAGGATTCGTAAATTAGTCACAGTGTTACTACATGATGATATGGAAAGGCTGTGAAAACAGCAACTAAATAGAACACGCTTATCAAGTTAAATCCAATGCATTCTCATAAACGGTTCTACGTCACATGTCCTGGTTTCTCAGCCTTGGATGGAGATGCCGATTATAATGCAAATAAATTAGCAGAATGTCTTATGGAAATTATATGTGTTAGTAGAGAGTGAAGATCACCCGAGTTCATAAAATTCCATCGCACGGTATTTCTCAAGTCAAGATCTTCATGAACAGGGTATTGTAGGGTCTAGTAAGAAATCATAACTGCCTTGCTGACAAATCTCGTGTGTATGAAGTTGAGTTAACTTAAACGGCAAATGTGGGAACTTTGAGGTGGTGAATAGTTATGTATATGCAGAACGTCGTCTGGTATTTTAGCGAAAATCATAAGTATTCCATAAAAAGTGGATTACTTTTTTTTACTGTTAGAAGTAATGTTCATCTTATGTGTTTATAATTTAATAACATTTTAACACTTTTTATAGAGTCCATTATAGATATCAATATTTGCGCAGTCTAAAATAAATTCGTATACTGTATATTATGCATTAATTTATCTTCTAAATCTAAGTCATATACTTTTGCTTCCCTATTGATCTGTCACTTGTACTTTCGGATCATACTGTGTATGAAGACAAAGCATGTCTGCATTGTAAAGAACATTCACTAATTAAAAGAAACAGCTTTGAAACTGAGCTTGCTGTATTCCTTGCTGAAAGTAGTTTTTTATTCGTACTAACCTGGAGATGACTACAATTAATTCATTTTTTTTCATTCCTCCATATGAGTACATTAATTTCTGCCACGATGTTTTGGAATTCGGAAAGAAACATTCCATGCTCACTGTGTTGTCTTCAAAAATAAATATAAGACAGGATTTCTATAGTCTTTCACACAGAAAACTAAGCATGACGATGACGAAGCTATCTTTCGTACCCAGGATGTAGAGTGGAGCAGCTTTTATTTAATGTCAACACAACTCATGAGTACGGGTTATCGGTAAAGATAACGTGAAAAAAACAATAGTCACGTGTGACGCCAACAGCAGTGTTGCTCGTAATGTGGCGCAGTTATCCCACTTGAGAAAATCCAGGTACAATTCCTAGGTTGGCAAGCAATCTAGATTTTAAAATGTTCTTTTTAACTCGCTTTGGGCTTGGTCTGTCCGGGTGGAATTTTGGAATTTATTTTAAACTAACTTATCAATGAGCTAGAGATTTGAAATTTTGACCATAGCTCAGAACGGAATGAAAATGTGAAAAGATGGGAAAAGTTGTTCGGAAAAGTTGTCCGGAAAATTTGAAAATTCGGGATAAACTGAAAGTTCTCTTTTCTACGGACTGATTGGGTTAATTTTTTCAAATGTTCGTAATAGTCCGAATAAGGTTTTTAGTTAATGAAAATTAGCCCGGAAAATTCGGAGTCTTTTTTCTGTGTACCAATTTGGCATTTTTTTAAAAAATGTTCATAATAGTCCGAATAAGGTTTTTAAAGAAAGAAATCTTGGAAAAGTTGCCTGGAAAATTCAGGGAAAACTGAAAGTACTTTTTTCTATGGACCAATTTAGCTATTTTTTAAATGTCTTTAATAGTCTGAATAAGGTTTTCAGAGAAAGAAAAATGGAAAAGCTATCCGCTATCCGGAAAATTCAGTAACAACTGGAGACCGATTAGTCTTTTTTTTTTTTTTTAAAAAAAAATGTTCGCACTAGCCTGAACAATGGTTTTAGGGGGAAAAAAATTAAAAATGATGTCTGAAGAATTCTGGCAGAACTAAAAGTGCTTTTTTCTATTGGATTTTTGTTCGAATTCAAGAACATAACTTATGATTCAAATGATGGATAAGCATAATTCTTTTTTTGTTTTGTTCCTTATTTCCTCGGGATGAAAATAATTCAATTAAATGTTTTCTAATAACAAAACTAGAATTTTTAACATGTCTCTGTGTTTATTCCATCAAAGTAATTAATATCAATTACAAATTTTCACTCATATAACCTTAAAAAGTAGAAAATAATAATAAAAAAAACTGTTTTATGTAACATGTTTTTATAACGGACTAAAAAGTATAAGATATTTTCTCTAATCCTTATGAAGGATAAAACCACATACAAATTTCTAACTTCTTGTAAATTTTCTTGAAAATTTATAATTTGAAATTTTTGATAGCTATTAAAATACTTGTAAGATTTGTGATGAAAAACATTGGACACATGGAATACATAACTATAAGAAGTGCAGAGAGTAGCTATCAATGAAAGAACTTACTTATCAGTTCGCATTATTTTTGATGGAACAAAATTGTTAGTAGAGCTATTATTGCATCAATTATCTGTTTCATGCGCCCAATGTTTTTCGTCATAAATCTTACAAGTATTTTGGTAGCTATCAAAAATTTCCAAGTATAAATTTTCAGGACAATTTAGAAGAACTTAGAAATCTGTGGGTGGTTTTATTCTTCATGAGGATTAGAGAAATTATTTTATACTTTTTAGTCCGTTATAAAAACATGGTACATTAAAAAGTTTTTTATTTTATTATTATTTCTTCTCCAATTGATGTAGTGTAGATTTACACTGCTAATAAATCATTGAAATTATCTTTGTTTTTGCAACTCAGAAGATTTCAGCTGCTTTGTGTAAGAAATTGTTGCTTGGATAATACAAAATAACTAACAAAAGGTGAAGGTGGTCAAAATTAAAAATTAATCTATTCCAAAGAATTTTGGTAAATTACACAACACTAAAAAGTTGTAACTAAACTGAATACTATTGTTTCCAGTCACTACTCATCACTGTCATCCTTGAATCTCGCTATACGAATTTAACAGCCCCGGCGATTTGTCTACAGCAATTGATGTTTATGAGGCATCTTTCACCCTTTTGCAGTTTTACAATACGACACCAGACAGCCGCAAGGTTGTGCCGTTCGCAGAAACTTTAAAAATGAGTAGATACAATATTGAAAAACATTCTCTGCCTAGAACAACTGAACTTAATCCGTAGTAAGAAACGCTTCAAATAATCTCCTAGAGCCTGCATAGTTCATATAAGGGTTGTGCATATTGGTTTTATTATTAGATAAAAAGTCCATGGCCGAATTCCTTCCCATTCCTTGCCCCCTATCCTGTCCCGTCTCTAAAGACCTCACTGTTGAGAGACGTAAAGCAGATAAATATAAATATTATTAGATTGGTTTATTTCAATTATTCATCTATTAATATAATAAGCAAGCTGTCATGTATGGCATCACATGCACAGCATAACGTCAAACTACGACGTCGCGCAATGACGTCACGCTTTGCGTCATTATTATTGGCAATGGACGTTATATAATAACATTGCCAAGCATCCGCTAATAAATTATCTGACAGAACACTGAAATAAAAGTATGTATTGCATTGACATTGACATATCAATCATTAGATGTTTATATTTACGTAATATTCTTTTGATATATAGAAGTATTCCTTAAATTCTTTGTCCATAGATATGTAAGATAAAAGATTTGTGTTTAGAGCATCAATGTAGTGAATATTTTGGTTAGATTGTTACTTAGCATGGGTCAGAATTACAACTGGCATTTGACTTCACGCCAGAGGGCATGAATAATTTAGTTTTAAAAAAAAAAATTGAAGTGGCCTATATTGAAAATATTAATTCGTTTAAACGGAAATAGTTGCACACTGATCCCGATCAGTGCATCCTACACTAGACTTGAAACAAATATTACGTGGCATATTGTAAGTTTATAAAATTTATTTTAATTTCCTTTGCTTCCACTGTGTAATATTACTGAGCCTATTATTTCGGCAACCGTGTCAGCCATTAAAACGTTGTAATATCTGTCTGAATCACAGATAACAAAAAATAAATGTGTAAAAACCCTTGAAAATTTTTGATCAAATTTATATCGCGATGAATTATTGCCACTAAAACGTGATACTGTTCATCTATTAATATGCGTGAGATAGAAGTATTATTCTCCTGCTGGCAAGTTTATCGTAGTATGTGATTAGGTTGAAATTCAATCTGGACCCGAATGGAAACTGAAACCTTTTGCTACAGCGTAAGGCACGAGGAATTACACTGAATTTTATTTCATAACAATTCTAATTAGTTAAGCAATTGCGAAGACATGATTGTCAGAACACTGAAAGAAAAGTATGTAATAGGTTTAAATTTGCATATTAATCATCAGGGGTTTTTTTTTTAATAAAATCATTACATGGTTCGAATGAAAGAAGTTCCAAATTTATCGCGATATATGTGACCTAAACCACAATTAAATATTACGTGGCATGGGGTAAGTAGTTGAGATTTATTTTTAGCATCCTTTTTTCTCACTCGAGTCATCTTTTTAGATGTCTCAGCCGTTAAAATATCAATCTTCATCACAGGTATTTAGAAAGAATGGTGTCAGAATCTGTGAAGATTTGGGATCAAGTTCATTTCACGATGTATGATGACCCTGACATGCGATACAGGGAATGTATTAATTCACGCGTGATTAAGCTTTGCTTTTCTATCAGCAATATTAGCAGAGATTGTGGTTAGGCTGAAATGTAGCCTGGACCAAGTTGACAACTGAAGCTTTTTACTACAGCACATGGGACAATGAGCTTTATTTTATAACAATTCTATTTAGTTAAGCAACTGCAGAGAAATTAATTTCCGTAGCACTCAGTTAAACCCGTCATTTTTGACGGGCTTTGGGGCTAGTTTAATAATAAAAGGAATCATTCATCAGCAATGGCAGTTGGATGTCAATTTGACTGAGAATAGAGCTAAAAGAATGAGTGATGAAATCACATTACTAAAGGTTTATTGTAACTTTATTTTGGGAAAAAGGAAAGAGAAGGATTTTCTTTATTTCTATTTCTTTTAACAATTCGCAAAACATTGAGCTCTGAGAAGTACCAGACAATTTACCATTCAGCCTTCGCTGAAGGACCGTCAGTGAGGTTTAAATCTTTGCTCTTGACAGGCAATTTAGGTAGCCTTGGCAATCATCTGGAATTACAGTCTGTCCCATAATTTATTGTGTGTAAGTACTTTTCTTTCGAAAAACGTAATCAATTATACGTTGCGCTTAACTGATAATTTTTATTTTTTTAATATTAGATTGATGCTTTACTTCCCCACCACCTTACTGTAAGTTATAACTAAATAAAAAGGATTTATAAAGAGTCAATAAATATAACTCACACTTATGAATTTCAGAATTAAAACTACAATGGATTTTAGATGTATTCGGCACTGACACCAAATTATACCCTACCCTTAGATTCCCTGTATGTAATTATTTTTATTGAGTTTAAATTTTGGTAAGCATTTCTTCACCAGATACCATAGTCATTACCATTACTTTTATACGCATTTGATATGAA
This sequence comes from Vandiemenella viatica, assembly GCA_031002005.1. Lineage (NCBI taxonomy): Eukaryota > Metazoa > Arthropoda > Insecta > Orthoptera > Morabidae > Vandiemenella > Vandiemenella viatica. The sequence goes on along the minus strand of JARYHS010011408.1, from coordinate 249,029,925 downwards.
TTTTATGTAAGAGAATTGGCAAGTTCAGTGTGAAACACCTACAAATATTCCATATTCTAAAGGTAATTCCGTGGAAGCCGCCAAAGTAAAAGCGGTGATTATTAAGTGAGGATTTCTCAACCACATATCCATGTTGACTGAACTTGTTCTGAGCGTATAAACCTCACTTCTGACGTACAAAGCCATTTCAATGTTTACACAACTTCACACCTGGTTTCTGCTGGGTATTTTTGGGATCGATTTCTAAACCTTGAACGAGCATTGTCGAACGAATTCCGTGGGTGTACTAGAATTTATTGAAATCGTTCTAGAGCATTGACCATGATGTTGAGATTTCCAACATTAATAGACATAAATAAACAGATGTAAATAGTTGATAATAACTGAAATATGTCAAGATATGATAGTCGACGATACGTTTACATGAAATACTCGTACTTAAATATATGACCATTTCTCATACAAATATCTAAACGTTTTTTATATCACAATTAAAACAAACTTAAATTTTTTATCGAATAAGACTTTGTAAACTTAATAAATAAAATAAGTCTCTCTGTCTCGTTGAAATTGGTTAAAATTTGGTGAAAGGTTCGTGTAGTTTTAACGATTTGGTGACTGAATTTTTACTTTCTACGCATTCCGCTACTATCATAGCCACCTTAACCTAATCCGGTAATCCTACCGGGCATAGAGGACCTACAATTTAACGCAGAATCCGAACTACACAAACGTTTTGACGTACTTCACAACAATCAGCAAGCTGTGCCAGTTGTGAGACTAGGATTCGAACCCGGGACCTTTAGATCTCCAGTCAGACTACTCCTACTGGGTCACCAACGTCTCAGTCATTGAGGGTGGAAAATGTTAGTTAAAACACATATCTAGAAAGACAGAAAATATTAAAACTGAGAAAGTAGCAAAACATGATGCACGTTAGGCTAGGTTACGGGTGGCAACGAATAGATTTTCGAACGTGGAGTATTCTTAGCGGCTGGAAGGCGCGGTGTTTATGGCGGGTCTGTTTCTGAAGGCCCCTTTGACATGTGCCGCCTGCGGCGCCTCGGTTCTCCCCCGGAGAGAAGGAACCGCAGTAATGGCCGACTCTCATTTCCGCTATCTATTTTTCCGCTGCGACCCCCTTCTCTCCCGCCAGCGACCACCGCGAGGCCTTATTAAAATTTCCGACCAGCTGGAGATGAATGTGCGAGAAATTGGCCCCGCGGAGCGGATGGAGGGCCCGGCGTGGCTGTACAAAGACCCCCGGGGCGCCGAGAGCGACGTCAGCCACTTGCCGCAGGCCCCAACCACTCCACCAGCGACGACCCTTTAGCTACAGCTGCGTTCAGCTTCGTTCTATACAAGTGCCTTAATTAGGACAACCGGCAAAGTATCTGCGTGCAGAATGGATTTCGTGGGGGTATCAAGCATGCTACTCTACATTCACAATGATACTTGAGAGTCACTCGTTGTTCTTGTCGCAATCTCGGTGAGCAGGATTGACGGAAAGCTTCACGTTAACTCATCTTTTAGGATCGTTTTCAAACATGCATCACTGCACGCAGCATCCACTTGATGTCTCTATTACATCCATCTGTAAATACTCCCTCCATGCAGCAGTCACATAGTCACCTCCCGTGATAAGCCTGGAGACTCATTGGCATACATCAATTATTATTATTATTATTCTTAGCTGAGCTACCTGACCGCTGTATGGAAAGCCAGTACAGAGACCTACACATCCAACGCGTTTGTCTATCGCCGTTCAGTAATTTTTCGAAATTATAAGATAACGTGTATTATTTAAACAGATAATTTTTCAACCAAATGTAGACAGTATTTTTCTCCTTGTTTCAAAGGATTAGTGTGCAAAGTTTCATCGAGATCGGATGAAAACTGTGGATTTGTATGAAGAACAAACAAACCAACAAACAGACATATATTCATTCTTTTATATATGTATATATATTATTATCATTACTCCGCGATTCACTAAAACTGTGTGGTGGAGGGTGCATTGCACCTATCCGAAAGGGTAATATTTTGTAAGGGATATACGGGTTATGACAGGAGGTGCCCATGGGCTATTGTGAGGAACGATCCCAACATTTTCCTGGAATGATTCGGGAAAACCATGGAAAACCCAGATCAGGATGACCGGAGTGTTTTATCGAAAGCTACTCCTGTCGGATTTTAAGTTTACTCGCCCGGTAAATTCTTTCCATTCCACTCCCTAATCGCTCGTGGAAAAAATGAGTAATGAAATGAATCGGTTCTGGCCCTGATTTCTCTTATCTTATTTTCGCGGTCATTCCGAGATATGAATTTTGCTGGTAGCAATATTTGTTTGCTGTCATTCCGAAATATGTCAGTCGTGAATTTTTCAGTTAGCTTCTGTCGAGAGCAACGCCTCCGGTGTTTCAGGTCTTCCCAATCTAACTCCTTCACCATCGCATTTACGCTTTCCCTCCAACTACATATACCTTTCATGAATCGGGCTGCTCTTCTTTGGACCTTTTCTAATTCTTCAATTAACCCCTTTTGATGGGGACCCCCATACAGAACAACAATATTCTAAGTGAGGACGCACTAGTGACTTGTATGCAATCGCTTTAACCTCCGGAGTGCATTGTTTTAAATTATGACCTAGAAATCAGAGCATATGATTTGCTTTCCCAATTACATTCTCGATTTGCTCATTCCACGACAAATTATTACGAACTGTTAACACTTAGGTTTTTAGCGGAGTCTACCGTTCTAATGACAGTAGCAATTATGTTATCAGGCGGAAAGGTTTAACTTCATTGTATATTACTGACAAGTCCTCGAGCATACAGCCATGTCAAAATGTTTATATTCTTATGGAAGTGTTCCAGTCTTCGTCCTCATTCTCAAGAAAACTGAATTAAACACTGTGACATGTTGACGCTCCTGCTAACTCGAGAATTTTCTATTAACAGAATGCAACGCTGCAGTTCAACCGAAATTAATGTGATTGAAAGTGTGACTAATTCTTTCCATTAGCTATTGACAATTGGGCATCTGAAAATGATTTCCATTTTCTCGCGTCTGTGACCAAGTTCTTTTTTCTTCATCCGATTTCAACGTGTTTCCAGCAGCGCGTGCTAAGTATTATTTATTACTCTTGTTCCACAGGTCCCTGCTAAGGAAGAACCTCGAGATGTGAAACATGTCACGGTTAATATATACATATTCAAGATGAAAACTTGGGATAAAAATATATTTATTTTGATTTTAAGTTTATTTGTTATAAAATATTAAAATCTAAATAATTATAAATTTATTTTTCCACCTCCGCATCCGTTTGCGCATAAATATCCGCAAATGCAATGCTAAAATATCAAATACCAAATTGGTGACTTAAGGAGTTTCTATGACAACAGAGTCAGCTGGCTCAACCACTATGGTTTTCATTTTTCATCTATAAGGTAAGTGGCAAATAAAGCTTGCACATTTATTATACTTGCTAAGAACCAACCCTAGTTTTCAACACACTGAAACTCTAATAACTGTTTTCGCGAATCCAGAACAAAAAGCAAGTCTTTCTAAAATAGTAAACTTTTTTTATCTTATTACACCAAAGTTGTAATGTACTAGAGCACCTAATTTTTGAGATGGGCCACAATTTAGATTCTAAGTTAGCCCGCGGGCAACATGATACTTGCCTATAGTTGCAGTAGAGTTTTAAATATAACAAAGATATAAGTAACACAGTTTAATTACAATTAAAAAGTAAAAACCATCAATGAGACATTTGCAGAGTTTTTTTTAATTATAATCCAAAAAGTAAAAAACATTAATGAGACTTTTACGAAAGTTTTTGAGCTAGCATCTTCTACACCGTTGTTGTTGGCTGGCAAATTTAAATATGCCCGCGGGCCTGGGGATGGCCAGCCTTGTCCTAGAGACATTGAGATCTGAAAACGCAAACAGCACCTGCGATAATGTTCAAAATATGCCACAAAGTGTTTGTACAAACCTTTAGTTTCAATCTCTACACACCCAACACCATTAATGTACAGGAGAAACTTCTAAATTCACTTTTTTATGCTATTGTAGGTGTGGATTTGCTTTTGAACTTTTTATCGGTCGGTAAGCAAGACAAAAGTTATGAAATGTGGCACAAATGATATCAATACTAGTAGATTAAATAAAAATAAGGATATGATGCAATATGAGATGTAAGTGAATTCTGTTACTTGGGAAGCAAAATTACAACCGAGGTACGAAGCAGGAATGATGTTAAAAGCAGAATAGCACTAGCAAAAAGAGCCTTCTTGAAAAAGAGAAATCTTTTGGTTTCTAATATTGATTTAGGAATTAGAAAGAACTTTTTGAAACTCTAAATGTTTGGAGCACAGCACTTTACGGTAGCGAAACATGGACTTTAGGAATACCGGAAAGAAAGAAAATTGAAGCATTTGAAATGTGGTGCTACAGAAGAATGCTGAAAATTAAGTGGACAGACAAAGTAATAAATGAACGAGATCTGGAAATTATGGGTAAGGAAAGGAGTTTGTGGAAGAAGCTTACAGAAAGAAGAGACAGGCTGGTAGGTCATATATTGAGACATGCTGGACTGGTTAATTTGCTGGTGGAGGGAACAGTCGAAGGTAAGAACTGTAGAGGAAGACAGAGATTAGAATATATGAAGCAGATAATTGAGGACGTGGGTTGTAAGGGGTATGTAGAGATGAAGAGGTTAGCACAAGAAAGGAAGGGATGGAGGATTGCATCAAACGAGTCGAAAGACTGAAGACGGCAAAAAAAACCTGGTGGTAATCGCAGGTCCGCCTTAAGGTGTCATTAGAACTTCTCATAGAAGAAGAAACTATGTAAGTAACACATGTGTGAGAAGGGACAAAATATGTAGGTCCAGAGGACTGTCCTCTGAAAAAGGCCGCAAAATGATGGCCGAAACGTTAGGTTTTCATAAATTGACGTGGTTTGACCCGGACAACCAAGGTAACAGGAAGACAGTCCATTGATCTTTAGTTTTGGTCCAAGACACCGGTGACAAGGCGCCTCCGGTCCAGACTAGACAGTCACTGAGTTTCAGTCATCACTATGCAGAGTTTTGTGACATTTAAAAGAGGAATCTTTGATTAGGTATTCTTCGTCCGTTGGTGGCCAGGTGAAGTGGTCTGCATAGCGTCTCCCACGGAGATTTACACCGCGCGAACCGTCTTCCATTGTGTGACTTGTTCAGCACAGGGAGGGAGGCTGTCAGGTGTCGGGCCATTACGTGTGGCGTGAATAACTTGTAAATGCGATGTGATTGCTGGCGCTAATGCGAGAGTCTTTTGTACATCGGTGCATCTGCCACTCCAAGAGGCTTTCCGCACGACGGCATCGGTTCTTCGCATCGGGCCGTCCTTTCTTCGAGGTGAAGAGTGCGGCTCCCCCCATAAGACCGCTTATAGAATTGTTGATAAAGCGAGGATTAATCGATTATTGTGCTAATAGCACTTAAGATACCCTTTTTGGCGAGAGGTATTTAGAAAGCAGCACTACGTTTATGTAAGTGGTCTCGTAATATGAGCATACTAACTATACGGACAACTACAAGGGCAGAGGAAAAAAGAAGCACTGTTTAGCAAAACAAACTACGATTTGGATTTGAGAAATACGACAAAATCTGCTGGAAATGATAGCACCATCTCAACAAAA
>JARYHS010011408.1:248916159-249023234 GCA_031002005.1 Vandiemenella viatica | reverse complement strand
ATTATATATATATATATATATATATATATAGTACTTACCCCTTGCAAAATCATTGCCAGAAACATCACTAGCATTCACAGGCTCTGCAACAAAAAAAAATTTTTAGTTGGTTACAGAAAAAAAAATCAAACAAGAATATTATCTACAGCAAGAAATATATAGTACTACTTACCCCTTGCAAAATCATTGCCAGAAACATCACTAGCATTCACAGGCTCTGCAACAGAACAAATTAATTTTTTTAGTATCAACACACGCACGAGAAATTAAAAAAATTAATTACAGTCAAATACATACCTCCAGAAAAAGTGTATAGCAACACCAGCTCCGGAGTTGAGACAACTCGTGGTTCTACAATAGAAAATAAATTATAGTATGCAACAAGTAAACATCTACAGCAAAAATATATTAATTTATTTCAGCAAACTTACCACTCGCTAATTCTTCTTCACTAAATAGTGATGATATTGCCGGTAGATCTGAAACAGAGAAGAAAAAAAATTAGTTTGCAATAGCTAAAATAATCCAACTAATAAAAAAAATATAAGAAAATCACTTACAGTTTGTGAAGAAATTATCCACATCTGCGGCAGAGAGCACCGGCAGTTCTGGAAAAAAAAATAGAAATACTAAGCATCACTGGTATACAAACACGCATGATAATTTATTATTTAAAGGCACTTAACATTACCTGAAGCAGACTGAGAATGTTCCATGTTGGTGTAGCGACGATCTAAACGCAACCGGCAACAGAACAGCAATGAGGCCTGGCCGATGTGGCGGTAGCTATTTATAGCGGTGGGGTGTCTCAATCGTGGCGCGCGCAAACAGCTTGCTTAACGACGCGGGCACACATTTCGTCACGTTTAATGGATTAGCAAACAAAGATAACTTTCTGTATGTGTGTTGAAACATTTCGCAACGGCTAATGGAGAGCAGTGACAAAATATTTGTCGGAGACCAAAATGATACATGCCACGCCACCTACCAATCAGTCAAAGAACTAACGGGGGCTGCCATCTACCAGCGGATCGGTGAACTAACGGTCCAGCGCAAGCCCGCCCGGTTCCGCCATCCCAGCGGCCGGTCAAAGAACTAACGTGTGACGTCATACGACCTTGGCCACCATTGGTCCATTAGAATTTCCCGCTAACTGGATGTGACGTCATGGAGGGGAGGGAGAAAAGGGGAAGGGAAGCCGCCATTTTGTGTCACGTGACCGGAAGTTGGGATTATAGTGCTCTCTTAATGTCCACCTACTAACACAAATCTTCATCTATTCAAATGATTTACTGATACATTGGAAATGAAGTTATTGAAAGCAGGGTTTACAACACCTATTATTTTCTTTGAATATAAAAGTGATTGATTTATTGAACAGAACTGAATATTAAAAGTTTCTTTTGAACAATTTAGAGCATGATTCTCATCTCAGAGCGTTGCCTAGGGTTGAATGACGCAAGAGTGTCTATACATCGTCGGCGTTCTTTACCGTAGCAGATGACGTGCAGTTGTAGAATTTTGTGCAATAAAAATTTCTTCTGTATCTGTGTACAACTTCATTTTATTACCAAACGGAACTTACTTTCTGGATGCGCCTCGTAAAACAGAGTCTCATAGACCCTGTTGATTAGCTGGGCGCAAGGTCACTTGGCGAGGTAGCTCCCCGCAGCTCTCCGGCAATCTCCCGTGGTGCGCCGGTGCGGATTGTTTGCTGGCCAGGAACAGAACATCTTCTCTCCCGCTTGTTCGCTCAGTTGAAAACTTGCAGGCTCCCGAGTTTTAGCTGACGCGGGAAATTTCAGCGAGTCGCAGCGTTTGGCGAGTCGTCCACGATCTCCATTGGCGCTCCTCATTCAACATAAAAAACTTATGATTTCTAAAAGTTCGTAACACAGATTCGCTGGTTCCCAACAGAGGTGTACCGCAATCTGACTTTTTCTCCGAAGCATCGTTTCTCTAGTTTCAACTTTCTACTGTACCAGGAAATCCTCATTTCGGCACAGTCCCTATACTGTCCTTTGAATTTCATTGAATGCGTAAACCTTTTAACTTTACGGCCTGCCATAAATCGTTCGGTCTTTCAGCGCAGGTATGAGTCACCTGGCTCTCGCCGATGCCAAAGAAACGTGGAATTCACACGCATAAATTTCCCGTCACCAAGGGACATTACAATGCGTAGATCATGAGCGTGTTGGCTCGAGTACTGGTGGTGGAAAAATATTTCACCATTGGACACAGTCGTGAGTTGTAACCATCGCAAATGCAGATTTGTGACAGGGAGTATTGTCCTCATAAAAAGGCATCTTTTTTTACATCTTTCCTCTTCTATTTTCACCGTGGTGGGCAAGCGGTAACTCTCTGGTCTCGCTTTGGAGAGGACAGTTTCGAATCTCTGTCCGGGCATTCAGATATAGGTTTTCAGTGATTTCCACAGATCACTCCAGGATAATGCAGGGTCGCTTCTTTCAAAAGGCCATGGCCGAATTCCTTTCCATTTTTGACCCTAGTCCAATACTGCCTCTAATGACGTAGACATTGACGAGGAGTAATGTCATAAGAAAAAAAATAGCTGTTATCAGTGGCTTCACAAGGTAGTATAGTATGCACCATAGTTTTTTTTAGAATATCCAGAGGCAGTATCAGAATACCAAAAGTGAAACATCATAACTTTCTCTGTAAAAATAACAAGTTTGACTTTCATTGTAGGAGGAGAACTGAGGTGTTTCCAGTGTATTGCCAGTTTATGCGGCTCTGTTGTAATGTGATGGGACTTGATGTTATTCACAGTCCCTAATCTTTAATAGAATTTACTGGATTAGATTGAAAATGGATTTTCCGTAACACCTTCTTCCTCAGTTCTGTTTGATCTTCTGCTAGAAATTTTGGCGTGGAAAAGACGGAAACACTTTTCACGCCATAGCACTCTCTGTGATTGCCGGATATTGTTGTTGTTGTTTGTTTACCTGACACCTAATCAATCAGTGAAACTATTGACCTTCCGCGTGTCATCATCAACTCATATACAGTGCCCAATTATTTTTCCACTGGTCATCCTGTTTGTGGATTATATTTGGATTAGGTTCTTACCAATTTAAATGCGAAAAGCTACTATTTTACTTCGCTGTGGGCACGGGCACATTCATTGATTCGTAATACTGGCATTATGTCTTTCGTTGACATTTCTTTCTTACACGACTATTTAATCACAGACGAATTTGTTTGTTCTCAATTTCAGATGTAACATAATACGGTTTCAGTAGCTGTTACAGAAGAAAGGTTCGTTTCAGGTTGTCGTAAGTTTGGATGCTATTTTGTAAAGGACTGAAGAATAATCCTAAACAATTATAAAACGTATAAGATCATCCTCATACGCTTTTATAAACAGGATATTTGTTCACTTTAAATCGTGTTCTCACACATTTACTCACCGTAATACAGGGGTTGCACAAATATGAACACCTGACATTTACATACTATTGATTTATTAATATGGCGTTGGGCCACCTGTTGCTTGTATTCTTCGCGGAATAAATTTGTAGAGTGTCTGAATAGTTTCCAACGGAATGTTGTCCCATTCTTGTACCAAAACATTCGTCAATTGCTTCAGTGATGTTGGAGGTGGAAATCTGCTCCTTATTCTCTCTCTAAAATTCCCCACAACTGTTCAATTATATTGAGGTGGGGCGATTATGCTGGCCAGGGAAGATGTCTGATAATATTCTGATGCCCCTCGAACCAGGGCAGAACCTTTTTGGCTGTGTGCAAGGGGGCATTATTATCTTGGAAGATGGCAGTGTTTGGTAGCAGTAGTCTAGTCATAGTAAATACTTCATCATTGAGGATGACGAGATATTCATTCGCAGTTACACGACCAGTGATGTGAATGAGAGTACCAGCTGAATACCACGATATAGCCGCCAAAATAATAACAGAACCTCCCCCAAGCTTGACTGTAGGACGCAGGCAGTCGAGACTGTAGGCTTCTTTTTGTTTTCTCCACACATAAACCCGAAAGTTAATAGGAAACAATGTGAACGATGATTCATCGGACCATACCACATTCTCCCAATCAACAAGTGTCCAGTTTTTATGATCGTGGCACCACTTGTTTCGCAGTTTTGCGTTAGTAGCCATTATAAGGGGTTTTGAAATTGCAGCCCTTCCATGAATGTTAGCTTTGTGGAGCTCCCGCCATAGTGTTTTTGTTGAAACAGTATTGCTCAAGTGTGTGTTGAGTTCTGCTGTCACGTTTGTTACGGTAGTTTTGTGTTGTCTGGCCACAATCCTTTTTAATGTTCTTCGGTCTCTGTCGGTTAACTTTGGTTTTTGTCCACTATTCCTCTTCGCCGACGATGTTTTACCATGTTTTGTGTACGCTGTCATTACCGTGGATACTGTCGCTCGTGAGACGTTAAACAGTTCAGCAGTTTTCGTCACAGACACTCCCGCTAACCCAGCTCCAACAATTTGTCCTCTTTCGAAGTCTGAGAGATCACGCATTTCACCGATTGCTTGTTTTCCGTTTTGTTTCCTGTTCAGAACACAATTCGGAGTTGTACACAAGGATTATATTCCCGAGAGTATTTAGTAAATATTGACACCACGGCAGTTTTGGGATTTTGTTGGTACCGCTACTGGTATGGGCCAAGGCATTAATATCACTTCGAGTCTAGCATACAGCACGGGTACTTAATTAGCCTGAGCGTTGATTCCGTATTGTGGTAACCTACAAAATTTAACGTAAACATCTGAAATAAATCATACATCCAATCATAGTAAAATGGATTTAAAAAAAAAATACTGGGTTGAGTACATGATTCTCTCGTTGAAATACAATTAAACAGAATATTATGCGACTTGAAGGTGTAAGATTCGTAAATTAGTCACAGTGTTACTACATGATAATATGGAAAGGCTAAATAGAACACGCTTACAAAATTAAATCCAGTGCATTCTGATAAACGGTTCTATGTCACAGGTCCTGGTTTCTCAACCTTAGATGGAGATGCTGATTATAATGCAAATAAATTAACACAATGTCTTGTGGAAATTATATGTGTTAGTAGAGAGAGAAGATATCCCGATTTCATAAAATACCAAGTTCTGTAGTTTGCCGCTCGCATCGCCAAGTATGTAGAGGTGTCCACTTAGAAAGTACATTGATGTTATTATTCGATGTAATCCATGGGAACCCTGCATCGATTTTTTTCGGTGCATCGCTTAAAAACATCGATGTTTTTTGAGCATCGAATTCATTTATGTTTTTCTTATCTCAACAAATACAAACTAACAATATTCGTCGCCAAATGTCGTTTCAGTTATCTCTTACTTGTTCCTTTAAAATGTGATAATAGTTTGATATTCACTGTTTCCAGTTGAACGCAGATAGTTCGTTGTCTTTCGTTTGGTTCGTGTGAACACAGAGTCACGTTATACCAGCAGCGTAGTGCTGTCGCTGTAATGTTTAATTTTAGGCTTTTTTTGTTTATGGATCGTCGACGTCGAGTTCATTAGAGGCGGGAAAGGACTGGGGGCAAGGAAAGGAAAGGAAATCGGCCAAGGCATTTTAAAGGAAGCACCCCGGCATTCGCCTGGAGTGGTTTTGAGAAACCATGGAAAAAACAAATTTGGATGCCCGGACGGGGATTCGAACCCGCGAACATTGTCAGAATGCTAGGCCAGAGCGTTACCGTTCACCTAACATTAAAAAATTAATTTTATGATACTGTATGTTGGTTAAGTAGTGCTTTCTAAGTGAAATTCAAACTACAAATGAACAGAAATATTTTATTATGATACCAGACCATTCCAGTAAAAACCCAACATTAAATAATAAAATTTAAATCTGCCTAAAAATATTAATTTTAAGTTTTTAACCACTTAACACCAAAGGTGTTTAGGCAAACTTTGCATAAACAAAAACAAAAGTTTATACAATCTTTTTTCTTTCTTTCTGATCCTTTGCTGATTGACTATTTGAGCAGCCTTCGGAAATAAACGTTCGGATGCAACAGAAGTCCCGACAATAGTCAATCAGATGTTGCCCCAACCCGATTTATTTCTAAATATTGTGTAGCATCGGATAGGTATCGCTTAGTTGTTTCAGAGTAATAATATATTATTTTGATTCACAGCAAACACCGGCAAATAGTGGGAGTAAGAAACTGATTTTATTCATTCATTCATGCGGAATTAATATTGAATAAATGTATTAATATTAACATCTATTACTGTCATTATTAGCCATAGTTAGTTTTTTTTAATTGATTCGATGTTGTTTTTTTTTTTAAATCAATGCATCGAATAGATTTTTTTTGTCGAAGCATCGAATCAATCCGATGTATCGTATGGTAAACATCGAATGGATACGATGCATCGATGTTTAGTGAATATCCCTACAAGTATGACTCAACTCAAGAACTTTATGAACAGGGTATTGTAGGGTCTAATAAAAAATCACAGCAGCCTCGCTCACAAATTTCATGTGTATGAAGATGAGTTAAGTTAAACTGCAAATGTGGGAGCTTTGAGGTGGTGAATAGTTATGTATATTCAGAACGTTGTCTGGCATTTTAGAGAAGATCATAAGTATATGTCTTAATTTAATTTAATTGCAATGGAGCACACGTTCCGGTGGCAATTTCCCCACACACCAAACTTTCCCCTATCCCGCACCCACCTACATTTGCCCTCTACACATTTTAACATTAAATTTTTTTAACATTTTTGGTAAGTTATTCATCATTTTCCTTGGCAACTCATTCCAATCCCTGACACCCTTACCTAAAAAACAAAATCTTCCTATACCCTTGTGCCTGAAATCGAGTGCCAGCATGTGATCATGGTCATCTTTTCCCTTCCATTCACTAGTTTTCATACCTAATCCAATATCTTTCCATGCCTCATCGCCAGTATACGCCCTGTACACTCCCATGACCCTCCTCATCCTTCTCCTGTCTTGCAATTAATCCCCTTACAGCTCATTTATCATATCTGTCAGTGATTGCATTATGCGATAATTTCCAGAAACAAATCTAGCACCCTCTGCAACGTAAAATGAAGGTCCCATACTACACTAACATATTTGAGCAATAGTATGACCAAAGTTTCGTAACCCAATTCCTTTACTTCCCACGTACTTCCCCTCATCACTCTCTCCAACATGTGCAGAATTTTGAAATCTTTTCCAACCACCTGTGTATTATTTGTGTATCTAATAATCTGACTCTTCTTTGCGTTTATCTTCATCCCATGTTCACCAACCCACCTAGATATCCTGTCCAGATCACCCAGCAACTGTTTACAGTCCTCAATCATTTTGATCCTTTTATATAGCTTTATGTCATCTGCAAACAATTAAATTTCAAATAGTAAGCGATCAACACAATTATTCATTGCAATGGTCCCAATACGCGGCACTCCCATTTTTACTTCCACTTCTTTTGATACCGCATTTCTGTTTTCAACTTTTAAAAATTCTTCTACCTAGAAAATCAGTTTCTCATCCACTGCAATAGTTTATACTTATTTACTACCATGGTATGGCTCACGCTGTCAAACATCTTGGAAAAATCTAGTGCTACACTATCAATTTGGCCTCCCTTGTCCATTTTATCTGAAATATCTTGCATATATCCCACCAACTGAGATTCGCATGAATATCCTTGCCTGAAGCCATGTTGCCTACTTGAAAACCACTTACGTTCCTCACATACATTTCTGATGAGGTTGTGTATCAATCTTTTCATTAATTTACCTACCACTGATATCAAACTGATTGGCCTGTAATTTTCGACTCTATTTCTCGCCCCTCCTGTATGTACCGGTTCTAATATCGCACTTTTTCAGTCCTGTGGTAAGCAGCAAGTATCAAGACTCAATTTAAATAATATTTCAAGATAAGGTACAATGTCACATCCATAAAAAGTGGATTACTGTTAGAAGTAATGTTCATTTTATCTGTTTATAATTTAATATCATTTTTAGCACTTTTTTTAGAATCCATTATAGATATCAATATTTGCGCAGTCTACAATAAATTCATATACTGTACATTATTCATTAATTTTTCTTCCAACTCTAAGCCACACTAACTATAGATATGGCCTCCATAACTTGCAACTTCCTTTTATACTTTAGCTTCACTATTGATCTGTTAATTGTAATTTCACATAATACTATGTATGAAGATAAAGAATGTCTGCATTGTAACGAAAATTCACTAATTATTGGAAAATTATATTAACCTAAAGAAACAGCTTTGAAACTGAGTTTGCTGCATTCCTTACTGAAAGTAGTTTTTTATTCGTATTAACCTGGAGATGATTACAGTTAACTCATTTTTTTATTCCTCCATATTAGTACATTGATTTCTGCCACGATGTTTTGGAATTCGGAAAGAAACATTCCATGCTCACTGTGTTGTCTTCAAAAATAAATATAAGACAGGATTTCTATAGTCTTTCACACAGAAAACTAAACATGACGATGACGAAGCTATCTTTCGTACCCAGGACGTTGAGTGGAGCAGGTTTTATTTAATGTCAACACAACTCATGAGTGCGGGTTATCGGTAAAGATAACGTGAAAAAAACAATAGTCACGTGTGACACCAACAGCAGTGTTGCTCGTACTGTGGCGCAGTTATGTGAGCCCCACTTGAGATAATCCAGGTACAATTCCCAGCTTGGCAAGCGATCTAGACTTTTTTAAAATTAATTAGTTAATTTATTTATTTACTCTCTTTGGTCTTTGTCTGTCTGAGTGGAATTTTATAATTGATTTTAAACTAACTTCTCGATGAGATAGAGACTTGAGATTTTGACCATAGCTCAGAATTGGATGACAATGTATAAAAATGTGGAAAAATGGGTAAATTTAAAAATTCTGGAAAACACTGAAAGTACTATTTTCTATGGACCGATTGGGCTAATTTTTTCAAATGTCCGTAATAGTCCGAATAAGGTTTTTACTTAATGAAAAACCAGAAAAGTTGCCCGGAAAATTGTAAAATTCGGAGAAAGCTGAAAGTCTTTTTCTGTGTACCAATTTGGCAAAAAAATGTAAATGTTCATAAAAGTCCGCATAGGGTTTTTAAAGAAAGAAAAATTGGAAAATTTGCCTGGAAAATTCGGGAAAAACTGAAAGGACCAATTTAGCTATTTTTTAAATGTCTTTAATAGTCTTAATAAGGAATTCAGAGAAAGAAAAATGGAAAAGTTATCCGGAAAATTAGGTAACAACTGGGGAACGATTAGGCTATTTTTTTAAATGTGTGCAGTAATCTGAATAATGATTTTAGGGAAAGGAAAGTTAAAAATGCTGCCTGAAGAATTCTGGCCGAACTAAAAGTGCTTTTTTCTATTGGATTTTTGTTCGAATTCAAAAACATAACTTATGATTCAAACGATGGATATGCATAATTCATTTTTTGTTTTGTTCCTTATTTCCTCTGGATATAAATAACTCAATTAAATGTTTTTTAATAACAAAACTGGAATTTGTAACATGTCTCTGTGATTATGTCATCAAAGTAATTGAAATCAATTACAAATTTTCTCTCACATTACCTTAAAAACAGAAAATAATAATAAAACAAAAAACTTTTTAATGTAACATGTTTTTATAACGGACTAAAAAGTATAAGATATTTTCTCTAATCCTTATGAAGGATAAAACCACATACAAATTTCTAACTTCTTGTAAATTGTCCTGAAAATTTATACTTTGAAATTTTTGATATCTATTAAAATACTTGTAAGATTTGTGACGAAAAACATTGGACACATGGAATACATAACTATAAGAAGTGCAGAGAGTAGCTACCAATGAAAGAACTTACTTATCAGTTCGCATTATTTTTGATGGAACAAAATTGTTAGTAGAGCTATTATTGCATCAATTATCTGTTCCATGCGCCCAATGTTTATCGTCATAAATCTTACAAGTATTTTGATAGCTATCAAAAATTTCCAAGTATAAATTTTCAAGACAATTTAGAAGAAGTTAAAAATCTGTGGGTGGTTTTATTCTTCATGAGGATTAGAGAAATAATTTTTTACTTTTTAGTCCGTTATAAAAACATGGTACATTAAAAAGTTTTTTATTTTATTATTATTTCTTCTCCAATTGATGTAATGTAGATTTACACTGCTAATAAATCATTGAAATTATCTTTGTTTTTGCAGCTCAGAAGATTTCAGCTGCTTTGTGTAAGAAATTGTTGCTTGGATGATACAAAATAACTAACAAAAGTTGAAGGTGTTCGAAATTCAAAATTAATCTATTCCAAAGAATTTTGGTAAATTACACAACTCTAAAAAGTTGTAACTAAACTGAACACTATTGTTTCCAGTAACTACTCATCACTGTCATCCTTGAATCTCGTTATACGGAATTTAACAGCCCCGGCGATTTGTCTACAGCAATTGATGTTTATGTAGCATCTTTCTCCCTTTTGCAGTTTTACAATACGACACCAGACAGCCGCAAGGTTGTGCCGTTCGTAGAAACTTTAAAAATGAGTAGATACAATATTGAAAAACATTATCTGCCTAGAACTCCTGAATTTAATCCGTAGTAAGAAACACTTCAAATAATCTCCTAGAGCCTGTCATAGTTCATATAAGGGTTGTGCATATTGGTTTTATTATTAGATAAAAAGTCCATGGCCGAATTCCTTCCCATTCCTTGCCCCCTATCCTGTCCCGTCTCTAAAGACCTCGCTGTTGAGAGACGTAAAGCAGATAAATATATATATATATATATATATATATATATATATATATATATATATTATTAGATTGGTTTATTTCAATTATTCATCTATTAATATAATAAGCAAGCTGTCATGTATGGCATCACATGCACAGCATAACGTCAAACTACGACGTCGCGCAATGACGTCACGCTTTGCGTCATTATTATTGGCAATGGACGTTATATAATAACATTGCCAAGCATCCGCTAATAAATTATCTGACAGAACACTGAAATAAAAGTATGTATTGCATTGACATTGACATATCAATCATTAGATGTTTATATTTACGTAATATTCTTTTGATACATAGAAGTATTCCTTAAATTCTTTGTCCATAGATATGTAAGATAAAAGATTTGTGTTTAGAGCATCAATGTAGTGAATATTTTGGTTAGATTGTTACTTAGCATAGGTCAGAATTACAACTGGCATTTGACTTCACGCCAGAGGGCATGAATAATTTAGTTAAAAAAAAAATTGAAGTGGCCTATATTGAAAATATTAATTCGTTTAAACGGAAATAGTTGCACACTGATCCCGATCAGTGCATCCTACACTAGACTTGAAACAAATATTACGTGGCATATTGTAAGTTTATAAAATTTATTTTAATTTCCTTTGCTTCCACTGTGTAATATTACTGAGCCTATTATTTCGGCAACATGTAACTGTGTCAGCCATTAAAACGGATCTGTCTGAATCACAGATAACAAAAAATATGTAAAAACCCTTCGAAAATTTTTGATCAAATTTATATCGCGATGAATTATTGCCACTAAAACGTGATACTGTTCATCTATTAATATGCGTGAGATAGAAGTATTATTCTCCTGCTGGCAAGTTTATCGTAGTATGTGATTAGGTTGAAATTCAATCTGGACCCGAATGGAAACTGAAACCTTTTGCTACAGCGTAAGGCACGAGGAATTACACTGAATTTTATTTCATAACAATTCTAATTAGTTAAGCAATTGCGAAGACATGAATTGTCAGAACACTGAAAGAAAAGTATGTAATAGGTTTAAATTTGCATATTAATCATCAGGGGTTTTTTTTAATAAAATCATTACATGGTTCGAATGAAAGAAGTTCCAAATTTATCGCGATATATGTGACCTAAACCACAATTAAATATTACGTGGCATGGGGTAAGTAGTTGAGATTTATTTTTAGCATCCTTTTTTCTCACTCGAGTCATTTTTTTTAGATGTCTCAGCCGTTAAAATATCAATCTTCATCACAGGTATTTAGAAAGAATGGTGTCAGAATCTGTGAAGATTTGGGATCAAGTTCATTTCACGATGTATGATGACACTGACATGCGATACAGGGAATGTATTAATTCACGCGTGATTAAGCTTTGCTTTTCTATCAGCAATATTAGCAGAGATTGTGGTTAGGCTGAAATGTAGCCTGGACCAAGTTGACAACTGAAGCTTTTTACTACAGCACATGGGACAATGAGCTTTATTTTATAACAATTCTATTTAGTTAAGCAACTGCAGAGAAATTAATTTCCATAGCACTCAGTTAAACCCGTCATTTTTGACGGGCTTTGGGGCTAGTTTAATAATAAAAGGAATCATTCATCAGCAATGGCAGTTGGATGTCAATTTGACTGAGAATAGAGCTAAAAGAATGAGTGATGAAATCACATTACTAAAGGTTTATTGTAACTTTATTTTGGGAAAAAGGAAAGAGAAGGATTTTCTTTATTTCTATTTCTTTTAACAATTCGCAAAACATTGAGCTCTGAGAAGTACCAGACAATTTACCATTCAGCCTTCGCTGAAGGACCGTCAGTGAGGTTTAAATCTTTGCTCTTGACAGGCAATTTAGGTAGCCTTGGCAATCATCTGGAATTACAGTCTGTCCCATAATTTATTGTGTGTACTTTTCTTGTCGAAAAACGTAATCAATTATACGTTGCGCTTAACTGATAATTTTTATTTTTTTAATATTAGATTGATGCTTTACTTCCCCACCACCTTACTGTAAGTTATAACTAAATAAAAAGGATTTATAAAGAGTCAATAAATATAACTCACACTTATGAATTTCAGAATTAAAACTACAATGGATTTTAGATGTATTCGGCACTGACACCAAATTATACCCTACCCTTAGATTCCCTGTATGTAATTATTTTTATTGAGTTTAACTTTTGGTAAGCATTTCTTCACCAGATACCATAGTCATTACCATTACTTTTATACGCATTTGATATGAATTTTATGTAAGAGAATTGGCAAGTTCAGTGTGATATTCCATATTCTAAAGGTAATTCCGTGGAAGCCGCCAAAGTAAAAGCGGTGATTATTAAGTGAGGATTTCTCAACCACATATCCATGTTGACTGAACTTGTTCTGAGCGTATAAACCTCACTTCTGACGTACAAAGCCATTTCAATGTTTACACAACTTCACACCTGGTTTCTGCTGGGTATTTTTGGGATCGATTTCTAAACCTTGAACGAGCATTGTCGAACGAATTCCGTGGGTGTACTAGAATTTATTGAAATCGTTCTAGAGCATTGACCATGATGTTGAGATTTCCAACATTAATAGACATAAATAAACAGATGTAAATAGTTGATAATAACTGAAATATGTCAAGATATGATAGTCGACGATACGTTTACATGAAATACTCGTACTTAAATATATGACCATTTCTCATACAAATATCTAAACGTTTTTTATATCACAATTAAAACAAACTTAAATTTTTTATCGAATAAGACTTTGTAAACTTAATAAATAAAATAAGTCTCTCTGTCTCGTTGAAATTGGTTAAAATTTGGTGAAAGGTTCGTGTAGTTTTAACGATTTGGTGACTGAATTTTTACTTTCTACGCATTCCGCTACTATCATAGCCACCTTAACCTAATCCGGTAATCCTACCGGGCATAGAGGACCTACAATTTAACGCAGAATCCGAACTACACAAACGTTTTGACGTACTTCACAACAATCAGCAAGCTGTGCCAGTTGTGAGACTAGGATTCGAACCCGGGACCTTTAGATCTCCAGTCAGACTACTCCTACTGGGTCACCAACGTCTCTGTCATTGAGGGTGAAAAATGTTAGTTAAAACACATATCTAGAAAGACAGAAAAACTGAGAAAGTAGCAAAGCATGATGTACGTTAGGCTAGGTTATGGGTGAATAGATTTTCGAACGTGGAGTATTCTTAGCGGCTGGAAGGCGCGGTGTTTATGGCGGGTCTGTTTCTGAAGGCCCCTTTGACATGTGCCGCCTACGGCGCCTCGTTTCTCCCCCGGAGAGAAGGAACCGCAGTAATGGCCGACTCTCATTTCCGCTATCTATTTTTCCGCTGCGACCCCCTTCTCTCCCGCCAGCGACCACCGCGAGGCCTTATTAAAAATTTCCGACCAGCTGGAGATGAATGTGCGAGAAATTGGCCCCCGCGGAGCGGATGGAGGGCCCGGCGTGGCTGTACAAAGACGCCCCGGGGCGCCGAGAGCGACGTCAGCCACTTGCCGCAGGCCCCAACCACTCCACCAGCGACGACCCTTTAGCTACAGCTGCTGTCAGCTGCGTTCAGCTTCGTTCTATACAAGTGCCTTAATTAGGACAACCGGCAAAGTATTTGTGTGCAGAATGGATTTCGTGGGGGTATCAAGAATGCTACTCTACATTCACAATGATACTTGAGAGTCACTCGTTGTTCATGTCGCAAACTCGGTGAGCTTCACATTAACTCATCTTTTAGGATCGTTTTCAAACATGCATCACTGCACGCAGCATCCACTTGATGTCTCTATTACATCCATCTGTAAATACTCCCTCCATGCAGCAGTCACATAGTCACGTACCGTGACAAGCCTGGAGACTCATTGACGTACATCAATTATTATTATTATTATTATTACTTAGCTGAGCTACCTGACCGCTGTATGGAAAGCCAGTACAGAGACCTACACATCCAACACGTCTGTCTATCGCCGTTCAGTAATTTTTCGAAATTATAAGATAACGTGTATTATTTATACAGATAATTTTTCAACCAAATGTAGACAGTATTTTTCTCCTTGTTTCAAAGGATTAGTGTGCAAAGTTTCATCGACATCGGATGAAAACTGTGGATTTGTATGAAGAACAAACAGACATACATTCATTCATCTTTATATATATATATATATATATATATATATATATATATTATTATCCGCGATTCACTAAAAGTGTGTGGTGGAGGGTTCATTGCACCTATCCGAAAAGGTAATAGTTTGGAAGGGATATACGGGTTATGACACGAGGTGCCCATGGGCTATTGTGAGGAACCATCCCAGCATTCGCCTGGAATGATCCGGGAAAACCATGAAAACCCACATCAGGATGGCCGGAATGCTTTATCGAAAGCTACTCCTGTCGGATTTTAAATTTACTCGCCCGGTGGTAAATTCTTTCTATTCCATTCCCTGCTCGCTCGTGAAAAAATGAGTACAGAAATGAATCGGTTCTGGCCCTGATTTCTATTATCTTATTTTCGCGGTAATTCTGAGATATGAATGTTGCTGGTAGCAATATGTATCTGCTGTTATTCCGAAATACGTCTGTCGTGAATTTTTCAATTAGCTTCTGTCGAGAGCAACGCTTTCGGTGTTCCAGGTCTTCCCAACCTAATTCCTTCAACATCGCACTTACGCTTTCCCTCCAACTATATATACATGTCACAAATCGGGAGGCTCGTCTTTCGACCTTCTCTAATGCCTCAATTAATCCCTTTTGATGGGGACCCCATACAGAACAACAATATTCTAAGTGAGGACGCACTAGTGACTTGTATGCAATCGATTTAACTTCGGAAGTGCATTGTTTTAAATTACGACATAGAAATCGGATCATATGATTTGCTTTCCCAATTACATTCTCGATATGCTCATTCCACGACAGATTATTACGAACTGTTACAACTAGGTTTTTAGCGGAGTCTCCCGTTCTAAGGAACAGTACCAATTATGATATTAGGTGGAAACGTTTAAATGCATTGTATTTTACTGAAAAGTCCTCGAACTTATAGCCATGTCAACATGTTTTAATTCCTATGGAAATGTTCTAGTCTTCGTCCTCATACTCAAGAAAACTGAATTAATCACTGTGACATGTTGACGCTCCTGCAAACTTGAGAATTTTCTTTTAACAGAATGCAGCGCTGCAGTTCAACCGAAATTAAACTAATTGAAAGTGTGACTAATTCATTCCATTAGCTATGGACAATAGGGGCATCTAAAAATGATCTCCATTTCCTAGCGTCTGTGTCGAAGTTCTTTTCTCTCCACCCGATTTCAGTGTGTTTCCAGCAGCGCGTGTTAAGTATTATTTATTACTCTTGTTCCATAGGTCCCTGCTAAGGAAGAACCTCGTAATGTGAAACATGTCATTATTAATATATACACATTCAAGATGAAAAATTGGGATAAAATATATACTTATTTTGATTTTAAGTTTATTTGTTATAAAATATTAAAGTCTAAATAATTATAAATTTATTTTTCCACCTCTACACCCGCTTGCGCATAAATATCCGCGAAGATGACCTAGGCAACATTCTAGTTTCCAACATATTGAGGTTCAGGCAACTGTCTTCGCGAATCCAGAACAAAACGCAGGTCTTTCTCAAAATAGAAAACTTTTTTATCTCATTACACCAAAGTTGTAATGTTCTAGAGCACCCAGTTTTAGAGATGGGCGACAATTTCTATTCTAAGTTAGCCTGCGGCCACATAACACGCGTACTTGCCTATAGTTGCAGCAGAGTTTTAAATATGTTTTTGATTAAGAGAATTTCCTCACTACAGAGGTTTTCCTCCAACACAACAATAAAGAACTCGGAACATAGATCTTGACTTCATCTTCTCAAAATATTCCTTCAGATATTTCGATCGTATATAGCATCCTCTTCTGCACGAAGTCTTCTGATTGTTGTTCGTATACTTTGGAGCCATGTAAACACGGGCCGTCCTCTTTTCCTCCTTCCTTTAACTTCCCATTCCTGTAGTTTTGGTATCCTAGTGCCATCCATCATTCTTACATGGCCGTACCATTCCAATCTTTTTCGTTCTATAACTTCATACATTTCTTCTTTCACTTCCATTAGCCTTATTATTTCGGTATTCCTTATTTTTCTTTTCTTGATATTCTTGCTGATCTTCTCCAGAAATCCATTTCTAATGCTTTCAGCTTCTTGATAGGTTTTTGGTTGATTGTCCAGGTTTCTGATCCATATAAGACTATACTTTCAAATAATGATTCTTTTTGCTCTATTCATAACACTCTTGCTCCATAGAAGTGAATTGAGCATCCAGATTACTTTCCGGCCATTAGTAATTCTCTATTAATTTCCATATTCGATTGTCCTTCTGTTTCTAAAATTGAACCCAAATAGAAAAAATTATTAACCTTTTAAATTTTTATTCCATCAATGTACAATTCATCCAGATCATTAGTAAGATATTCTGTTTTTTTGTAGTTAATCTTCAAGCCCCATTTTTTTATATTCTTTATACAGTTGATTTCATATGTAATTTGCATCCTCACCATCTTGTGCTATGACGACTTGATCATCAGCAAATAGTAAATGATGTAGATATTTTCCATTTATTATTTCTAAACCCATTCTATTACACTTTTGAGACCATGTTCTCAAACTAACATCTATTTAAATAGGATTGGTGACATAGGGCATCCTTGCAGCAGACCTTTACTTGTGTTAAATTTTTGTGATAATCCATGACCAGTTTTTATTTGGCATGTGTTATTTATGTACCTTTGTTGTATTATTTTAATTAAGGAGTTATCTATATGTGACATATGGAATGCTTTCCATAACATAATTCTTGGGACAGTATCATACGCTTTTTATAAATCTATGAAAATTAATCCTATTTTTTTTTTTTTTTGATTTTTCGTTGTATTTTTCCAGAATCTATCGTAACCCGAAAATGTGGTCTATACAAGGACTACCTGCCGTAAATTCACATTATTCTTCTTGAGTCTTATAATGTGTTTCTAATCTATTTTTTATTAGTTTGGCAAAAATTTTCATCAATGAATTCTAACACAAATCCCACGATAATTTGAACATACTTTGCGGTCTTCTTTCTTAAATATGGTAGTAATATAACCTAATGTCATTTCCTTAGGTATTGGGTCTCCATGTAATATTTTATTGAAGAATTTTGTTATAAACTTTACAATTTTATCATCACCATATTTCATAATTTCCCAATTGATTCCACCTGGCCCAGGAAATTTGCCATTTTTTCCTGTTCTTAATGCTTAAGCAGTTCGTCTTCAGAAATTTGAATGTCATCACCTTCCTGGTCATTGTCTTCTCGTAATTCTCCTTCTAAGTATTCTTCTCTGTCCTCGTTTAGTAATGTTTGAAAATATTCTTCCCATTCCCATGGTTTTATCAGCTGCAGATTTCTTTTGCTTTTAGTTCTTTGTCTAAGTCCTTTTAATACAGACCAGGCTTCTTGTGATCTCCAAAATACCAATTTATAATTAACATTTGCACATATCCGTTCCCATATTTCATTTCTTGCTATCCTTATTTTCCTTAGCGCTTCATTTCTTTTGTCCTTATAAATACTCCTTGTTTCTTCTGACTTATTACTCAGCCAACGATTGAAAGCATTCCTCGTTTCTTTTACTGCTCGTTCTAAATATAACAAAGATATAAGTAACACGGTTTAGTTAGAATCAAAAAGTAAAAACCATTAATGAGACATTTTCAGATGTTTTTCTTTAAATTATAATCAAAAAGTAAAAACATTAATGAGACCTTTACGAAGTTTTTGAGCTAGCATTTTCTACACAGCTGTTATTGGCTGGCAAATTCAAATGCGCCTGCGGGCCTGGGGATGGCTAGCCTTGTCCTAGAGACACTGTGATCTGAAAACGCAAACAGTACCTGCGATACTGTTAAAAATGTGCCACAAAGTGTTTGCGCAAACCTGTAGTTTCAATCTCTACACACCCATGGCCAGTAATGTACAGGCAAAACCTCGAAATTCACTTTTTTATGCTATTGTAGCTGTGGATTTGCTTTTGAACTTTTAATCTGTCAGTAAAGAAACCAAAAGTGATGAAATGAAGGAGAAATGATTCCAATCATAGTAGATTAAATATCAAATCGGATCGGATGCAATAGGAGAAGTAAGTGAATTCTGTTACTTGGGAAGCAAAATTACAACCGATCGCCGAAGCAAGAATGATGTTAAAAGCAGAATAGCACTAGCAAAAAGAGCCTTCATGAAAAAGAGATCTCTTGGTTTTAAATATTGACTTAGGAATTAGAAAGAACTTTTTAAAGCTCTATGTGTGGAGCTTAGCACTTTACGGTAGCAAAACACAGAATTTAGGAATACCGGAAAGAAAGAAAATTGAAGCATCTGAAACGTGGTGCTACAGAAGAAAGCTGAAAATTAAGTGGACAGACAAAGTAAGAAATGAACGAGTTTTGGAAATGATGGGTGAGGAAAGAAGATTGTGGAATAAGCTTACAGAAAGAAGAGACAGGCTGGACTGGTTAATTTGCTGGTGGAGGGAACAGTCGAAGGTAAGAACTGTAGAAGAAGATAGAGATTATAATATATGAAGCAGGTAATTGAGATCGTGGGTTGTTATGGATATGTAGAGATGAAAAGGTTAGCATGAAATAGGAATGGATGGAGGATTCCATCTAACCAGTCGACAGATTGACGACAGCAAAAAAAAAAATCTAATGTAAAAGTTGTCGATAATCTCAAGTCCACCTTAAAGTATCATTAGAACTTCCCATAGAAGAAGAAACTACGTAAGTAATACATGTGTGAGAAAGTTCAAAATATGTAGGTCCAGACACGGAACAGGAAGTAAGTCCATTGATCTTTAGTTTTGGTCCAAGACACCGGTGAAAAGGCGCCTCCGGTCCAGACTAGACAGTCACTGAGTTTCAGTCATCACTATGTAGAATTTTGTGACAAGTAGAAGAGGAATCTTTGATTAGGTATTCTTCGTCCGTTGGTGGCCAGGTGAACTGGTCTGCATAGCGTCTCCCACGGAGATTTACACCGCGCGAACCGTCTTCCATTGTGCGACTTGCTTAGCACGGGGAGGGAGGCTGTCAGGTGTCGGGCCATTACGTGTGGCGTGAACAACTTGTAAATGCGATGTGATTGCTGGCGCTAATGCGAGGGCCTTTTGTACATCGGTGCATCTGCCACTCCAAGAGGCTTTCCGCACGACGGCGTCGGTTCTTCGCATCGGGCCGTCCTTTCTTCGAGGTGAAGAGTGCGGCTCCCCCCATAAGACCGCTTATAGAATTGTTGATAAAGCGAGGATTAATCGATTATTGTGCTAATAGCACTTAAGATACCCTTTTTGACGAGAGGTATTTTTTTGTTTTTTGTTTTTTGTTTATTGGCCTTGGGTTTCAATTACCATACAGCCAGCTTCTTATACATTGTTACATTATTAATAATAATCTTTCTTACTTTTATGAACAAATGTTGTTACATTTCTGATGTGCGTTATTACATTCATGTAAATGCATAAATGCATTGTTATAATTTAGTAAGTTATATATATATACATTTATAAGGATATGTGGTTACATATTGTCAATGTCTCATTATATTTATGTGACTATGTTGTTTTGTCTATGATAATATGTTTAAACGTTACTTTGTATTTATATATATACATCTGAATTTTTAACAAAATCTCTAATGATAGTGTAGACTCTTCTGTTGCTGGTTGCAAGTACAGTAGGTCTGCGATGCTTGTTGGCAGCGGGTGCTGTACCCGCACCAGAGCATTGGTAAATGTACGCTGCTGCCGTTGATACATGGAGCACTGGAAGAATATGTGGTTCAAGTCTTGAGGGGTTTGCCCATCACATTGGCAATACGGCGAGTCTGCTGCTTGTATACGGTAAAGGTGTTCGCGGAAGGCCCCGTGGTTGAGTCTCATTCGTGTGATAGTTGCGATGTACCTTCGTTGAGTTTTCCAGTCCGTGAACCAAGGTCGTCGTGGTGGATGGGTTTGAATCATCGCGTACTTCCGTCCTTTGTACCTTTTAGTTTCTTCCCATAGAGTGGACCATTGTTGATAGGCGTTACTGACCACCGCTGCTTTGTAATCTTTGTGGTTGTAAGGTGGCTTGTAGTTTTGTCCCATACTGCATGCCTCCTTGGCTAGCTTGTCAACATGCTCATTATATCTTATCCCTGTATGGGCCGGGATCGAGATGTAGTTAACCGTGGAGCCGTATTGAGTAAGCTCGGCGGTTTGCTGAACTATGCTGGTATGGTATGAGTTAGCATGCTGAAGGATGGCTGGAGTAGTTAGTGACTGTAACACGCTGAGTGAATCAGAGAGAATTAAAATACTGCGCCTGGGAAATCTCCTTGCATAGATGAGGGCCTGGACGATAGCAATTGCCTCGGCCGAGTATATTGGTAGATGGTTTGGCAATCGATATCTTTGGTCATGCTGTGTTTCAGGGCAATAAAAAGCACATCCCACACCCTCCGTGGGTATCTTTGATCCATCCGTATAAATTTGAACTGAGGTTGGCCATTTCTCAGATAGATATTCCTGGAGGACCTGGTTAATTGGTTGGCCTGTTCTAGAGTTTGCCGGTATACGACTTACTGCCAGTGGTGTCACGCAATGCTGGTAAGGAATTTCATATATAGTGACTGCTTCTTGCTGTTGGTGTTCAGGGAGTAGACTTTTTAGGTACACTAGGCCTTGCAGTAGCGGATATCTTTGATTGTATAGGCGTTGTCCTCGTTCTTCTATCAGTCGATGGAGATTAGTGACTTGCCGGAGGATAGTTGAATTTTTGTCGTACATGCGTGCCAGTAAAAATTTGTTAGCAAGGAGTTGTGTGCGGATTTCCAGGGGCATTTCCGCGGCTTCCAGGTGGAGAGCATTTGTAGGTGTTGATTTCATTGCACCTAAGCTGGTGCGGATGCACAGGTGCTGGATGCGCTCCAATTTTTCTATATTCCGCTTGTTACCACTAAGGTAGAATATGCTACCGTATTCTATTTTTGCTCGAATTATGGTTCGGTACAGAAGTAGTAATATGGATGGGTGAGCTCCCCACCATACCCGAGTTAGAGTTCGTAAGATATTGTGGCCCTGTTCCAATTTTGGTATAAGTTCTTGTATATGTGCCGCCCATGTTAGGCGGGAATCATAGACCAGTCCAAGGAATTTGACGTGAGTCTTGACCAATACATTGTGTGTTCCCAAAATAAGATTATATATCGGTGGTTGAATTCTTCGTCTTGTAAATATAATAGCTATAGATTTGCTTGCCGAGAATTCCAGTCCATGTAGAGAAAGCCATTGATTTACTTGCAATATTGCTTGTTTTAGTAAGTGCTTAGTTGTCAATATTGAAGTTGCCGTGGTGTAGATGCAAACATCATCAACATACTGTATGATATTCACTTCGGGGGGTAGGATGTTCTCCAAGTCCCGAACATATATTGCATAGAGAAGGGGGCTCAACACTGCTCCTTGTGGAAGACCTTGATGGGTGCATCTTGGGCCTAGGAGTACATGTTTGTACCGGATGTATATCTGCCTTGATTGTAAGAGTTGGTAAATTCCGGCTACAAAGTTTTGGGGTAGGCCCAATGCAATGAGCTTATCTATCAATATTGACACATGTACGTTGTCATACGCCGAAGATATATCCATAAACAGCGCGGTGAGATACTGGTTTTTCATAAATGTTTCGTGTATCGCCGTAACTAACATGGTATGATTGTCGTAAGTACTTCGCCCTTTGCGACATCCATACTGTGTAGTAGGTAGCAGAGATTGTGCTTCTAACCACCATTCCAATCGATGTTTTATCATTCGCTCAACAGTTTTACCGATGCAAGAGGATAATGCTATTGGGCGGTAGGATATAGAGGCTCCTGGTTCTTTTCCAGGCTTCAGTACAGGAACTATTATTTGGGTCGTCCAGGTTTCTGGTATTTGCTTCTTTGACCATAGTTCATTAATGGTATTTAGTAAGAGGGTTAGAGCTTTTTCTGGTAAATGTTGTAACATGGGGTAACGGATGTCGTCTATGCCTGGTGATGTGTTGCTAGAATTCTTAAGAGCTGTTCGTAGTTCATTGAGCGTGAATGGAGAGCATAGGAAATGGTTATTATCTTCTTCCGTAAAATTGTATGGGGCAGGTCTAGGCATAGAGGGCGCAATTCTGTCAGCAAAGTCCTCTAGCCACTTGGTATCGACAGGAGCTTCACGTGGACAGTAGTTTCTGTTGCGTAGAGTTTTAATGCGCTGCCATACGACTTTCGTCTCTGTCTCTCTATTCAGAGAGGAACAAAATTCCATCCAGCTCTGTCTCTTTACAGTCTTGAGGAACCGTTTGGTGCGTGCTGATTCTTGCAGGTACTTGAAATACGTGTCTTGATTTGGATGTTTACGATATTCTCTGAGTGCTGCCCGTCGCAGGGCGATGTGTCTCGAGCATTCTACATTCCACCATATTGGTGGAGTAACTTTCTTCCGATCAGCATTCTTTCTAAGAGGGATAGATGAATAAGCTGCGCGTTCTATCGCCTCTATAAGGAGGACGAGAGGTATTTAGGAAACAGCACGACGTTTATGGAAGTGGTCTCGTAATATGAGGATACTAACTATACAGACAACTACACGGGCAGAGGAAAAAAGAAGCACTGTTTAGCAATATAAACTACGATTTGGATTTAAGAAATACGACAAAATATTCTGAAAATGATTGCACTATCTCAGCAAAAAATATTTTTTTTTTATTTAATCGAAAATTTTGCAGATAACTTTGCCATCTGTCGCATATCAAACGTTACATTCCACCAGGGCCGGCGTTAGGGAGGGGTAAGCGGGGCAAAAGTACCCGGGGCCCAGACCCCCGAAGGGGGCCCTCCGTCCAGCGTATCTAGCTAAATAGAAATTAAACAAAACAAATTTCTGAAAAAGATGTTATTTGAAGTTTTTTGATTAAAATTTTCTGACTTTATTAAAAAAAATCAAAGAGTAAAAAAAAATTGAGGCGGGGGGCCCGAGAACAATTACCTGGGGCCCGAGAATCCTAGCGCCGGCCCTGCATTCCACCTGTTTTCTTGTAATCCTCTCCTGTGAATATCTCTGTTCGCTTGTTTTGTTAATTATTTTCTAGGATTTCCCCTCTTTCCATTCGTTTTCCAGATTTCATATATATACAAAAGTATATATAGTGGCTATATGATCTTGTCTAGTACCAGGTTGAACAGCGGTGGTTATAACCCATCCCCTTGTCTTACACCAGTTTTAATTTCAAACGATTCAGAGATTTCGCCCTTAAATTTCACCTTTAAAGTTGTATTTGTCAATGTTTGTTGAATTAAGATCATTAGCATATAGAAAAAAGAAATATCTGGAATATATATCGGAACAAAGAACAAACAATCAACGTAAAATGCCGTGCTTTTGCGGATGATTTAACAGTAATTACACGAACTGTTGCGGAAGCCAAACATGCTGTTGCTAAGCTTCATGAAATAGCTATCAAAACCGGCCTCCAAATCTCTTATGAGAAAACACAATATATGGATTCCAAAAGCATAAACCTGAAGTCACTAGTAATTAAATATGGCACTATCAAACACGCTAAACACTTTAAGTACTTAAGAGAAATTATTGGTAATACTGGAACTGAGAAAGAAGCCCACAAAACCCGCGGTGAAAAACTGCGTAAAGCATATACAATTACTTGGAATAGTTACAATAAGAAATCACTTTCCACCAAAGCCAAACTCCATCACTACCACACCGTCGTTCTTCCAGGATTGTACAGTAACTGTCAAAGGAATCGAAAAAATAAAAATAAAGATACTGAGAAAAATATTCGGTCCCAAGATCCAAGATAGCATCTGGATGCTCAAAAGCTCAGAAGAACTGTATTCGCTGACCGAACGATTCACCTCACTCGCATGGAAAAGACGCTTGAAATTCTACGGACATATAGCACGAATGGATGACTCACGACTGACCAAGAAAATCTTCCACATCGTCAATGGACCCCCACAAACCAAAGCACGCTGGATTATAGAAACCCAGAAGGACCTCGCAGAAGTTAGCCTAGGCCCACTGACATCTACATGCAGTATATATAAACATTTAATCACGTCACATAAATTTGCCCCAAGATCCCAACACCTAAAAATTTGAAACTCATAAATGCATGGACACATGAGAGAAGTCAGGCCCACAGCGAAAGGATGAGAAGGTTATGGGAAGATAAGTAGAACAGCAAGAATAATAAGAAGGACAAGGCAAATTCATTGTTCCACGCGCTCCTTAGCGGGACAAACGATAAAATAATTAAATAATAATAACAAATACTATTGCTTATATAGTCTTTTCTTCTTTATTCTAGTTATAACTGTTTAATTTCTATGTCGCCTATTTTTCTTTCATAAGTATAATTGTATATCCTTTTTCTGTTACGGTAATTTTCCATAATCACACGCAAATACGTTTATATTCCGTACAGTTTTCTATCTTATTTTCAACTGTAGTTAAGCAGTTAGCTCCTCCTTTTACGATAGCCTTGTTAATCCATGTTTGTTAAACCTTTCCTTTATTTTTCTCGTGTTCGCAATGTCATATTCTTCTCTGGCCATTATAGCCTTATCGTCTGCAAATAAGTAAATAACATACCATTTGGATGTTCGTCTCTTAGATTTAAGCCCATTCATCGACTCATATTTTTACATTCTTCCAAACTTTCATTTTCATATATTTTGAAAAATGTGTAGGATAGGAAATATCCCCATTTCGATACTTAAAAGGAATGGAAATTTTATGACAGTCAGTTTACAAATACCATCTTTTTTTTTTTGTAGTCTTTATATAATTGCGTAATGGAAAAAATAAAACTTTTGTTCAAAATTTATTTTCTTAGGAACCGCATAAAAAGTTGTTTTGGTGCGACTGTATCAAAAATCTGTCCAAGTGAATAAGTCTCTTATTCACAGGATATCAGATTCTGCGACACCTGCTTTATTGTAAACTAGCGGAGTTCCCGGCGTTGCCCGTTATAGTTTGCGTAGATTTATCCATACCCTATTTTTATTCCCGCAATGAAAAATATTTGTACATAGTTTCATAAAATTCGCGCCACCTTTTTTCGGAATTAAAGAAAATCTAGATTCACCCGCCTCCTACCAAGAAACGAGTGGGTTGAAGTTTATTTACACGTACATTAGTTTCATTCGTCCGAAAAGATTCATGTATATCAAGCTTCGTTAATTTGGTTAAGAAATTGCATTACTACATTACGCAACACTATGTTAGAAACTCACATTTGATTCAATTGCGAAGTGAATGGATTTACTTTCTGCATGAAACGCCAGATACCTTAACTTCGCAGATTCAGCCTTTTATACAAATATGAAAAGTTAATCCGAAATAATATTATCGTGAACAGAAGACGAATGCTGAGGGCCATTGTCCAGAGATCGTGCTTAAAAAATATCTCTGTTGTTTTTACGGCTTTCTATGGTGTTTAAAAATTAAATATCCCGAATAAAATAAAATAATACACAAAGTTTTGTTTATTGTGCAAAATAGATATTATTGTAAAGTTATCTTATTGCTTTCATTAAAGGCTATGGTCAGAGACATCGTAGTTGTGTGTTTAGTGCGAAGTATGCAACATCTAATCCTTACATCTTTGGGATTTGTCATCATACGTTCAGAATTTCATTTAATGCTCCTGCGTTATTTAACGTTGAAACATGAGACATGCCAAACAACTAAATTGAGATTCTAAGCTATAAAACGGTGAAAACCCTATCGAAATCTGCTCCTTAGTTTCCGAGTTTTTATAAGACCAATAAATCTGGTTTTCGTTTTATAGATATAGTTTTGACACAGATTCTAGTAGCTTTAAATCCACGTCGTTCTTCTGCAATGGGAATGTCTTAATCAATTCATTCTTTTATTACAATCTGCCAATGTTAAAGGAAACACGCATTTCTCTGTGGTGCTCATAAACAGACGTACAGTGTTTGTTATGAAATGCGGAAAGATGCTTTTCAGATCATAATTTTTGGTTAAACTCTCAGCAATCTACAGGTTGGATCCAGGCGCATGGACAGCATGTATAACAAGTCAGCCATTTCTCAAATTCGACACAACGCCTTCACTATAAACCATCACAATGTTGATTTCAACTGCGTTAGGTGTTTTTTTTTATGTAATATGTATAACACTACTCATCCTCAAAGTCGCTAAGGCAATTAAACTGTGCCTTGTGGTAGATGCGAATTAGATGATTCAATCCGTAATACGAAAACATTATTTAATATTTGGTGGTTGGCCCTTAAATACTGAACCTTTTACTTTATGAATGACGTGAGGTTTCATTGGTTACGATTCGTCGCTCGAATCGGGACGTTAATCTTGTTTCAACAGAATCTTTCTGAATTGCAGGTATAAGGGTTTCTGGACCAATTGTCACCCTCTGTCGTCTTTTTTTCTTCAGTTCATTACAAACAACATGTTTTAATTAAAGCTTACGTAATCATAATAATCTAGTTGTTAAGAGTAATAATAACGAACATTAACCGTATTGGGAAATGCAACGAAAAACATCCCGACTATTAATTGCTTGGAAGGATTGCACTCTCCTTGAAAACCACCGACGACCGTGATTCGGTCCATGGCCTAAACTAATTAGTATTAGTATGGCTTTCTGAAAGATTATTTAGCTAGCCATTTGTTTTAGAAATTGCAGGAAATCTTATCGCCTTGTAATATAAAACTTCTTGTTGGCTGTTAGAACAGTTAAAAGGTTTTCTATTTTTACTTTTTTTAAAAAATAAATCCTTCCTTCTAAAATGGCAGGGTTGCTTCTTAAGGTAATAGTTCCATTGCTATGTTGACTTGTGATTCTTGCTTCGTAATAGTACTAGTAACAATATCATGAAAATAAAAAAAACATTTAGTCGCTTTTACAATGATAATAACGCCGTTGCCAGAAGCTTCACGAAATATTAAGCTGCTTCAGATATATTCCTGCTTTCTTCAGACGTCTGGAATACGATTTCTTCTTTCCACGTTATAACATAATGCTAGATGAAAATATTTTGCTCGAAATTCTGAGCCTTATGGACGCGGTACCAGTTGTTGCGGAGAAGTACCCACGGTGAACTGATTTAAGGGTTGATGAGTAATTAACGGCAAAATGCCTTATAAACTTCGCGAACATATTAACATTTTTCTAGCAGATTATCGGGAACCGAAAATCAACACTCAGGATAGCGGGTACGTCAGTTGTTAGGTTCATTTCAACCTAGGTCCTTTTCTTCCAAGAAAGCATTATGGCGGCGGTTTCACACCTACGGCCAATCCAGCAGGTTTTAGTTGCATCACTGTATTTTACACCGATACCATGGTACACAATACATGAAATATTCGTCCTTGTGGCATTAAGAAATATCATATTCCAAGAATGACAGCTGAGCGGTGACCATATGTATGCACAAATTTAAACTTAAACTTCTTTTCGTACTTATTTATTCCGATACGAGCTAATTTTTGAGTCGTATGGTAGCCCTGTGGTTAAGAGTTTCACGATTCGGTTCCAGGTTCACATCCCGGTACGGTCAAGAATTTTTAAGTGTTTGATCATAGGCGACCCTTAGTGATTCGGATTCCACGTTAAACTGTAGGTCCTAGAGGAAAGGAACTATCCGTTCTATCTCTGACACAATGGCTCGTTCGGGAGTATCCAACCAACGTTAGGGTTATTGACTAAAGTAGTTTAGCATATATATGTATATAACAATTGGATTAGAAACTCAGTATAATTGGTATAGACTTTGGTTCTACACTTCAACTCATCTTCACAAGTTTCACTATTTCTTTTAACAATAAATCCTTTACAACAAACGTCATTCAGACCACACACGCTTCAGTTTAATGTCAACTTCTCTAACTCTTACAAAATACAGTGGCTACCACAATCCCTTGCAGCTGGTTTCAACATTGTGTCTGTTGCCTGAAAGATGCATGATATTACAATAACATCCAACTACAGCAGGCCTGCCAACATTTAAACATACATTTTAGATGACGATACATATTAACTCTATAGATATTGATTGTATTAAATCAATTTTAATAAAAAAAGAAAATAAAACTAAAAAGTTAACATAATTATTTAAAATTCAAAATTATTATACCTTACAAGTTGCTCCTCAAAATTTACACCATTAACACTTATCATAAAAAAAAAACCATTGGCATTATAGATATTTAGAGATATTTAGCCAGCTCTAAGTATTCTTTATCCTTTTTTTTGTGAGATGTGTCAAGGTATTCTAATGTGGTAAGCATGATTCAGAGTAAGGACGCTATAAGACATAAGCAACATTTAATTATGTCTGGGATAGACAGCCTATTTTTACCTACCGTCCGCTTTTGTATCACTTTAATAGTAAAGTTTTGTAACCGCACGTAGGTTCCAAAATATGAACGTAACTATTCTTTTTAAAATTTATAAAGCAGAGTTACAGCAAGTTAAAGCAAATAATAATAATTACTAACAAAATATAAAAGATAGGCAATTTTTACCAACAGATATTCATATCCACCACCTGTAGCAATGCTAATTAATATTAAATTTAAAAAATCATCTAATTCCCATTACGAATTTCATGGGAATTAGATGGGGGATGTAGTGAAACTAAATTTAAAATTTTTAATATTAATTAATCATTTATTTATTTTAATCGTGAAATTAGAAAAATAAAGTTCCATGGCGAAGAGTCTAGCGTGACGTTCGCTATTCTTATTGCCACGTGACAAAAAAAATGTAGATCGCGGTTAGTCGGCAACAGAGTTTCATCTTCTGGAAGAGTTTTGGAGGATTTAAATAAATCTAGACTAAATTGTCAATGTTAAGCCTACAATCTTCGGATAGAAGCTCTGATTATAAAAGAAATTAGTTATTTTTCAAAGAATTTTTGCAGAAGTTCAGAGATGTCGAACGAGTGTTGGTTTTATAAAAGTTGGGTTTCATTACAGGAAAATTTTGTTGGAACTGAGTTTAGTTTCCTTTAAATGTATATTATTTCTGACACCTGAATTAGATAACGGTCCAGCAAGATCATAAAAGTAATTAAAAAGGAAGAAAAGGGGGGAGCTAGTAATGAGAATTATAAACCGTTACAGACCATAGAATTTATGTTTATGTTTTTCATCATATCTATATTCTAACAGTTTTTCTTTGAAAGCTGTATTAGCCTCTTCAATGTTTGCAGTAAAATCTCTTGAAATTAAAAAAAAATCAATTAAATTTAAAAAAAATGAAAGTGATTCAGTATCGGTGAAAACCCCTACAGTCAACCATAAATGCTGGAACGCCCAGTAGTGGGCTGTAAGATCAGAAAACCAAAATCTGGATGCTCGGATGGGGATTCGAACCTGCGTCCTCCCGAAATCGAGGCCATAACGTTAACCGTTCACCCACCACGCTCGGTGAGTAGGATCAGGTTAACTATCACTGAACTATAACGATTAATGCCTTCAGCAGGACTCGAACCAAAGACTACTAATAACGCGAGGTCGTTTCCTAGTTAGTTTATAAGGAGACAGATAAGTGCGGAAGCAGCTCCATGTATTTATTCTTGAACAAAACGACTGTAGAAGATATTTTCAAAAACGTCAGTTAACGGATAATATGGCACAAAAAATATGCTAACTCAAATTTTGAGACATAATTTGCTCCTGAACTACCTCATGTCCTATTCAACTTGCCAAAAATCTTATCGACAGAGAAATCTGTGTTTTAATTTGCCGCACAGTCGTGTAGGCACTATGACGTTTACGCTGTCAGCTACTCGGGTCTCGTCCAGAAGCCGTTCTTCCATCGGCTGATTGGAAACAGTAAAAAAAAAGATGAGACCGCGAATGCCTCTCGTCTTCCGCTATTAGTAACGGCGGGAGATAGTATCGCCAGCCGTTTTGCCGAGGCAGGCGCCGGTGGTGTCCTCTCCGCTCCGCTTAGTCAACACGGCATTAACTTTATTTAAAGCGGCCGTTTTATTATAGAATCTGCGGAGAGAGCGGCGGCGGTCCGGCAAAACGCTTATGGAAGGCGCGCAAATCAATGCGGTATCGGGAGCCAATCTGCTGAGCGGCCGGCTTATCTGGACCGGCCCAGGGCACAGTGGCGGAGGTGGCGCGGCTAGTCAGCAAGTGCGTGTTTATTAGACCGCTCCGCAATTAACACTCCCGTCAGACGCGTAAATTCGCTTTATGGCTGCACTACATTACAACTTTTGTGGCGCGAGCGGCGCGGCTACGCCCGTGATAAATTGCCCGCGCACCGCCGTTTCTTATCTCGCGGGCACATGGGGAGAGAGAAAGGTAGAGCAAGAAAAAGTGGTGTAGAGAGAGAGAGGGAGAGGGCTGAAATTTCCGTCACCGTCCCGCTAACAGCTGTGCGCTTTTGCCAGTTAGGCCCCGTGCGTAGGCAGCTCTTGTCGTCGATCAGAATTACGCGTAAAAAAAAAAGACGTTGACTATCCATTGCGTCGCTGCTAAACGGCTCTTCGGAGTCAGCGCTTCCACGTCGTAAAAGTTAACTAACAGAACGCTGCGGCAAGCCAGGCACTGACACCCCAAACTACTTGCTGTTGCGCGGTTGTTGATGGCCTGCAGAAAAGCCCATCATAGTGTACATGGAAAATTTCAACCAAATTCACTGAAAAAAAAAGAAAATACTATACTTATATTGTGATAGTTCACGTCGAACGACTGGAGGAATTTTTTTATATATTTTTTTTACTTATGACTTTACGCCTCGTCGATGTCATTAGAGGTAGAATAGGACTGGGGACAAGGAACGGAAAGGAATTCGGTCATGGCCTTTTTGAAAGAAGCATCCCAGCATTCACCTGGAGTGATTTGGGGAAACCATGGAAAACCAAAATCTGGATGCCCGGACGGGGATTCGAACCGACGTCCTTCCGAATGCGAGGACAGAGCGTTAGCCGCTCACCCACCATTCTCGGTCTGGAGGAAAACAGATTGACTAAAAAATTATTTGTTTCATGATCCAAAACTGTAATGCCCTGGTTATCAAATAAGACCTTCATTTGTTGGGATCAAAACCTCACCAAGGTTGGTGGGAGAGTGGTAACGCTCTGGCCTCGAATTCGGAAGGAAGCGGGTTGAATCCCCATTCGGGCATCCAGTTTTAGGTTTTCCGTGGTTTTCACAAATCACACCAAGCGAATGCCGGGATGCTTCCTTCAAAAGTCCATGGCCGAATTCCTTCCTGTTCCTAGTTCCCAGTCCTTTCCCACATCTAATGACCTCGACGTCGATGAGGCGTAAAGCCATAAAAAAAGAAAACGCTTTCGATTGAGATCTTTTCCGGAAGCAGTTGGTGACAAATGGGACAAACCTAGACGAACAACACCAAAGAAGACGCGGTACTCCTTGGACAAAATAACGAAAACAGGCCTACTCAACACGAATGAATTACTTCTGTGACCAAAACAAAATGTTAATTGCAAGACGGCTTGTCCTTGTCCGTCGCAACGTATATATATATATTGCAACGTATATATATATATTGCGATTTGATATGATTGTCTTGTCTTCACCTACACTAATATTTCCATCGTTTCTGACAGATATAAATATATTCCCGTGAATTATCTACTTTACTTCGCATTAGTTAACCCCCACCATCCCTCTAGCACCCCCACCCTGCTCTCAGTTGCGAAGCCAGTCATGCGGTAAGTCTTGATGTGCAAGGCACCTCCGTTGCCAAATAGCCTGATCCTCTCAACGTGAGAAATGTTTTAAACCAATATATTGTACATTTGCTTTCGTCTCATGTTTTATAGATTTGTCGCAGCCTTCCAGCCTTCACCTTTGGTAATTTATGGCTTATTTTCCTTATTCTTTGTTAGTTAATTTCCTTTTCCTTAGTTTCATTATTTTTATCATTACAAACACAAAGCAAGATTTTGCAGAACTGAGGGTATAAAACCAACTAAACTCTGGATTCCAATCTTTTATTTACTACGTCCCAGTTTATTGCTGAGTAAAGAAGCAGTCCTTCTTTAATAAATTTCTTTCTTAAGAAAATTCTTGTGCGATTTGCTGAAATGGTGTACCTTAAACGACCAAAAAAGATCTCTGACAGAATATTCTGTATCATCCCTATTTCCGAAATGGATCGAGATATTAAAATTTATACACATATGTCTGTGAACCGGGATTAAAGCTGGAATCACTTATGACAAAAGTATTTATTATTCCGTTTTGCAGCCTTCAACTCACAACTTGAAAATTCTTAAGAAACATCGCTCTCAGTCGAATGTTATACATGATAAAAACCTCGTTGCAGTTTGTTTATCATTTTCTAATCTCTTGTTTCCTCCATTTAATTCAGTCAAATATAACAAAACATGATGCAAAAAACTTCTGCTTGTAATGTAATCCCTTGCGTTGTTATATATTTTTCTTTTCATCCAAGATAGGCTGCATTAGTTGAGCCATAAGCAACACCTCAACACATTACTGCAAGGGGACCCCGTCTTGGATTTTTGTCGAACCATTCGGCTACGGTATCTCAGACGATAGCTCACGTTACACATAATAGGAAAACGAAACTTCAAAGCTGATGTATAAAGTTTGATAGTGATCTAACAAATCCACACTCAATATTTTTTACTTGATATATTTTGCAGTCAGTTTTTACTCGAACTATTACAGTATTAGCTCTTCGGTAAACCAGTATGTATCAAACTACTTCAAATCACAATAACAAAAATGCTAATACTTTTCGCCAGTCACCTCTCAGGAAACGCTATACGCCAACATAACAATATTCTGCGGCCATCTCACTTACACACTCACTTGCCGCCTTATTGCGTCTCCCGAGAAGGCAGTGTTACCAATCGCTAACATTGAAATTATACACTACCAACTTAAACCATTTAGTCGCTAAATTACAAAATATTCACCGTGGACCCTCGTTTACATAACATCAAATACATAAAATACATAGATATGGATGGGTACCTTTGTTAAAATGCATTCCAATATTAGTTATCATTGCAAAAAATATTATCTTATTATTCAATATTTCAACGACAACAATTTTTTCAGCCTGTTATAAAAGCAACATAAAAGTATATCTCCCTCTTGCGTGGATATATGCACTGATTTGATTGGGAAGGGTGTCATAAAACCGTGGAGTGCTCTCCTGAAGCAATATAGCCCATAGCTGTTGTAACTGGTCCTTCATATCCTGCATACTGGCACTGGGACGTAGTTGACGTCCGAGCTGGTAACACATATATTCTATCAGGAACAGAACTGGGGATCTTGCTGGCTACGGGAATACCTCAATATCACGCAGAATGTTCATAGAGACACGTCCCATATGTGGACGAGTATTGTCTCGGTGAAAAATGTCACCATGATACATACTGCCACATGAGAGGTAAACATGATTGCAGACATAGTTTACGAAGCAGTTGTTTCTGTATTTAACATTAATTCTTATACTCTTTTTCAGCGAAATACAATACATTCATTTTCCATCGATCTCAATATAAGAGACTGGCTCTGTGGGATGTGGAAATTTGTCAATTTACAGATAAACAATTGCATAGCAAAATAATACATACACCAGAAGATGTACAGCCATAGCATACATACATCGTACATTAATTATGTCAACTACATTTACACAATCTACTGGCAGTTTATTTTGTAAATACCTTAGAAATAAATAATTCGACAGAGCAGAACGAGTTGTCAATTAAAAATGCTTTCAATTTTTCCCTGAATTTATTGTTATCATCTGTTAGACATTTAATATCTGTTGGGAACTTACTGAAGATATGTATCCCTGAATATCGGACCATTTTTTGAACAAATGACGACTTGTAATCCTTGTGAAGATCATTTATACTTCTAGTGCCATAATTGTGTATTTTATTTTTTGTTTCAAACAAAGTATAATTTTTTAATATAAAGGACATTAATGTGTATATATACTCAGCCACCAATGTTAAAATCCTTAACTTCCTGAACAGCTCTCTACATGAAGGTCTATTGCTAATCCCACACATTATTCTTATAACTCGCTTTTGGGCTCTGAACACTTTGTCTCTATGGGTAGAATTCCTCAAGAATATCATTCCAAATGACATTAAGAAGTGAAAATAAGAAAATAAACTAGCTGCCTCATACGAAAATCACCTATAGTTGAAATTGCAAATGTGGCTGCACCCAATCGCTTTAGTAAGTCAGAAAAATATACCTTCCAATTTAAATTATGATCAATATGCAAACCTAATTATTTTACACATTCTATCTCTTGAATGAAATGGCCTGCAAATTTTATGTTTATATGTGGTGTTAATCTGTGTGATGTACTGAATTGCATCTGAGTTTTATCAAAGTTTAAAGACAAGCCATTAGCTGTAAACCATTTATTAATAAGTTCAAAGACATAATTTTAAATATATTATGTACATAAATCTGGAGTATTTTTAATTCCTGTGTTTGTGTCATGAACAAATTTCGAGTTTTTAGATGTAACACAGTGTACATCACTTATATATATTAAAAACAATAGTGGACCCAATATAGAACCCTGAGCTACTCCACATCTGATTAATGCCCACTCAGAAAACAGTGAACCACTTTAGGCAGCCTTAAAGTTATCCATTAACATTTTCCGTTTTCTATTCAAAAGGTAAGAACTATGCCAATAATTAACAATGCCATCTGTACCATAACACTTTAATTTCTGTATCAGAATTTTATGATCTACACTGTCAAGTGCCTTAGATAAGTCACAAAAAATTCCAAAAGGAAGTCTTAAATTATCACATAGTCATATTGTTAAAAAAAATGAAATAAATTTTATAAAGAAACCTCCCTGAAATAGCAAATTTGTACTGTTAATGAAATGGGCAGAGTACCACACAATATCAGTGTGTGTGAAGGATTTTCTTGCTGAAATTATGATCGGAGGTGTCGTGAAGTCTTGCCACCTGTCATAGTTCTTTTAATCCGTTAGACTATATGGAGAGGTAGCCAGCTGCAGGGCTGCCTTTATGGCGCTCCGCAAGTAGGCCTGTAAATCAGGACTCTTAATTTGCGGTTGCTGGCATTTGTTTCCTTTAGAAAATGTAAGCCGTAACTCAGTGTCGTTCGGAGAACTAATTTAAGCCTAATGGCGCAGTGAAAAAGAAACAGCCTCCTTGATTCTCCCACCTGCACCGTCCGCCCATGCTTCGTTCCACTGCAGAGGAGAAGTGATCAACATCAAGAGCAACTGAAATGAGTATTTTGTAAGCGTTTTGTGCAAACTAGAATAACGTCTTGAGAAATCAAAGCTCCATTCGTCTAGTTCGATTCACTATTTTAACCAGGATCACATAATTTGAAGACGCTTGCGTACACAAAATCACTCAAACAGGTAGTTTTCAGTCTACAGTAGTATCAGGAAATTAGAAACTAAACCTATTTATTACACATGAACATTAAAATAATCTTACATAATTGACTGAATAACTACAAATACTTATATATCCTGAAACACGTGCTGCTTACCAAAACACTAAAAAAGTGCCTTAGTACTAAAGGTCCTACAGGCAAATTAGCTTTATCACATTTATTTACACGTTAGTTGAAGAACTTAATATGCAACCACATCAAAAATGTCTGTTAGAATAGGAAAGGTTAATAATACAAATATCGGGAAGCTACCTACAGTTTATTTTGTATGAAATTGTCCAGGAAGTCAAGGTGACAATGTAACTTTAGATCTTTTCAAAGGTATTTGGCGTAGTGACTTGCAGAAACCATTGGAGTTGATCATAAGGTGACTTGTTGGGTTTGGGAGTACTTGAAAAGTAGAAAGCCAAGATTTGGATTAGGAAACGCAGTAAGAAACGAGGTGAATGCTTCAACAGGACTGTCACAGGGAAGTGTACTGAGACCACGCCTATTAATTACTATGAATAGAATTTTTGGGGTTAGAGTTATAAATTAGGTTGTTAGTAGATGGCACAATGTCAAGTAACAGGATTAAAACGAGAGAGAATTATGAACAAACACCAGAGGAATCTGGTAAACATATTTAGCTGGGCATATCAACATGAAAGGAAGGTAAATGCCAAGAAGAGTCAGTTTATTAGGTAAATGGGTAGGATAATAAACGTTTTGTATGTTTATAAGGTGGAGTCCTGTATCTCCTGGAGAGGTATTGAACGGATATACAATGCGTGTGATGGACTTGAACATAAAGCTGCAGATATACCATTGCTTGAGTATGGTGGTGTTGTATCGGATATAAATTATAGATATCAAATACTGCTGTTTGAAATGAGCAAGAGAAAATATATAGATTTGTATGAGAAAATTGCCGTAGAAATAGTGAATGATGTAATAAAGGATTTAGGTTGGGTATTATTGGAAGATGTAAGGATGGGGAGAAGCCT
Source organism: Vandiemenella viatica (assembly GCA_031002005.1). Classification (NCBI taxonomy): domain Eukaryota; kingdom Metazoa; phylum Arthropoda; class Insecta; order Orthoptera; family Morabidae; genus Vandiemenella; species Vandiemenella viatica. Next base: position 248,985,912 of record JARYHS010011408.1, on the reverse strand, counting down.
ATATAGGAAAGGATTAAGAACTGTATGTGATAAAGTAGCACTTGATTTCAGGCATAAGGGAGAGAGTAAATTTTCTTTTGACTATAGAGTCAGAGAATGGATAAATTATCGAGAGGTAGGCCTAACTTACCGCCTCAAACTTTAAAGCGTAAATTCGTTTAATATGAAAGTTGTCGTTTGGGGAAATATGCTTGATGGAAATTGATAAATATAATGAATAATTTTTATAACAGCCACTGATACAATATGGCTAACACCTTTAATTCCACTTTTTTTTTGTTTGCCTTCACAAAATTATTCCCTTTTATCTGTAACTGAATTCTGTTTCCACGATCGTATATTCTCATATTAATAGGTTTCTCAAACCTGTTTATTAATTTATTTATTTGCATCAATGACTGTATCTTGATGAACATATTTAATAATTTTTATTGTTGTTTTCATTTTGCCTCGAATCTAGGGTGAATGGATTCAACGATCAAAATAATGCAATTAAATTCATACAATATAAAACAGTAAATTATTTTCATTTTCTAATAGTAATCAGAACAACACACGAACATGGTCCGGTGGCAATTTCCCCAAACACCCATCTTCCCCCTTTTCTGCATCCACCTACATTTACCCTTTATAAATTTTAACTTTAAATTCTTTCAACGGTTTTGGCAAATTGTTCATCATTTCCCTTGATAACTTATTCCAAGACTGTGATAGTAATGTGTTAGTGTTCATTGTAGTGTGTTGTTTGAGTTGTGACTCTTCCTAAAGACACCGCTGGTAGCTCCCTTCGAACTGAGGTCTATTGTTGGATTATGCCAAATATACGTTACTCCAAATATTCGTTTAAATTTCATAAACTGAGGTATTTCAAACTAAGTGATATGATACACAACAGTTGATTTCGAATGTTTATGTAATATTTCTTTAAACTGTTATATTTTGCTCAAATTAATCTCTTTATAAAATAGGGTGTGGACAAGGACGTGGATGGTTTTATTTAATTGTTGTATTCCTCTTGTGATACCGTACCTGGTTTTCAATCATGCTTGATACCACAGCACAAATACACTGTAGAGAGGCAATGAAAATATGAGTCTGTAAAACCTAGTAAGACACTGGTACCTTTATCGTTTATTTTTTTAAGAAAATAATAACACGGTTTGCAACAAGCACTCACAAAAGGACACTATGCAGAAAACGATATAAGCGATTTCGGGGAGAATCGAAACGTCAAAAATGTTCAGAGTCCAAAAACAGCAGATTTGATAGAAGAGAAAATTTTCTCTTCTGTAGAAAGAAGAATATAATGAATCAAAATTGTAAGATAAATGCTCAAATAATTGCGCAGGCTTCCGCGGTCGCCGTTGGTACTATCTTGGTTGTGGGGGGGGGGGGAGCTGCATCGATTTTTTGAAACCTAGAGGACAGTCCTCTGACGAAGGCCACAGCACGATGGCCGAAACGATAGTATTCAACAAATCGACGCGGCTCCTCCCGGAGATCATAGATAATAAGATAAATGCTGTTAGAATTTCTGATTACGCGATCCACTGCACAAAAATATTCAGGAATGGAAATCTCGATTTTTTAAATTTTTTGTTGTTGTAAATTTCGCATTATTTGGGCAGTGTAACTGTTTGATCCGACTGACGTTCACTGTTTTCCGTCCTCTTTCTTTGTTGACAGTCGAATCCACGGTGAAGAGTTTGATGGCTGTTTGCTTGCACCACTTCCGCTGGGCTGATTCCCACAGAGGGCCTCTCTTAACAAAACACACGGCGCCCAGCGCGCTGTTTAACTCTGGCTCGATACAAAGCAACTGCGCTTTGATTTTAACGACTCGCCGGGGCTTTAATTCATACAAATACCCCCGCCGTTCAGCAGTTTACAACAAACATATTTTCCCCCAGTATTTATGGCAATAAATTTATTTGTGTTTACCATCGGCGCTACTTCTTCTCTATAAAGCGAGCTAAAACCCGTCGCGTAAACCCATAAACAGAGCTACCCGTCCGTTGATAGCTACGTTAATTGTTATACTGGCATTGATGGCCGAACATAAAACTGCTGTCGGGCGTATTTCAGCTTCGGAGTGGAGATAAAATGAGCAACAGACATTTATGCCCGCTGCGACTTTTATTGGCCCTACAAATAATAATTTTTCCACCCGCTCCATTCCGCCAGTGAAAAGTATCTTGGCAGCGAGGCGACGTTTCAATTTTCGAACAGCGGGTTATGATGCACAAGCCGGGGGAACTGTTTCGCGCGACCCTTCCTCAATATTTCCTGATCCTTTTCCTTACGACGGCAGAGTCAAATGTCTTTTTATTTTCAAGACCGCCTCTCTTCCCCGCGTATATAAGCAGGGCATTTCTAGTAGTTCTTGAAGTGGTGGAAATACTGGCAATCTCTTTTATAGGGAGAGGATCTGCCATATACATAGCTCATGAACGTCAGCTAACTTATCCCCGGCGGCCATAACAGTTGAAGAGCTGCCCTTTATACGTAGCCAATATGATGTCATATTTTATTTTGATGTGACTCCGACTTGATTTAAGGCGGCTATAAAAGTCTACCCCCTTATCCCGCAGTCTGTCGGGATACATAATGCGGTGAGAGGGAGGAGGGTGGACGACGGAGGGTGATGTGGAAGGTCCTATCGCAGTCGCGGACAGCTCACGCCCCAAGCACCTGTCGACAAGCGGTCCCCTGACATGCAAAGTAGACAGACCTGTGACGGGGGAAAGTAACACAGCCCCGATCGTAAGTTATCGGAAACGATTTCTCCTTTTTTGACGCTTCCAAGGATATTACATTCATAAGATTTTTATTTTTTTTTTTACTCATGGCTTTACGCCTCGTCGATGTCGAGGTCATTAGAGGTGGGATGGGGCTGGAGGACAAGGAACAGGAAGGAATTTTGTCATGAAATTTTGAAGGAAGCATCCCGGCATTTGCCTGGAGTGATTTGGGGAAGCTATGGAAAACCCAAATTTGGATGCCCGTAGGAGAATTCTAACCACCATCCTCCCAAATGGGAAGTCAGAGCGTTAACCGCTCACCCACCACGCTCGGTAAAGAATTGTTGTTGATAATGTTTTTTGTATTTTGTTTATTTATTTACTAATTTTTGCTTTATTCTAAGCTAGAAGCAATGTCATGAGGAGTGGCAGGATAATACATACATTTTGACTTAAACCTTTGACATTCCAAGCGAAGAATCTTGAGTTAGTGGAACGTTTTTAGTATCAAGCCAAGTAGAAGGAGGCATGATAGATTCCGGCTCCGTTGGATATCAATTGTAAAAGCTTCAAAATAGGGAGATGGATTTTTAATTTTTAGTTAAAAGATAATTTAATGTCAGATGAAGTTTCCTCGCCGCTAAAGATATTTAATTGCAAGAATACTCACAGAATTGGGAACTGAAATATAAATATTTATCAATTTTATTACTCATGATTTATTACTAATTTAAAGACATTAAACAAAGTATTGTACTACTCACATTACTCTCTTAAATCAACTATGATCCGCCTTACCCGTGATTCACTAAATGCAAAATATTTTTGCATTAACGGTCTCCAAGACAAACTGTAGCTTCATTCCTCCGAATAATATGTCATTCGTATGCTAAATCGTGGCTATGCAATATTTAAATGGCGCTTCCTGACAACGAATGCAGTAGTACAAGAAAAAGAGCCACTAGGCATAATTTAAAGGATTCTGAAGTGGTTCCGGTTGAGATATAAAGAAAACATCTTGGCCGGCTAATCCTCACAGCGATTTGAAACTGGAAATCCCAAAACCATCCTGGCGTGTAGTGGGATAAATTATGGAAACAAATAAACCAGTAAAAAAAATAGCCGACAACTGTGTGTAAAATTTGTTGGTCTGTCTTCATTCGCTCGAATTGTTTGATACAGTGGTATAGCTTTTTCTTTAATGAAATAATCTCCTTATTTCAACAAATAAGTTACTACCTATGTAGTCAATTATTGCTTATTACGGTAATCTTCTGTTAGAAGACTATTTACAGCGATCAGCTTTACTTAACGCCCCCTAATTGCAAATAAATTTGTACCCCAAATCGAGCGTCATCCCAAATATTACAACGTTCGTTTACATTTCTTATCTTCTTCCGGTTTCTCCTAGCAGTGAGAGTACACTTTGCGCCATCTATTTCATTTTAGGTAACGAATAATACTTTTATTATTTTAACAGTTATACTCCTGTCTACCTGTAAGAAAGAATATACTTCACCTTTCCTATAGTAGAACTCAAGAGATTCTTCACCTTTTCGCTCAGTATTAATTACACTGACGTTCACTCGAAAACAGTTTTTTTTTTCAACCGTATACTCATATACATTAGAAGCACACAAAATTTCTTTATTTACAAGTAAGCAACTTTTCTTGGCCACAGCCATTACAATCTTTCAAACATCAATCTTTACAACAGCTTATTATCCAGCAGCTTATTTCCCGCCTCTTCCATTTTTCTCTTCTCTTGTTTTAACATTTGCTCCTTGCTATCGAGTCTCCCGCAAGCCGCTTTACTCCTTGTCTGTCAAGAATTCTCGTACACAGTACTGTTAGTATTTATATTCATGAGAATTATCGTACATAATAAAATGTTTTTATATTTATAACCACACCTACTGCCTTACATTATTCACGGATTCCAAACTTTGTCTTCCCCTACAATTCTTCCCCTCGATTGTTATCTCCATCAAAAAAATTTGCGAACATTTGTCTAAAAATGTGACAAACCTTCTTGCACATTTTCTACAAACGTCTATTCTCAACTATCATTTATTGAAGAATTTTCTTTAGCATTTTGTCCGTCCAATTTAAATTCTTCATCTTTCCTAGCCTCCCGTATTCCTAAAATCTAAGTTTTATTTCAGTAGTAGCTATCTTCGTACCCGTGAACTTAGAATTTCATTGCTAGAATTGGATATAGAAAGCTTCAAGTTACGTAAGATTTGTCTCAAACAACACCGAGTCGGAAAAATATGCCGGAAATTCCATGACTATACCATTTTACCGTTGAACATGTCTCATGAAGAGAGTCAATTTTCAACATGTTTAAAAACGGACGCGTGGGGAGCTGAGGTGGGGGGGGGGGATTGAACTGAGGGCAGCTTCAACTTCAGCTTTGTCTTCTCTTCTTTCTTCAGCGTGAGTATCCGATTCTTGGGTTCTAATAACTTTAGCTGTTCGTGCTCTGCTAGAGCTACACCTTAGGTCTGGTTTACGTCTACGAGGCATGTCAGAAAAGAAGACAAAATAAACTGATGCCAGAATCTTTCAGGCAGACAGAAAGTAATAGTACATTGCAGCGCAAATCGACATCTATACTAAATAATAAGGTTCATCTGTAAATGAAATTTATTAACAGATCACACACTAACTGACTGCGAGTGAAGCACAGCCTGAGTGACTGATTTAACATTACAGACTTACACACGCATCCGTCTGCAAGTCATCATTAGATAAGTTATGAATACTTCATGTCTAAAAGTGGTATTCATACCGGAAAAATTTATCCTGAGTTTTTTCTAAACATACAAAATATTTTCTTGTCAAGTGCCATCAATATCGGTATAACCATTTAGTGGTCAAAAAGTAACAAAAAACAGACTTATTTTCGCATTTATAACATTATTAGTGTAGATCACACATAAACTGCCTGCGAGAGACCCAAATCCTGAAGGACCAGTATAGCGTAAATGAAGTATACGTTTAGGCACTGTTCGGCCACCTACTATTTGCCATGCATTCCACCCCTGAATATAAGGGACCTACATTTTAATACGGACTCCGTACGACGGAACTCCCAGGCTTGGCTCACACGATGAAAAACAATTTTTAAAAGTTTTTTTGTTCCTTTCGGGATTTGAACCGGAGACCACACGGGTAATGTTTGAAGCACATTACTCACTGCGGTACCAGCCCACTCTGTTAGTAGCCATTCCAGAGACATAATGTGCGTCTGTCTTTCACAGTTCGGTTAGTTCTTCGTAATTCCATGACAATATGTATTATCTGCACAGAAAATAGTATCATGTGTCCTTTCTAAAGGCAAATAGCATCTTGTGACGAAACCGTGAACATTACATACATTTTGTAAGTTGGTAATGTGATCTCAGATATGCTAATAATGTCTTTGGAGCTGGGAAGTTGACTAGCGCGGATTGATACGTAAGGTGCGGTGGAGTAAGGTACAGTCGGTTGAAATAAGCGTGTCGTGGCCGCGAGTGTTTGTTCCGTGTGTACGCTGTAATAATCCGCTATCGCGGTATCACCGATGTTCCGAAGGACACCATATAATGTGAACAGTACAGAAGTATTTTGTAGACTGTGTATATTGTTGTAAGTAATATGGTTTTCTGCAGAATGATTTGTTGAACTGCTACGGTACTGCTCCGCGTCAGTTGTTTAATGAATAATAACGGGGCTGCTACTCACTATTTCCCACCTTATTTATACTCGAAACTACATTCTTTGGTGACGAGGATTAGTTTTAGTGTCTGGTGGCTTGGTTTTGGATTATGTAACATAAGTGCACTAAAACGTCGTGAACTGTGAATGCTGGCACGTGTGTTTTTGTTTTAATTTGCTTTTTGCATGTGCCCTTTGACTGTGCGTTATTTAATTATCCAAACAGCGAAGCTTACCAGGCTGGTGATCGGACGGCATTCGAACTATTTATTAAAAGTTGTAAGTGAAAGCATTGGACATTGTGTCAAGTAACATAGCTCCACAACTGCAACGTCGTTAATTAATTAAAAGCCATAGTATCAACGTCTATACTCTTACAATCTCCTTGTCAAATTTCATCACGTTTAGATTAGCTGTTTAGCCCTGAAAACGTAACAGACAGACAGACAGACAGAGTTGCTTTCGCATTTATAATATTGGTACATAATTGTGCATCATACACCACGCACACACTTCAAAAATTCCTTTTTCATTCCTGTTTGAGACTTCGTTGCAAGACCATACTTCAGAGCCATTAGGTGTCAAATCGCTACGCGCTGAGTCTGGGTTCTCAGTGAATATTTAAGCCACAGTGGCAGAGTGTAAATTCACCGTGGAGTGGAGAAGGTCTTATACAGTAAGCAACTAAATCATAACGAGATTGAGTCGTGCATAATGTCGTAACCAACTTCCAGACAGCTGGACACGAGGGTTAAATTAATAAGGACCCACCTGGGGAAACTAAATTGTGATGAAGAGCGTGTGTAGCAGCAGGACCTTGGCACGGGTAGAGGTCGTAAATCGCGCTTAATGACTGATTTGCGTGCGAGTGGACTGTTAGTGGCGCATTCCCTCACGCGGCGCCGTGACGTGCGATATCATCGACTGGGCACTGTGCGCAGCGCGGCCAGCCTCTGCTCCACTATATATTCACGCAGACGGATAAGCCGCCCTGCCTTGTTTATGTTCTGTTTGTGGACGTAATGTTGGCTCGGGGCTAATGTATGGAACACCGGCACGACACGTCAACCGTCTCTCGCGACGAGGCCTCTATCGCCGAAATTGATATCAAATGCAAACATGACGCAGAATTGTCGCCGTTGAGATTGTTTCACTCAGGAATTTCACACTTGCTATTTATGGGCTTTGGGCTAACGTTGTTTATTAACATACATGATTTATAGCTTTACCGGCTATGCCGCGTCGTTTATTGGATTATCTAAGCTTTCGGCTGTTATACTCCAGCCTTCTTCAGAGATACTGTTTATATTTATGTTCACATAGCAACAGTCGTCAAGCATCGCAGAGGAAAAGGCCGCTATCTTCGTTGATGTTGTTGGAATTCCTTAAGATTTCTGCTGCCTCTTCCACACGTCAAGGCAACCACTGGTCTTCTCTCCATAGCAGCCTCGTGTCTTGAAATTTTATTTCATGCCCGGTGTTAATAGCATGGTGAACGAAGGCAGATTTGTCACTGTTGTTATATTTGTAGTGGCGGATATGTTCTTTAAGTCTCTCCGCCACTGTGCGACCTGTCTCGTCGATGTATACACTGTCACAGCTGCAGGGGATTTCGTAAACACCCGTACGCTGGTGTAGGTGTAATCTGCCTTTACCCTGCATAATTACTGGCCAAGTTTGCAGTGAGCTTTATACACCATTCGCGCCTCTACCCGCTTAAACAGTTTCCCAATTCGGTCAGTGATACCACGTATGTATGGAAGACATGCGAATTTTGTTGGCACTTTGGTATCATGAGATAAGTTGACGTCTTCCATGGGTTTTTAGGTCTGAAAATCCTTTTGATGTCTGATTCACTATAGGCGTTGGCTCGGAATATTTTTGTAAGAGTTTCCATTTCTTCATTCAGACTTTCCGAGTCACATACTGTCCTCGCTCTTAAATTCAGTGATGTTAATACGCCTCTCTTCGTTGCCGGGTGATGGTACGACATGGCATGCAGATAAACGACGCGGCAAAGCCCGTAAAGCTATAAATCATGTACAAAGATGGAAGTCTTAAGAATCATTTAATAACGTCATAATCATCAGACGTTCGATCCATTCTTGAGCGTCCTGATCCCGTTAAGTATGTCACAACACTCTTCACCCAGGTAGAATTTTCAACTTCCGAAAGAGCATGGGGATCTTCTTTACTTGCTTTTCATCCATCTGGTCAATTGTACTTCCTTGTGGTTTTCCTTTATCTTCCCCTCTACTATCAATTTCATCAAATTTTCACCGTCTCTTCCAGCTGTATGCATGAAGAACTGGAGGATTCTCTGCATAACTCTAGAACAGGGGTGTCCAAGCGGCCTTGAACTTTTTTTCGGCCCCTGAGATTCATCCCACTTTTACAAAATATATTTATTCTATAATCGCCAAAGTAGTGAAAATCAATGTATTAAAAAAATACATTATTTTTGAATCCAAATATTCAAGAATTAACTATAGAAATTATGAGAAAAAATAATATTGATTTTAAAATATTGTTCTTGCGAATATATGACAGCTATTGCTGTTTTATTTATGAGTTTACAGTTTGAAGAGTAACATATAAGTAGACTATGTACGTAGGAGTTATGAATAATTAATGTTGAGTTAATATCCTTGGACCATAGATTTTATTATTGTGTTATAATATCGCAGAGAGTATCTTGGACTGCATGATGTCGTGATGTAGTAACAAGAAAAAGTGTTAGCCTCAATATGTAATAATTGAGTGATGAATAAAGAAAATATATAAATATAAGAATAAAAATTAATAACAAGAAATAGTATTCTTACAAGTTATGAGTTAGCAGAACAATTAAATTATAATCACTCCAAAAAAATGTCTATAGTTGGTCTAAATCTAATATTGGTATGTAATTTCATATGCGGCCCGCGGAGTTGTGATGCATTTCCAAAGTGGCCCCAAAATCATTTGAGTTGGCCACCCCTGCTCTAGAAAATAGATTTTTTTAGTTTATTTGTAATGAACAATTCAGTTCATCTTCTGGTCTAAGCTACGTGGAGAATTCTGTGCCAGTACCAGATTCAATAGTCAACAGATCTACAATTTAATTTAAATTAATACAATTGCGATGGAGCGCTCCAGTGACAATCTCCTTATACCCCTATCTTTCTCCTTTCCTCTTCCCACCTAGTTTTGCCCTCTACTAATCTGAGCTTTAAATTCTTTCAGTGTTTTTGGTAAATTATTCATCATTTCCATAGGTAACTTATTCCCTGACACCCTTCCCTGCGAAAAAAAATACGCTTCAACAAACTCTAGTCGGTATTATTTGATTAAACTTAATCGTAAGGGTAGCTTGATCTAATGACGGGAGTCAAAACGTGACTATCTGAATCTTAGTAAACAACTAAGACCACGTGACATTATTACTGTCGTAAATGATTTTGAGAGGCTATAGTGTTAGCATTATCCCAAGAAACAACAATACGTATTATTTTAAACAGAAAATATCCTATCCTGTCAGTTTGACAGGGTAAGAAGACCAGATTGCTTTTGTTTCGAATTCAGGATGTAACATTTTTGCGGTGCCCTAAACATAAGAGCAGGACAGGCCAACACGTTGACGTTAATGTTTCGCAGGCTGCCGCACAAATAAGGGGCACATATGCAGTGAATGCGGTAGAAGCGTTCATAGTAAGTAAAGTTCTTTACTTATGTCACACAAATTGTCTCTCAATATTTTGATGGATTTCATGTCAAGCATAAATATTCTGTAACTAGAGTTAAGACCGTTACACATGCAGCAAAGCTTTAAAATACATATTAAGAACCACATCATGAGTTGTGATAAAAAAAACTACGTTTCTACATAATAAAATATAATCTTACCCCTCGCTGTTTTGCTGCTCTTCCTCAGCAGGTAATAGCAGATAACAAAATGTACATTGATAACGCATCTCCTAGTCTTTTTTTTTATCACTGCACTCAGTTTCTACAACTTGTAATTAGTTCCACAAAAAAATGATGGAAATTTATATTGTTATGAAAACATTTCTAAGGAAACTCTAATTTCAAAACACGATTTATTTAATCGATACATTTCGTAGTTATCTACGGTTCATGTAAACTTTATCTGACTTTTTAATAAACCTCCCTTTTTCTTACCTACTATCAAAGAATTATTAGGTTATGTTGCGCCTGAATTTAGTATTTGTTTCAGAGAATAGATCATTACACGATTTTATAGAATTAAAGGAAATACAAGTGCCAATAAAATCAAATGCAGTTATTTCTTTATTTATTTTTATTACTGCATCAGCGGTGTAAGAACAGTTCCGCTACGGTTTGTAGCTTAATCTGTGGTTTCACTAAAATCATTGTTGGATTTTGTTTTCTCTTACAGTATAATTCGGGGGTAAACCGGCTATGGCCGTAATGATTACGACCTGTATGGAACCCCATTTGATCTTCTTATTAGTAACAGTTATTTATTTGAAATTTCCGATTAGCCAAGAAGCGCTTTGGTGGCAGTCAGTATAACTAACACTTCAGGCATTATCGAGACCACCGAAAGTTGTCGCTCTATTGAGGTGCGCAGTCTTCAGACTTAACGCATTTTATTAAAGAGGATTGTAAATAATAGCAAACAGCGCGAGTGTTAAAGTCTTTTTAGGTGATCAAATGGAGATACACCACTAAATTCTATACACAATAGACATGTAAAGTATAAATGAATTTCTTTATAGTATTTAACTTGTCCTTATGAGACATTCAGCTAATTTTACACCTTAGATTTTTAGAAAATAACTGAATTACTTGACGTTAAAACAGCAGTAAAATTGCAGTAATTGATTCATTCTGAAGTGGTATAAAAAGTTACTGCTTCTAGAACGACAAAAATTTAGGTAATACGTTTAAGGGAGTATATCAGAAAAGTGCTTTTGAAACAAAGGAACCATTCTGCAAGCTTAGGAGTAAACACTTAAGAAACTTATGAAAAAATTAATGTGCGCTACTCCAATAAAACGTAAATGTTGCGCAGTAACATTGTGATCGCAAAAAGCTTGAAATGCTGCAAATTTATTTTGAATATTTAAACATATCCATGCAAATACACCTGTAGAGTTATCTTTTTCAAATATGAATCTCTCTACCTCAATTTTTTTCCAGCTAAGATTTCTTAAAACTTGTATTGATTTCTTGATACTTCCTCCTGAAATAAATAAACACATTAAGTTTCCAATCTGCAAAACTTCTGTGTATATTACTCAGCACTAATTAAGACTGATGCAACTTCGTAGAACATAAAAGCACATTTTTGACGAAACGACTAGATTACATCTCCATCTTTTCCGGTAATTATATACCCTGGAAAAAAATAACAGCGCTGTTTATGGAAAACAATGGCTCTTAACTTTGACCCATTGTACAAAAATATGGTTTTACTGGCACCAGATATATATATTTTCTTATTCAATATCTTCTGGCAGGTAACTAACAGGATACTGTGAGGTATGGTTAATTCTGTTCAGCAGGAAGAAGTGAAGACTATGTCGTTTTGTTATTATAAACTGTTGAAAGACCGTTGGGTGAGCGGTAACGCTCTGGGCATTTGGGAGGATGCGGGTTCAAATGCCAGTCCAGAATAAAGATTTCTATTACCATTGTTTTCAAATCATTCCAGGTCAATTTCGGGATGGTTCCTTCAAAAAGGCCATGGCCAAATTCCTTCCCATCATTATACCCAGTCGTCTCCCCTCACTATAATAAATTCTACGAAGAGTAAAGAAATTAAAAATGATCGGTGTTTAAAATCCCAGAGTAGTGCGAACATCACAAGTTGATAGTTTGGAATCTCGTTGGGAACTCTAAGAGAGGTACAGGAAACCCGAAACATTGTCTGATATGACTCGTAACTATGCTACAGCCAAACGGCCAAAGTTGAAATTTCATAAAAATCTTTAAAAAAATATTTATCAAGTAATCTATAGGCGAAGAAATTTTCAGTCATGAGAGCAAAGAATGTATCATACAGGTTTAAGAACGTACGTAACATGTCTCTTTCACACGCCAAGAAGTTGCCTCAGGGTAGAATATCTTTCAGACACGACATCATCGATACGGTTGCGAACAAACAGTAGATAAGCCTAGGTGGAGCTGACGTCGCAGGTCCCCGGAATGGGGCGTTATCACCCTTCGCGCGCAATGAAGGCGGGCTCGCGATCGCGCGCAAAACGTCAACAGTCGTTTGGCTTATCGCCACCACTCAGCTGAGACCCACCGCCGCCCTGTTCGACGAGTCCTCCTCACATTCAGAGGGCGGTGCGCTCGCGCGGCTGGCTAATGAAAACGCCGCTTGTTCCCTTCTGGCGGGCGCGGCCATAAACATGGCAGTGCCCCACGCCCGCTATTATGATATAAAACCGGACGGCCGCGCATAAAACTCGGCCGTTAAAAGGCAGAGTGCATTCTAGCGTCCAGCACAGCAGACATTCGCCAAGTTATGAGCTCTTGCCCGACGCGCTTTGGCGTCGTTCGATTGTCCGCCCATTTAGCCGCGAGGGTGTGTGTGTGTGTGTGTGTGGGAGGGAGTGGTGCTGGTGAACGAGGACGACCGACCGAAAAAAAGGAGTGAGGGTTGAGTGTGGGGCAGGAGAGACAGCAAAAAGGGAAGCACGGCGGTGAAAAATCGCCGCGAACCAGCTTGGCAGCGCGCGCTATCTTTGTGTGTGCTGCGGAGAGCGGCGACCGCATGCTGATGGACTTATCAAGTACTACAATGAATTAAACTCAGTCCCACAACATAATAATTTATGGGGCGTCATAAAAGCCAGGCGTGGGCGGAGCAGAGCGCGGCCCGACAAGTGTCGAAGCGGCCGTGAGTTACGGTCCACAATAGCAGATAACGGCGAGGAGATTATTTGTGTTGACATGGCCCGGGCCGGGCCGGTCGCGCTCCACAGATATATCATCGCCCATCCTCCAGGTCACCCTGCAGCTGGAACCAACACCAGAAGCCTTCGGAGCCACTGGCTAATTACCTAAGGGAGGTAAACACCAACATCACAACAATGTAGACTGGAGTTTTTCTCGGATTTGTATACAAATAAAATTGTCTCGGGTAACTGAGTCACTTCACAGTATCGGTAGAGCCTATGTCCGGCGAAGCATCGTGTTTTATCTGTGGACTCACTCGGTCAGTTACCCTGGGAGAATTTTATTTAACCCGGGATTAGTCGTGCCTATTGTTGTCACGCGATTACTCCCGTGTTAGATTTTTTCTAACAAAGATATTTTTTAAGATTTTGGTTGTAGGTTCCATACAAAGATACAGTTAGCAAGTAAATTGCTTTTTTATTATTTCCAACACATTATAACTACATATAAACATTAAATGAACCATACATCTTGCTTTAGTTTTAAATTCGAATTTTTTGCTTCCCCTTTTACACCTGGAAGCTGTCACAATATTTTGACGAACTGTTTTTGATGGAAGGGCTTTGTGCTTGAACCATTTTGTTTTCCCATCCCAACTTAGATACATATTACGATTTGCGTAAGTCAGGAATACAGCAGATGCAGTTTCCGAATCGCTGCCAGACTGATCTGTTGCTGTGTCTGTCTCTTCATGTTCAGACTGTGCATCGATATCTGAAGACAAACCTCTATGTGGATATATTCGTCCAGTGGTTCCTCTAGCCACATCAATAACTTTTCGTTTGACATGACGTTTTCCTGTAAAATTTTATATATTTTCACATCTGACATAGTATGTCATGTACTTGGTGTACACAACTTCTTCATTCAATATATAAAAACTAATAAGTATACCTTTTTTATAAACCACGTAATACGTGCAGAACACTTCCACGAGAAGAAATTAACCTAATCGCACGTCACTAGCACAGAGAAACAGACTAAAAGAGAAGCAAGGTGGTGTTTCACGAATGCACACGGTATTGTTACGCGAGAACTCCCGTGTGAGAAATAATCTAACAATGCACACTGCTTCAAACAAAGCCGCTACCAGCAGGCTTTTCTTGTACTTGGAGCCACGAAAGACACGTGGAATGAAGGTAGAGATATCAAAGAAAGCATTGCTAGATCAACACTTCAATATCTTTCAAATATATTGTAATATTTCAATAAAATCATCAATGTTAGATTTTATCTCACGCGCAAGCGATCCCGGGTTAATACAGTTAGCATACAATTTAGGTAAATATATTAAAGTTGTTCGTGCCCGACCATCCTCATTCCGTATTAGCTGGATTTCTCGAAATCACTTCAGGTGAATGCTAGAACGATTCCTTCAAAATGCTATGACCGAATTCCTTCTCTCCATTGGTCTAATAACTGAACACTGACAAGCCCTGTAGCTCTAAACACGAAAAGAGGATCAATTTTTTTTATGAATAATTGTCACGCCAATGCAATTGAATATGTTGTTTTTATTTTCCGAACGCGTTTCACATCATTCTCTGAAGCATCTACAGCGGTTCTGCACTTTTCGTTGCTCATATTTGTTTGTAATTGTATATTGTTTCAGCATCAGTTGTATCTGTAACAGCAGTTTGCGTAACAGGTATTTATTGCATCTTTATGAGTAATTTCGAGTACTTTCACTGCACTAAATATAAGCCATCAGAAATCAATGTACTATACCAGTAATTTCGTAGAACTTTCACTGCACTAAATGTATGCCATCAGAAATCAATATACTATAGTGCAGTGAATGTGCTACGAAATTATTCATAAAGATGCAACAAACACCTGTAATACAAACTGCTATTACAGATGCAACTGATGCTAAAACACTGTACAATTAGAACCAAATGTGAACAATGAAAAATACAGAACCTCTGAAAATGTTTCAGAGAATAAAGTTAAACGCGTTCGGAAAATAATAAAAAAAAACAACAACAACAAATTCAATTGCATTGGGGTGACAATTATTTATAAAAATTGATCCTATCGCAATTGAGGAAATGGTTCACAATATTCAGACGTAAAGAGAAATCATGTTTGCCACTTGCATTACACCAAATAATTAAGATGGTATTTCAAACAGAAATATAGTAATAATAAAAGGTATTTTAACGTAAAGTTTAAGTCATTCTACTTTCATTATACTGATATCAATGAGAGTGAGGCTAATTTTCGATAAACGTATTTACTGCGCCTATTTCCTTCCATGGTTGTAGATCCGGCTAGTTTTGACAAAAATGCCAGGGCTGAATTCCTTCCCGGCTCTAATAACCTCGATGTTGACGTAGCATGTAGTCCTAAGAAAAAAAATTAAACATAAATAAACCTCTCTAATATATCTGGGACTCAAGAGGGAAATTCTAATTATTTAAGGCCAATGAAACAACATGACGAGAGTTTTCTTAATCGGTTGTGCCTATTCCATGGTGGCATTTGTTTGGTCAACGAAGATTCGCTGTGCCGAAAAATGGTCCGATAGCTTTTTTACCCTGTACATGCTGGACTTAAATGCAACTGATGACTAGCTCTGTGATAAATCAATTTAAATGTTCTCGAAAACACGCTACACGCGCAAAATCGCTTTGTTGCTCTAAGATTAAAGCCTGCCGATGGGAAACCTCTTTTAAGCTCAGACGATAAAGCTAACCAATGGAAGGAATACATTGAAAAAATGTATGATGGGGATGACTTCAACACAAATAGCAATAATTGAAAAGGAAGGAGATGTCAACATTGATGACTTAGGAGATCCTATTTTGAGGACAGAATTTGATAGAGCTCTGAATGACTTGAAAGCAAATAAGGCAGTTGGAATTGATGATATCCCGGCAGAACTTCTTAATATACAGAAGAATGGAAAGGGTAGTAGAAGGGATTGTAGGTGAAGATCAGTTTGGGTTTAGGGGAAACCGTGGTACAAGGGAAGCAAGTCTGTCTTTAAGATTAATACTTGAAGGGCGGATCAAGAAAAACAAAGATACTTTTATGACGTCTGTTGATTTAGAAAAACCTTTTGATAATGTTAGGTAGGAAAAAATGTTGAAAAATTTAAAGAAGCCAGGTTTAAAATATTGAGATAGAAGAATACTTTATAAACTATATAAGAATCAAGCGTCTATAATAAAATTAGAGAATCATTAGTGACATGCATCAGTTAAAAATGGTGTGATACAAGATTTTTGGGCCAGCGTTATTACAGAGGCTGTAGAAATAAGATTAACTGATTTATTAGTCAACAGGGACACTGGTTATCAACTCAGTGCGGCCTGGAACCCGGCGATTAAAATGCTGAAACAGTTTCGCGCCGGTAACGAGCAGAAGAGCGGATGACGTAATCGCGTTGTGTTGGTTTTTGTCTTCCACCGTATCCGTAGCAGCGGCTGAATAAACAAACAGTTAAACATTGACATTTGGTTGAGAATGAAGGCAGAGATGGACGCCTTCGAAACGTCCCGCAAATATGACATCTTAACACGGCTGGAAGCCCGAGAAAAATATATTAAGATTGTAGTCTTTCCCCGTTAATATTCAACTTATATGTAGAGGAAGCGATAAAGGAAGTAAAAGAAAATTTTAATGTGGCGCAAGTGTTCAAGGAGAAAAAATCGGTATGCTACGATTTCTGATTACATTTTCTTATTAGCACAACAGGATGAGGATATTGAGAAATTACTGAATGGCATGCACAAAATACTGAAGGAAGAGTTTGGACTGAAGATAAATCGAAGCAAGACAAAAGTGATGAAGTTTAGCACAAATGATACCAATCACAGTAGATAAAAATAGGATCGGATGCAATAGGAGAAGTAAATGAATTCTGCTACTTGGGAAGCAAAATTAAAACTGATGGACAAAGTAGAAATGATGTTAAAACAGAATAGCACTAGCAAAAAGGCCCCTCATGAAAAAGAGAATATTTTCAAATATTGATCTAGGATTTAGAAAGAAATATTTTAAACTCTATGTATAGAGCACAGCAGTTTATGGTAGGAAAGCATGGACTTTAGGAATACAAGAAAGAAAGAAAACTGAAGCATTTGAAATGTGGTGTTACAAAAGAATGCTGAAAATTAAGAACGCTCTTGCCTCGCATTCGGGATAACGCGGGTTCGAATCCTCGTTCGGGCATCAAGATTTGGGTTTTCCATGGTTTCCCCAAATCACTCCAGGAAAATGCCGAGATACTTCCTTCAAAAGGCCATGGCAAATTCCTTCCCGTTCCTTGTCCCCAGTCCCATCCCACCTCTAATGACCTCGACGCCAATGAATCGTAAAGCCATAAGTAAAAAAAGGTAAGAACTGTAGAGGAAGACAGAGATTAGAATATATGAAGCAGATAATTGAGGATGTGGGTTGTGAAGGGTATGTAGAGGTTACCACAAGATAGGAAGATATGGAAGATTGCATCAAACCAGTCGAAAGACTGATGACAAAAGAAAAAAAATCTCTACGGTGTTGTAGGTGGTTTCCATTTTGTCTCTTTCTTCATACTGGTTTCTTCGTATATCATTTGATTATGTTTTATGAATATTATATGGGCATAGATAATAACTGGTGTTATAAGAACAGATAATAACAGGTGGATCACCCCTTCTACTAACCTGGTCAAGTCCTGAATGTTGGAAATTCCTTATGTCACCGATGCTCAATTTAGTTATCCTTGTTGCAGACTTTGCCATAACGACCTGAAATAATGGAGCGGGCTTATAAACATTTTTTAAGGATGGAATTTACAAATTTCAATTAGAGAGTAGTAAAAGTATTCATTATATTTGCTTAAAAACATTTATAATATTTTTGATCTTTGAAAATCTTCACGGATATATAAACACAATATGTTTGCAAATTACATTAATTCCAGTTAAAAGTAATTCTACTCAAAAATAGTCACAGTTTATTCAATCAAACATGTCAGATTAAATTAAGTAATGAAACACGTAATGCTATAAAACATTGTATTTTTTTTAAGATCTGCACGTAGGACTGCAATAGTCGCTTACTATATGACTAATTTCAAGTTAATTGTGTAAACGTATAAAAACGTATATAAACGTTAAAATTTGTTAAACATAAATAGTCGGCAGCAGCTCACAAAAATTACTATTAATGTTTTATAGATATTTATAATGTTAAACGCCTTTATGCTATGTGTAATTACTTTTTTGGCATCGACTTCAGAAGACATAAAGTAATTGAAATAAAGAGTTAGAGATATTGGTAAGAATGATAATAATATTTAATGTAAACAATAATTTGACAGCATTCAAAATCAATCACCAGTGGTAAACGGAAACTTAATGCCAACAAAAACCTAACACTACAAACTCTATTCAAGTTAATAATCACAGACAAGAACGATAGGCACAAAGTACAACTAACACAAAAGCAAAATCTACTAAACTCATGGAGTGTACATAAATCGATAACATATAATGGGAAAAATTACCCATTCAGACATTTTCAAACTTGTGCCGTCAATGCAACCGTGACAGCAGCAAATAATATACCACGCAGACGAATGAATTTCAAGAAGGGGTACTGTAGGCATAACTTCATCAGTATTTCGACAGATGTATGTAACATGCTTTGTAGAAAAAGCTGAGATTTGCTGCTACCAAAACAAAGCAGAGGGAAAAAAATCGCATGCTGACGTCACGCGCCCAGACGTCTTTGGTGGGACACCAGTTGTTATGAGTAAATGAATTGCCAGAATACATTCAATAAGTTCGATTTTCTTAGCATTTTATTTTAAATAAAAAATTAGATACGCCCATTTAGTTAAAAATATGTGGCAAAACTTTCCGAATGATAAAAAGTGGAATAAAATTGTTTTTCACGATTCAATGAAGTCATTCCCATTGTTGCCATGGTTTACGTCGCTACAGACACTCTGTTCTATTATCTTTTGGTATTTCCATTGGACAGCACAGTTGAAGATAAGGCAAGTAAAAGTAAAAATAATTTAAAAAACACACACAAAAAACAAATAACATGGGTGGTATTTTTATTACACAGAATTTAATCTGAAAATTTTAGATTGTATTTTAGCCAGGACAGGTCAACCTATCATGCATGACCTTTCACCTTAAAAAACGGCAAATTCTAAACTCGTGACCTGGCCACAATAAGGTCACGGGCTTACAATATTGATACGTGAAATTTTTTGATCCAAGACCATACGAAAAAAAAAAAGACAGACACACCTTTTGACGCTAGAAATGGGAAGTATTATAGATACTTGACCATTTGAAACAAAAGAACTGTCATGGGCTTCCGCCGAGTAATAATAATTCAGAATGTAATAAACAAACTTTAAACTTTACTATTTTAGAATTAAGCTAAACATTATTTATTATGTTGTAAGCACCAAATGTAAATTTCAACGTAGATTTGTTGCTGATGATGCGTTGATGATAGGTGAAACGTATACAGTAATAAACCAAGGGCAGTTCAGTTAGTGTTCTCTATCAATAATTAATCAAAACTATACTATTTATGGCAAACATCAAAGGTTCCACGCTGTCTTCCACTAGTACTGTTTTAACAGCCACCGCCCCTCATAATGCAGAAACAAGACTTTAGTGAGTAATTGATGCCAATTGCGATGAAGGAATCCGTATTTTTGGACTCTGTTGTACAAGTACAATTTTTCCAATAGCAAATTGCTGTAGCAGTTGTGTTCATGTAACAAGTCATTTTCTAATCCTTGTAACTCATAGGTACTGTTGAAGTAGACATTGTACCTGTATAAACAGAACAACAGCAGACGGGAGAAAAAAAAAAGAAAAAAAAAGAAAAAAAAAAGAAATCATGGCCAAGACCGTAGGTATTTCAGTGTGTTAATCTAACTTCTAATCGGTATAAACAAATGAATGTTGCCAGATATATTAATGTTTTGTAAATTTTGTAGTTTTCCGATGGTGTCACCACCTATACAAAGTATCCAAATGTTGTTCGTAATATCTATATTTCGGCTTTTCTTTTCCGACAACGAGTATAAGTATGATGAATACTAAGGGGCAATATTCGGCCAACTTGATACATAATTGAAATCACCAGAGCCCTCCACCGGAATCTAACCGGATACTCTCGGAAAGAAGAGGCAGCAGACTATCCAGGGACGGCTTACTATCAGCTTACACAATTTTATCAGAGTAGCGATGGGCAAATGAGAAAATATATTGGTAAGTATCGTATTGGTATTTATTAACAAGATCGATAGGTATCGAGAGAAAAATATCGATATGTGCATATATCGATAATTTGCCTGAAGCTATAATTATTTTTTTAAAATATTCCCAAAATATATTAAAATATTTAAGAAAATTCGGAAAATTAAAGACACATTTGGAAAATATAGAGGCTTTTATTAATTTATCTATTTTTACAATCAGTCAAACCAGAATTTATCTGATGGAGGCATCAAAAGAGACTCTTTGTTTTATATGTTCCACCGTCAATTTATTCCTGCTATCCGGTACCGCCAAGTTAACTGCAGAAGCCACTCTTTCGGACGAAACAGAAGAGGCTTGGCATTTCAGATACTTCTTCGACGCATTACCTTCCTCATCAATGAAAAAAACCAACTGCAAACAGAAGCTGTAAATATAACCTAATCTTAACTTTACAAAACGGATACTTAAACAATATTCTTCAACTTGATTATAAATAATCTAACCGTTAAAATTCAAATATGTACCAAAAAATGACCTGTTATAATTAAACATATTTTTTAACCTTTTAACCGTTGATGAAATACTGTTAAATTACAACCAATTCACATTTTTTAAGACGCGTTCAGATCAGATATGTACATATATTTGTGCAATATGTATGACACACATGAAATTGGATACTGATTTTAGTTCGTACAAAAATATCCCATTGGTACTTAAAATTGATTCTCCAAATAAAATATCGATTTTTGATGTGTCTAGAACAAAAATATCGACGATAAATATCAATTATTTTATGAAAAAATCGATATTTCGATACACCGATGTATTTTTCCCAATTCTACATCAGAGCAATGAGAAACAGAAGAAGATTTTAAGAATAAAAATGTAGGCTATAGATACAGATTATTTTATGAAAAAATCGATTTTTCGATACACTGATATATTTTGCCCCAAGCCTATATCAGAGCAGTGAAAAACAGAAGAAAAATTTAATCCCTACTCGTTGAAGTTCGGTCCAAACTTTTTAATTTTTAGTTTTAGTGTTTCCATCAAATGGTGACGGTGCTGTAATTTGTAGGGCAGCTGCCTTGTAAGCCTGCCCGCGCGGCGGATGAACCTGCCGTTGTCGTCTTGCTGAAGACTTAGCCGGCCGGCTGTGGGTGATGGATGTGCGAGTTGCGTGCTGCCTGATTGATCGCACCGCTAATGCCTCCCCCTGTAACCTTCATCCATCTCACCGCCGCGGCGCCCGCCCACCACCTGACAGCCAGCCAGCTGTTTGCCGGCGACGCCACGCGACGCCAAGCGACGCCACGCGACGCCGACCACCACACGGGGCGGCCATTTTTTTTGGGGTGGATGTCATCCGTATGTTATCAGTTATCCAGCTAACGCACTACCGTTGACAAGCGGCCGTCCCGTCGCTCAAAAGCCGATAACGCGGCCGTCCGTGGCTGCACGAATTGATAAGGATAACGTGTGGCAGCTGACATTCGCTGCAAGAGCCCTGAAAGAGTTGGGGCAACACTCGCTCGGTTCCCATTTGACTCGTTAACAGTTTGCGGTCGTTTCGCGGCCATTAGACTACACGCAGTCCCAATACATTTAAACAATGAAAACATGACCGGAATATTTGTATAAATACTCTAATATGTGTGAAGCTCGGAAGTATGGATGTCTGATATACAGTACAAATCTACACCATCGCAACGGTTATGCTGTCCATCTGATAACTTGCTTCTCAACACCTTTAACCGGATTCCATCCTCGTTAAAGAACCGCATTGGGAGTTAGCTATAACAGAATAACTCAAAATGTTTCATATTAAGCGGCAAGTATGAAAGATAAACGAGGGGATCACTGAAAAACATCTTTTGCGGATCCACGACGCACTATTTCTGACATATGTCTGAGTTAGTGTTCTACTTCTGAGGTACTACGC
Source organism: Vandiemenella viatica (assembly GCA_031002005.1). Taxonomy (NCBI): domain Eukaryota; kingdom Metazoa; phylum Arthropoda; class Insecta; order Orthoptera; family Morabidae; genus Vandiemenella; species Vandiemenella viatica. The sequence goes on along the minus strand of JARYHS010011408.1, from coordinate 248,963,365 downwards.
AAATCTACATTACTACACATTTATAATCACCTTTCTGTTTCTTCGTTCAGACATCAAGCAAAATCTACCAGACCAATTTGGAGAAAATTTACACAATTTGAGAACTTACGGTCTAGCTTAAAACCTGCGGATACTTGTGACAATACGGAGCAAGAAATGAGAATTCATTCGTTCCGGGAACACATAGGCGCCGCAAATCACACTGCTTTTCAGGTGAACACTCCTTTACGAGGTACACTAAATAGATCACGCTAAAACACAGATACACATTCCACATATTGTATTGTGAAAATATTGTTTTTTGATTACCTAAATTTGGTTATTTATTTCTTAGGTTTTCCGAAATATAACAGGTTATAACTCACGGAGAACGATAATCAAATCACTTCATCACATATTAATACTCCAACATGAGTAACGAAAATACGTAATTTATTTTAGGTAAAGGTTTCAAAGAGATATATTAAAAACGTATATGCTTTTCTACCAGTAGAAAACAAAAGGCAAACGTATTACTACGCAAACGAAGGTCTGCAGAAGTAAAGCAGGGCTAAAATGCTTGTTGCGAGCCGACAGTGCAGCCAACATCATACGTAACCGAGGTCAAACATGGGGTGCAAAATGAGCTGTTCGCGGATTAAGTCGTACCTGCCAGTTTAATAATATGGACCAGTACTGTAGCCGACTATGGAAGGGGGCACCTATAAAGCAAAACGCACGAAACATAAAACAATTCATATCCATCTGACAACAAAGATACCAAATAGACGAAAGAAAAAGTTGTCTTGATTGGAAAAGTCAGTAAACATCTAAACATATCATCAACTAGCAATCAAGTCGATCATGGAAATACAATATATCTTTCCTTTCCCGAAAGAGAACATAATTACAGGCTGGAAAAAAAATACTGAGGCATCCAAACCATAAATATAGCGTAAAATCGCAAGTAGTAGAAAAAACGAATGTAAATTAAGAAAAGAAACAAATTCAAAAACAAAAACATCCAAAGGCTTTCCATTAAGGCCTCACCTTTGGTGAGACCAAATATAGTTTTGCCCCCAAGAGGATAAAAATATGGCGCCCTCAGTGTCCCCTGTTTTACCTGATCCGATACAGGAAATATGCTAACGGCATCAGAACTGCACTTAACATGACTGCTAAGGACAGCGAGAAATAAAAAAAAATAAGCTAGATTCGCTGATATAATTAGATATTCAGATCAGGTATTATCAATATGCTTCTTCTGATCCCGCTAGGAGCTTATCCGTTCTAGTTTAGGTGAAATGGAACAGTAGATAGTGAAAGCAATCATGATTTTGATAAACTGATCCAGGGCCAGTGAGTAATACGGGTAAGGTGAGTAGTGGTACCCACCTGGGAAATTCGGGATGGATATCTTACCCACCCGGAATTTGAGAGTGACCGAACGTGCGACATTCATAGAAGTACAAGAACTGTATGAAAGAGAGCAGACCAGCTGAACATAGACATGCATTTAACAGACTGCACATCGATAATGTTGCAACGTTAATAACATTGCAATATTACTAGTATATAGTAACCTCACTGATGAACTTGATTTACAAAAACCTTTGAATCAGTTCATTTCCAAAAACTCAAAGTGTAGTGCAATTTTTGCATGGTGTAGTTAATACTGAGTAATAATAAATTTAAATGATACTATTACTGAAGGACTGAAGGTTTGTACGCAGTTGAAATATATTATTAATAATCTAGTGACATATTGGGTGCGCAGACTTCCTCGGTCGTTGTCGATGTTATCTTGATTGTCCGAGTTGAATCGCGTCAATTTATCGAAACATAACTTTTCGGCCATCTTTTGTTGCCTTCTTCAGAGGACTGTTCTCTGAGTGATGGCCGAAACGTTAGGTTTCGATAAATTGACGCGATTCCACTCGGGCAACCAAGATAACATAGTGACATATTTCCAAACTATTTAAACTATTTGATTGTTTCCTACATTTCTTTAAGGTATTTGTTTTCATGATTATTACTATCTTCTTCTTCTTTTTCGTTTTTTCCACTATTTAAAACGTGGTTCTTAACTCTGGAGAGTATTCTTCTTAACCCAATATTTCTACAACCTTGCACTGTTGTATTTTCTTTTCCATTTCGCCCCAGAACCGGGGCACAGTGTTTTGGCTGTTATTGATTGTAGAGGATCTGATGCTTTAATAAACCTTCTGTAGTTATCCCTGCTGTAAATCTCGCTGAGATCAACTTCCAGATGTTCGAGATCTTTCCTCGTCCACTTTGCGTTAACCGCTTCCCTTAAAGAAAGGGTGCTAAAGATGTTGGATATACGTTTATGATTGTCCATCCAAATGTTTTAGATTTTTAGACAAGATAACCAAATAACAATTTCAGAGGGATTCCTCTTCTTCTGACTGCCCACACGGGCGTAACACGATCTACCGGCCCTGCACTGATTTAGTTTAGAGTCTATAATCAGTGCAGCTCTCATCTTGATACATCCCAGCTCATATGACGGTTCTGAAGATCCATCACCCACAGAGAACTACAGATTTACCATCACCGTAACATCTGAATTTTAAAGAGGCAAAATACGGAATAGTGTGTTTCCATCCACAATTTCCTGTCGTACCACACCAAAAATCCAATTTCTCATGCCTACCAGACGGCAAGAACTTGAACCCATAAAGTTTTTTTTAATGTAATTTCCACCATATCTACGACTAGGCAATATGTTTTGACTATTCAGCATCTCAGCAAGCAACGTATCATAGCTACGGTTGAATATTCTGCATGTCACCTAACTGTTGGATCTAGAATTGCAGCTAGTAGATTTCAGAGCCAAATATTGACTACCAAGACAAAACTGTTTGGTCACTCACTTCGATTTTTTTATTTTAACTGCTTAACGTCTCTCAACAGCGAGGTCCTTAGAGACGGGAAACGATGGGGGGCAAGGAATGGGAAGGAATTCGGCCATGACCTTTTGAAGGAAGCATCCCAGCATTTGCCTGGAGTGATTTGGGAAACCATGGAAAACCCAAATCTGTATGTCCGGACGGGAATTCGAATCAGCGTCCTCCCGATTGCGAGACCAGAACGTTACCACTCACCCACCACGCTCAGTAATTTTCCATGACATCTGGTGATTATTTATCGGTGGTACTCCTACTGTAACTAATACCACGTTAGTATGACAACACAATGTGGTTGCGCACAATTTCATAACTCACCAGTTCATAATAATTTATTACTGGGCACAGTACAACATTTCATACCGTAAACGAAAACTGTTAACATCCTGAGCTGAATTGAAACAAAGCATAAGTTTTCTGCACCTAGGACTGCCAGAAACACTGTACGACGTAAGGGTGAATGTTGTTTCCATTGTCTCACGGTACGGATACCGAAACTTTGCTTTAAACCCTGATCGACGCTTTATTTGGATCGAGTGGGGCGGAATCAACGGACAGGAAACGTTGGCAGTAACACCGACGATAAATCACAGCCGATGAAGTGCGGACAGATCGTTAAAGGGGAAGAAAAGTCGTCTGGGTTTTCGGTTACAGGATCACCCGTCGGCCCATTCATTCGAGGCGGAGAGGTAATTGCTCAGCCGAAGAGAAGGAGTGCTCTAACTTACGCCGGCGAACTGAATTTATTACCTTTATAGATCAGTATTTTGTTTCGTCCGTTACCGGGTTTGCCCGCCCTTTTTTTACCGCCTCCCCCTTCATAACTCGATAACTCCGAGGCGAGAAAAAATTTATCTGTAGCGCGGCCACACTCCCTCACCCACGGGCTGCGATGTATGGGCGCCAATCCATCTTCCAGACATAAACTGCCAATAAATTGCCGGAGCTTTCAGAATTATGGGGAACTTTCCAAGTCATATAATTTCCCTCCACCCGTTTCCTCCGTGTGGGCCGCGGGGCTTATTCGCCAGGATTAATGGAGAAATGTTCAACTTTATGGTCGGCTCGTGTCTATAGATTTTTCACGACGCCGGTTCCCAAGTGAATAATTGCCGCGCGGGAGATTCGCACCGGGGGCCGTTCTGGTGGAAGGCTGTTACGAGCAGCGGCCCAAAGTGCGCCGTATATCAGGCGGCTACCGCGGAGGGCCTGACTCGAGAAATAGACCGCCGCAGGTAAGACTTGTTCCACAAGTAGGCCGAGACACGCCAAGCCCTCCTTCTGGCAAACAGACTAATAAGGAAATAAAAGTCCGCATACGCTGAGTGAAGAGATGATACCCAAAATAATACAAATTCACACACAGAAAAGCCTACTTAATCCGTAACTACAGCGTAAGAAAGGTGTCATCATCATCATCATCATCAGCAAGGGTTCTCTGCTATTCAGCAGGTCCACGCACAGTGACAGCTCTCCACACCTCCCTCTGTTCCGCCATTCTCTTAGTCTCTTTGTATTTCCCGTTTATCATTATATCATCAATCATTTTCTTCCTTCGTCATCCTCTTCTTTTCCCCCCCGTTCACAACCCCCTACAGAGCAGTTCTAAGCAAGCACTCATTCCTCAGCACATGCACAATCCAGTTCCTTTTTCTGTTATTGTTTTTATGAGTTACCTTTTCTTTCCTGCTCTTTCCAGCACTTCCTCATTCCTCACTTTGTCCCTCCAACTTATTTTCTCCATATCCACAGTTCGAAAGCCTCCAGTCTCTTTATATCTTCTTTGCGTGGCGTCCATGTTTCTGCTCCATATAGTCTTACGCTCCATACAAAACATTTAGCTAGTTTTTTCATCAGGTTTTTATCCAACTTTCCACATAATAAATTCTTTTTAATGAAAGCTTCCTTTTCCATTGCTATTCTAGTTTTTACTTCCTTCTTGCAACTCATATCACCACTAACAATACTCCACAGATATTTGATGGACTCCACTTGTTCAATTATTTCTCCTTGTAGCGTTATCATCATTTCTTTCTTATTCTTCTCCACCATCATACATTTAGTTTTAGTCCTATAGATTTTTATACCGAATTCGTTACACCCTTTGTATAAAGCCTCTAACATTCTTTCTAGTATCTTGACACTATCCGCCAGCAAAACCATGTCATCAGCAAACCTCATGCAGCTAATCCTACATCCACCCATGCATACACCTCCTTTACCTCTCAAACTTCCTCTAAATATATCTTAAATAATATGTGTAACAAACAACATCGTCTTACACCTCTTCCAATCTTTCCCTCTTCTGTAAGGTCATTCCCCACTCTCACTCCTTGTTCGATGTATAATTTACTTATTAGCCTTCTTTCCTTCCAATCAATGCCTTTACTTTTTAGAACCTCCATTAACTTCACCCACTGCACTCTATCAAAAGCCTGTTCCAGGTCTATGAAAACCATGTAGCAATTTCTTTCCCTTTAAATGTATCTTTCACCTATTGTTCTCAGTAACCCAATAGCGTCTCTTGCATTTCTCCGTTTTTGAAATCCAAACTGTTCTTCAGCAATTGACATGGACAGTCTGCTAGATATTCGTCTATTCAACACCCTTAGTAATATCTTAGCTGCATGGCATAAGAGGCTAATGGTATTGAATTCTTCACATTTCACTGCATTCTTTTTATTTTCAATTGGTATCAACACTGTTCTAAAAAAAGTCTTCTCTCCTCTTTCATATATCTCATTGCACAAATATAGTATTTCTCTTCTTCCCTCATCTTTCAAGCTTTTCAGAATTTCAATAGGTAACTCATCGTAAAGTAAGGTATAATCAAGTAAAAAAAAAAAAGTTATCTTGAACTGTTTATCTTGTTTCCTTTATCATACCGTCTTCCTTTTTTATGGATCACATTTGTGGCTAAGTAAACTGGAGGTATGCCATTCGTTCTTAATTTTACATTAACACCCAAACAAATCCACGATCCGATTATACCGTGGGACCTATTAAGTTGTTACTACGTTAAAATACAAAAACGCGACCAAAATCGGTTTCTTATTGTTAACTTTCTCTTGTCATTTGCTAAACGATAAACGCATTAGATGCACTGTTAACAGACTGTCGTCAATAAATTTAAAACTCTGCATAAATTCAATTTCTTTATCTAAGTTTTCGAAGGTGTTTATTGTAGCTTCTGTTACTAACCAACATCTTTTTTTAGCTTAAACGTTCACGTCTGCGTAGTCTTCTATTATTACGACTGTTTCCAGGGTATAATGTCCTCATGTCATAAGAATTCGTTTATGAATTGACAGAATTTCTGGAAATTAATCTGAAAATTTGAAGTAATACTGGTTGGATTTATCCATAATGTATCTGCTTTCATCACTGCATCTAATTTTCATTATGTTTCTTCTGCACTTCGAAATTCTTGACCGTCTTTTAACTTGTGACCACCTGTAAGCTGCGCTTAGAGATGAAAGTTTGCATTGATTCTTTTTTCCGTAACGATATTCAGCGAGTCTCAGGTTGAACTTTCTTTTTAAGGGGACACAGTCGCGAACAGGCTCAAAAAAAATCAATTTTCTTCTTTTAGTCTTGTTCAGTGCTCCAATTATTAGGTACAAAATTCCGATTTTTTTTTCATGCAAATTTGACGATTAGATTCGGAGTTATTAATTTTTTTCGTGATGCGTGGTTAATAGTGCCACACCCATTTTTGTTCTGTCTTGTGGACCATTGAGTATATGTTCTATAGATTTATCAAAACTACATTTTTTGATCTTCTGGTACACTTTTCTCTAAAACTAAGACTGATAAAGACATCAGACTTTCAGCATCTTTTGTTAATAAAACCGTGATTAACCAGACAAGAAATGGGTCCTGTAGTAACAACAAGAACAAACTTACAAGCTCCAAGGTATTTATAAAAGTTATAATTTTTTGTATTTTAGAACAAAAAATAATTACTCATAAAATACAGTAACAAATCTTTATTTGATTTGCAGATGATGTTTCATCTGTATACTGCAAAAATTTCATGCCTGTATCTCCATTAGTTTATTCAGAAATGTAGCTGAAATTTGTTTTGTTTTTTTAACATTTATTTCTTATGGGAGGTCCATCGCGACTGTGTCCCCTTAAGTTATTTCAAAATATCAGCATTCCCATGAAACTAGAAGTATATTCTTCAAAATTGTACATCTGAAACAAATCTGAAACTCACTCAGTTTGACTTCAAGAGATGTAGATTCCAGTTTCCCAAAATCAATACAGCCGAATGACCGGACGATATCTTCATAAAGACTCAAGTGCAATTTTCTTCTAGTTTCTTTCCCACAATCCTGCACTAGTGACCTCTTGATTTTAATCACAAGATTAAGAACTCAGTGTCAAGGTCATAGAAGGAAAGACAGAGCTCTACCTATACATAAATTCTCGGTGATGTGTGCAGGAAGACTATTACTTGTTCGTTTAGAGTGCTGTAATGTTAAATGTTGTAGATAAACAGGTGTACTATCAGTTTTTTAGAAAAGAGTGAAAGTACAAAGTGTCACTGTCCAATGGAGGATGAACGTCCAGGTAGTTTTCATCGTGTGTGGAGAAAGTCGCTTGGGTGAGTAGCGTGTATTAGCGCCAGTGCATGAGGAACACATTCCTGCGCACAGAGGAGGCTGTTGGTGGCGTGCTGTGATCATTGACTGCAGTATCGAGCAGGCCCCAAGGCGCTCTTATCACCGACTTGACGAGGTGGCCCACTTGTAGCGCTCCAAGACGCCGTGGCCTGTTAACATGGTAGCGGCGGTGCCAGGGGAAATCAGCGGTCCCCTTCTAATGGGCAGAGCCGAACGCCGCTCTCCATAAAAAGAGCGACTGCCACCGTAAAATAAGCCAAATATAATTTTCGCCCAGGGCGCCTGTATCAGAATATCGTTTCCCGAATGGTCTTATTCAAACGAGTAACCGCATCCTGCGGTAGGCGTACGGATGTAAAAATTGGTTTCCATTTTCTATCGGCCCGTTTGTGAAAATGTTTATTGTCGGTAGTGTTTGTCTCAAAATGAGGCCACAGCGTGGTATAAAGGAGAAATACGCTGTAACTAAGACCTCGGAAACGTAGAGGCTGGTGCACTGACCTTTATTGTAATGGTCGCCGGTTCGATTCCGCCTTTGGGAATACAAGTTTTCATTTGAGGTGCCTCTTCGTTACGTGTTGTCTATTTTGACAGAAAATATATGCAGAGGCAACTGATGTAAATACCTGTTTGCTCATGATGTTAACGTGTCATGATGTCTAAAAATGCAACAAAATCAAGGTAATGCGCAAATCAACCCAGCAGAATCCACTCGTGCAAAAGAACAAATTAAGCTGTGAAACGCTTGAAATTTGATTCCCGGAATTATTTGGCCATAAGTGTACAAAGCACCATGAAGTGTGATCAGCATATAAATTCTGTCTGAAGTAAACCTAAATCTGGGTTGCAATTTATATTTGAATTTTTACTTTTTTTAAAAAAATGGCTTTACACCTCGTCAACGTCGAGGTCATTAGAGACGGAATGGGATTCGGGAAAAGGAACGGGAAGGAATTCGGCCATGACCCTTTTGATGGAACCGTCTCGGTATTCGCCTGGAGTGTCTTGGAGAAACTATGGAAATCCCAAATCTGGATGCCCGGACGGGGATTCGAACCGGCATCCTCCCGAATGCAAGGCCAGAGCGTTAACCACTCACCAACGACGCTCGGTTTATACTTGAAGAACTGATAAGCAAATGTATAGAAGAAGGCGTATAAAATTCTTAAGGTCATCAACTAGAGAACAGTTCTCCTGTATTGACAGTATCGAGAAAGCACAGAGGAGATCTACTAGATTTGTAACCCTTATTTTAGCCCTTACGGAAGTGTCACCAACTTAGTGCTGAGGTTTCTAATTGAACTGATTGATAAACAGGCAAGCATACACTTCCATTTACTACTGATGAGAAATATTTCTCCTATCATCGTATTTGGATTGAATAGAGATATAAAATCAAGAAATTAGATGCCGAACTGATGCTTGTGACTATTCTCTTTTTCCCTCATGTGGTTACGTATTAGAATACATAGAGAAAAGTTTAATTTTTGTTCAAAGAACCCGCTGTCAATACATACAATAACAGCGTTCACTTAGATCACTACATAAAGGCGCCAGAAATTTGAGTTGGGGTTTATAGTATAACTAGATCTAGATTTAAAGTTCCTCTCACTGCATCTCCCCGTCTCCAATGTGGCGATGTTTTATAATTTATTACTGTCATAAAGAATGAAATGAACAGTGATTGGAAATCTACATCCGTTAGGATTTTGTATTCTGATTATAGAATGTAATGAATAATTTTACTTATGGCTCAAACAGAACCATATTAGTTTCTGCTTCAAACACGGATATCAGAAGAATTTTTCAGTTTGGTGTGTCGACGTAAATGAAATACGTAAATGACTGCTTTGGTTGGGTATAGGAACTTCATCTCCGGAGAATATTAAATTTTAGTCGACAAGAAAATATACTCAAGAAATAGGTCCATATGAAAGACATTTTCTAACAAAGGTGACTGTAACCTGAATAGTAAATTTCTCACAGATTGCTCAAAACGGTTTTCCTATTGATTCACAGACGAAATTGAAAAAAAGGTGTTTTGTCTTGAAGACGGCTGACGTTCACACTTTTCATCAGGGAACAATCGGTTCTATTATCTTTCCGTTTATTCATATTTTCCTTTAGAAGATTAATTGAGACACTCCCTGTAAATTTTCCATGGTTTCTGAAATTAGCAACGGTACTTCCCCATCCTTCTCGTCGATAGTAACAGTATATTCTCTCTACCTTAACGTAAAAACTGCTATTAGGCCGAAATAAAATGCGGTTGGGCTCTATACCAAAAGTTGAATCACATAATTTTGCGTTGCATGTGTCATTTCAAAGAAAGTTTTAGAAACGTTGTGATGATTTTTATACTACCAAACTTTTTAAAAAAATGCTGTCAGATTTTTATTCTCTTGATTTAGTAATTCAAACAGTTACCTGAGAAAAATAGTAACTGCCTACCAGAAATTAAAATGTAAACGTATAAAGGGTGAAAAATGTCGAATAACTGTTCATGATGGGAAAGAAATGACAAGGGGAATAAGTGACTGAGAATTTTAAAACACTCTGATGCATGAAGTTGGGGAACAGATAAATGTCTTCAAAATATATGAAGATATAATGTCACTACATGGAGCAGGAAATAAGTAATACTAGACGAGTAAAAAGGAAGTACAGCATCAAAGTGTTAAGAATGAAAATATCAAATAAATTAAAAGCAGAACTTTAACTTTCTGATCAATTGTTACGTACGAAGAAAAAAAAAGAGTGATTAAAAAATTAAAAAAATTAAATAAAATAAAAAGGGAAGAGAAATATGTATTAGGTAAAACAAAACGAAAGCGTAGGTCATAAAGATAATTCGAAATAACAGTAATAGAAAATTAAATATAAAAGTAGCACACGAGTATTTAATACAAGAATTAAAAGAATTCTCTATTTTAAGAAGTAAAATTATTACGATTAGCAGAAAAAAAGATAGTTAAAATAAAGATTATTACTAACAACAAGGTCTTTATCCAGAAGGTGAATTCTTTCACTATTAAAACTTTCTGATACCATATGTAAGGAATACAAAGATATACTGAGACACAGACTGCAGTTTAAAAAATTTATAAATACACGAAACGATATAAAGTTGTCCGTAATTACATTTGAGTGACAAAATTCTAGATTAAAATGCTATATTATATTTTAGGTACCTTTTTCGCCTTGCAGTACTTAAAATTCGAGAAAATTTCATTTAATCAAGGAGATTATTGCTTTTAGGAAATGCAGATACTAGCTTTTATTTACATTTGTATTCTGTTCTCTAGTATGACAAAATGTAATGCTGCGACGGTTGGTGATTTCCATTGAACACTATATTTTTGTTCTCATTGTGTTTATTAATTTAAATTGTGATTCATAACTTTTTTGGGTAGTTCATTTAAAAGGTCGGAAAAGTAGTTTGGATTTTTTTTTATCGAGGTATACTTGATGAAAGAGTTATAATAATGAGTAACCGACCAGAATTATCATAACCGTCGCAACGCAATTTGATGATAAATCCTTTCCGACTCGACGAGAAAAATCGAAAGTGAAGAGTAAATTTTTTTGATATCTCTCTTACTTCTCGTGATATCGAAAATTAATTTTAGCTGCATTTCCTTGTGCCTTTGGCGACATTATTCTAATGTTCCTGGTCAAATTTAAAACTAACCACGGCCGGTAGTAAGACAGTATGGGTGTCCAGCTTGTTGTTCCTTGTGGCTTTGACGAAATTGTTTTGGTCCAGGCCACATGTCAACTTAATTACCTCAATTTGGAGACAATTTATCTCGAGCACTAAGAGAGATTTTATTCTATACTTACGACTTATCTCGTTGAGTTACATAAGAACGCATCATCAAATTTGGCTATGATAAAAATTTTGTTCTGGCCCAGGCCGCATTTCAACCTAACTTCCTCATTTTTAAGACAATATCTCTGGAACTAAGCCATATATATATATATATATATATATATATATATATTTCTTACTTTCGTTTCGATTCTTTTCGTCTAGTTACAAAAAAATCCATCATACAATTGCGGCGCCATGGTTATCGTAGACACCACAATAACCAAGTAACTTATTTTTCTGCACACCCACTTTCACATTCCATCTTTTTCTCTTAAACTATTTGCTTATATTTTCACCATCACCTGCCATTGCCTTTTACGAATTTAATTTTAAGTCCTTTGCATTTGCGGTAAAGCATTTTCCTCTGTAATTTATTCCCTTACCTTGTCTTACTTTTACCTAAAACGTAAACATTTTCCATTTCCTTATGCATTAAATCAAGTATCAGGTTGTGACATAGTCAACCCACGTTCTATTAATTGTTCTCCAATATCCTTCTCGCAAACCTACGCCTATATCATATCAGTTATTGATTGTGTTCTGAAGTAATTTACGCAAATAAATCTATTTTTAAATATATTCGTTTTAATAAATCTGTACGCATATTGACGTGGAAAGTGAACCTCGTCTTCTTGAAGTAGTTACTGTATAATATTATGTTCAATTTTCGTGTTTATAATTGTTTATTTTTATTATTATTGTTGTTAAGATTGAATTAATAAAAATTTAAATGGAAGATACATATTACTTTCTTCATTTCAATTTTCCTTCATTTTTTTCAGTTCTACTGCTGTATCTATAATATATATAATACTAAAAAAATATTAATTATATTACTGAAAGAAACGAAATGAAAAGTAAGTAAAAAGCATTACATAGAAAGTTATGGTAAACGTTTCAAAACTGCCACTTTTATGTGACGTCACAGAGTGATTCGCTGAACTGATTCCTGGAGCTCTAGCGTCATGGCCAACGTTCTACTTCGCCAACTTTTATGCTGGCCGGAAAATGTCTCTATAGGCATTATCTCTGAAATTATCCCCCCCCCCCCACACACACACACACACACAAAAGGAATACAAATTTAAGTTTCCGACGAAGCGGTGTCCATATGAAATGGATCCAAGTGTGTCTTGCACAGGTGAATGACGCAGGAGTCAAGTAAATGGATGTTCAAGCGGGAGATACAGATTGAGATTTAAAGAGTCCCAGGACGGAGCTATTAAGGTAAAACTATGCATATGAAGTACGGGTCAGTGAATTGCTATCAGAATTCAGTCATAAGAGGAATCGGACCTAATTCGTTAATGCTGTTTTCTGGTTCTAAACGCAATTTTATTTTTTGACGCTTCATGGTTAAAAAAAAACAGAGTGATGAATAAAAAGGAGAATTGTTTGATTTGGATGTGCTTTTTTGTCGTTTTTATTCTATCGTTCTGTTATTTATCATCGGATTCACTCTGGTCGGTAACGTTATCATTTATAATTTCTTATTCTTTTTTTCGGAGAAGGACTGAGGACAAAGAACGAGAAGGAATTCACCCATAGCCTTCTGAAGGAACCATCCTGGCACTGGGCTTGAGTGATTCTGAGAAACCTTGGGAAACCCAAATTTGGATGGACGGACGCGAATTCTAACCCGGGTCCTCCCGAATACGAGGTCAAACACTTGGTTCTGTTTAAATATCATTATTTCTTCTCTTCTGGTTATGCATCTCTGAGAGTTTAATCAGAGTGGTGCTGAATGTGCAGACCCCATTTTGTTTTCCCTTCTGTGTCTGGATACCAGTTATCGCTAGACATTTGAATGCTGAAAATGTTATGTTTCGACCACAACAATATCTCTATCATCAATAATAATCTCAAAACCATTGCCACATCTTCATACTGCAAAATATCCGCTCCGATGGCGCTGGCTCTTTCGACATTTAATCCGGCATCACTGCGAACATGCGATGGCACCCGATATGGGGCTTTTATGTTTCTGTTAGCTGAAACGGGCAAACATTTTCGCGTGATACGCCCCGCTTTTTACACCCGTAATTTATTGCTCGAGGTCAGGTCAATTAGCAAACACAGTGCTATTGTGAATAATGTGATAAAAACACTTCCCGATGCCCCGTCATAATAATTTTACACGAACGCGATCGTGTCGCTGATAAACTATTGTATGTATCGCTGAGCGGCGTGGCCCGGCCAGACAATAATCATTTATCTGTGGATCTGTTCCGGTGCATTGCGCAGGAAGTGAATCGAATTACCGCTGCACGTCCGGCATGGCTGCAGGACTGCATGTGAGCCTTTTACTGGAACGATAAAAGCGTTTTTCGTGTCTGAGGCGGGCTAGTAGCCTACAATGGAGTGCAGAGTCAGCTGTGATTTCGTGATGGTATTTCTCATCTGCTACACTATTCCATTACTTGTCTCCGGGGTAAGAACAAGCTAAAATACAAGTTAAGCCTCCATCACATCTACCAGCACGTATCGTGTTGTCAGACACGGCACAGTCAGAAGTAGTATACAGCAGTACACTCAGATGTCGTCAGACAAACTAGATACTGCACGTCTGTAACTACTTATAAAATGTTACGAAATTTTTTCAGTGGAAGAACTATGTAGCTGTAGTAGTAATTTTGCTGGAAGAAGAAGAATCGGGTTATTCAGAAGTTCTGTTTATAGGACAGAAAAATCCAGCTCAAACCCGAAAATGCTGATAAAGTAATATTGACTACATGCATTCTACACAACTTCATAAAATATAACCATGCCCATGTAAGTGAAAATACAGCCGTTAGTAATTTGAGTTATTACCAAGGCAAGGCGGGAGTAGTCAATCTACCGCTTTTGATATCAGCATCAAACTTGCTTTGTATTTTGAGTCGTCTGCAGAAGCAATGTAAACAAATTTAAATAATTGTTTTCAAAAATAAATACCTGCTAACCTCGTACTTGGAGCTTTTGTTGCTATTTTCTTCCATTCTCATCTTTCCGTTTACCGTCACTATCTTTGGTCAATCAAGTCGCATAGAAATTTATTTTCTCTAACTAATTCAAACAATTTTTCGTTATTCATCTTATTTAATTATATCACGTAGCTGTTACGTTGTCGTGTTAATACTACCGCGCAGACCCCCTCAGACAGGCTCAGACACGTGCCGGCACAGACAAAACATTCTTTCCGACAATACTGGACGGACATACTGCGCTCACGCGCGGTAGATGTGAATACGCCTATATACCATGTATGTAATCATGTTGTTTTTTTTTGTCTGTGCTGATACGTGTCTGACACGTACGGTGTCTGTAGATGTGTTTACAGGCTTTACTGAGTAGAAATTACACAGAGCCATTAACTAAGCATTTGCTGATACATAACTACAGCAGATCGTCGATAATCCGAACGTCATTTACAAACGTCAACTATTTGAACAACTTTTTAAGTATTTTTTTAAACAAATTATGAACTATTTTACAGAAGTGTCAAATTTTTTTCTATTTATATTATAGTACACTTTAGCACTTGTTTTGTTCGAAAATTCCACTAACAAAGAACTAGGTACAATGAGTTTTACACCTTGCGTTTGTTATTGTATTATCGCCGCAATACCCTCGTTACCAACCACATGCTGGATTTCATGCTGAATGTTTGTTGTAACCGCGACGCGACAACAATTCCATCAGTGTGCCAATAGCTTTGAGTTTCTTAAAAATTTGAAACTCACCGTTTTCGTCCTGCGCCTTTGTAATTGATTTGCTGTGTTAGTAAGTACTGTTGACTTTAGAATCTTGTAACAACATTATACGCATACAATTTCATCGTGTTCATCTTCTAAAACAGGAGTGGCCAACCTAAATGATCTTGAGGGCCACTTTGGAAATGCATGATTGCATCATAACTCCGCGGGCCACATATAACATTAAATAACCCCATATTAGATTAAGTCAGTTAAGAGTGAAACATAGAACCTGTTATACTACATGTTCCAAGATGCGCGCGCATCATGTGTTCGTAGATTATAATTTAATTATTCTGCAAACTCATAACTGTAAACTCATAAATTAATCAGGAAATATCTGTCATATTCACAAGAATATTATTTTAAAATCAAAGCTAATTTTTTCTCATAATTTCGACAGTTAATTTTTTAATATATTGATGAACATATAATACATTTTTTAATACATTGGTTTTCACTAATTTGGCAGTTATAAAATAAAGATATTTTGTAAAAGTTTGATGAATCTGGCAGGTCGGAAAAATGTTCAAGGCGGGCTGCATGCAGCCTGCTGGTTGGTCACCCCTCTTCTAAAAGAAAGCATAAATGTGTCAAAAATGAATCAGAAGAAAATAAGATACTTCGTTTGCTTGGTTTATGTAAAATTATAAATTAGTTCATGTAATTTTAAAGGCAAAATAAAAACTGTGCAGATCGAAATTAAAAAAATCGAAAATAAGAAAAAATCGATAATCCAAACCACCTTCGGTCCATATTAGTTCGGATTATCGACGCTATACTGTATTAACGATTATTCCTAACTTAGCCAAGTGGACGACGTTATCAGGGAGAAATTTTTGATTGGGATGTTAATCCATTTCTTCATTGAGTGTGATAAATGTTGTAAAGTACAGACAAAGTATAGATAATATCACTACGTTTTGCTATTGCTTTCCGTAGTCCTTTCAGTGTCACGGACTTGATACAATGGTCACAGCGAAACTGCCTAGGAGATATACGACGTAGTTGCTGACTGAATTTATTGGCAAACACACGAACATCCACTTTCATTTACAACTGCCGGTAAATACTTCACCCACCAAAGTATTTGGATCTCTACGATAGGAGACACATATGTGCTAACGGAAATATGATGCCGTCCTGATGCATATGTGAATTCTCTCTTCCGTCGGTCCGCTAGGGATTTGGCCTATAATACACAGAAGAGATAATAGTTCTGGTGCAAGCCTTCCAGAGTTTAAAGTGTAAATGTAGATAAAAAGGCATTACTGTGCAAGTAGATAATCTGATGAATGCATGTTAAAGCAGTTACTCATCGATTTGTATATGAGAGATGAAAGAACAGGCAGGTTGAAGACTATTCTTCACAAGTAAACTATAGAACCGCCAAGAATAACGTCCCCGTCTGATGAAAAAATCATCAAATGTGTCGTATGTCCTCAATCTATCCACAATCAGGTGTTGCGCACTTATATAATTACATTAAACAAAAGAGACTTAGCCGAAATTAATTCCAGGGGCTATTTCAATTATTTGAGATGTAACGTATCTGATTTTCTCTTTGACTCGTAACAGACGTATGAGAAAATTTCATGTTGATTACGAAAATAGATATTCCTGCTTTGTCACGAAATATGCAATTACACTAGAAAAGTTAGTTGAATTCCAGGTATATAACTAAAAAATTGATGGAAGTAAATAAAAACGTAAAGATTATTTTTAAAAGCCAATATTTATTCCGTAGAATAGAACAAAAAAGTTTAAGTATAATTTCTTGGAGTCCCAATGACTCTTACCTGTAATGGAATGTCTATGTCTCATGTACTTACCTACAACTGATATAATAACATCCTCTTAGTGACATCGTTACAGTTTAACTAAAGTTTTTGAAAGCATAAAAACATTATTTCAAGGAAAGCGTTGTAGACGGATGCTTAAATATTGTGTTTTATGGGTAGTAGATAATTTTTACTCCAAGCTACCGAGGTATTCATAAATGCTGTCAAAAGGTAAAAGAATAAATATCAAGCGTAAAGTATCCTAGACAATTGTAGAGTTCTCACAAAATGCGATTAAATTATTAAAATGGAATTTTTGGATGAAGCGTACTATCAAACAAATAAAGTGTGAAAAGTGTTCGTACATCATTGTACCAGTATCTGGTATTAAAATAATGTAATAAAAAACTTATATTTATTTACAGAGAGTGAATTTGCATGTTTATGTATTTGTAATAGTGTATCAGCACTGAAAAAAGGGTATTCTTCACACTACCCTCGTAAAATTTGGTGCTTTTTCAGGCTTTTCTGTTTTAATCCTTAAGAGTGTGTTCTATAATTACTTTTCGTACCAGTTGCGTAACTTAATTCTAGAGCGTTTGAGCTCAGACCACGTATGTAGCGTTCTGATCTTAACTCAGGAGTAGCCGAAGACTTTTATTCGCAACTTAACGTCCATCTCGAATCACACTTAATCTTTCCAATCATTCCTAAAACAAAACTTTTTGCAGTTTACTGTCCAATGTGTGTTATTTCTAATGCTATACCCTTTCCACGTTTAACTAGTTTCGAGTTCTCCATACCAAATAAGAAGCTCTAGCCCCCTAAATCCATTTCATCTACCAGAATACAAGGTAAAGGAAATACATTAACTTTTTTAAATTTTGTCATTCTCTGTTATTTAGACTACCATGACTTCGAAGGGCTGGCGCGTGATCATCAAAACATTAGATCTGTGTGATGAAGACAAGAATCTGTTGAAGGTGGATAACCTGAAGATGACCCGGAGAGGACGAACTGCGTCAGTCTTCAAGGCCGACCTCACGCTACCGATCAAAGCGGAATCTCCCATATCGGTGAGTGTATGCACGGAGTGGGTTCCTTGCTGTTTGGCTACGTGTATGATCGGTGTCATGATTTCTTTCCCGATATTACATTCCAGTTCTTTTTTGACGCTTACCAAATATCTGCAAACGGGATGAAGACAAGAGTAGTGTCTTTCAGCTACCCCGACATCTGTACATTGCTGGATTCAGACAACGAAGCGAGTGACGAGACAAAAGTATACCTGGACCCTTTCTTCGAAGGAGGAGATGTACTCAAGAAGTGTCCATTCGATGAGGTAAGCTATAATCTGTGAGGCCAATCCATCTAACAGACGTTTCCGATCTCAATTGCGTCGACATACTAAACTGTGGAATAACATTTCTAGTAAAACAAAGGAGTTGCACTTATTTCTGAAGCGTAATTAACACTTAGGGAATCGCTCGCTAATTTGTAATACAAATTGTCGCTACTGGGATCACTGGAACAAGTGTAGGGAACTGCACCACTTTCGGAACCTGCCTGAAACTGGTACTAACCTGTTGAAATTAACATCAGTCGCTTCGTCAACATGTCCTCTTCACGTTTTGTGATCATCCGTTCCGGAAAAGTTGCCAGGCTGCGTGGGGCTTAAAATTCTGCATGGCTACTCCAAGTAACCATAGACTTTCTGACACCATAGCTTCATCCACTTCACCAATAAGGCGAGAGAGATCCCTGCAGTTACAACACTTCACTTTTCACTTCATAACCAACTTCTGATATGCAACCATTAAGAGGTGACACAGAGATCTTGCTTTTTCAGTCACCTGTCGGCCAGAGTCCTCCTTCCTCGGCAACCAACGCACCCTTTGTCCATTTTTGAGGGCGAAATTCCCACGGCCAATCGGGTGTCTCAGCCGCTTGTCAACCCTCACCGTTCGAGCAGCGCCATGTAAAGAGAGAACACATCTACATCTACATATATACTCTGCAATTCACAAAATTGTGGGTGGCAGAGGGTGCTCAGCACCAAAGCTAATCTCTTTGCTGTGCATTCCAATCCCTAATGGTACGAGGGAAAAAAGAATTCATATAAGAATCATTGCGGCACCCTATTTCTCTAATCTTATCTATCCTGTCATTCCAGCTCAAATAGGTTGGTGGACGAAGTATTTCACTACACTCAAAAGTGAAAGTGGGAGTACGCATGTTTACCAATAAGTTTAAACGAAACGTGCGTCGTCTATCTACCAGAGACTCCCAGCCTAGTCTACTAATCAGTTCTGTGACGCTTTCATAAGGACTGTAGCAAGCGGTCACGAATCGAGCGGCTCTTCTCTGTACTTTCTCTATACTTTCGATCAACCCCTTACGAAACGGATCCCAAATGGCACAACAATAGTCCAAATGTGGACGCACAAGAGATTTTTACGCTATCTCCTTTGTTTGTTCAATTACAATTTTTCAATATTCGACCTATGAATCGCAGCCTAGAATTAGCTCAACCTACCAACGAATTAATGTGTAAGTCCCATTTCATGTTCCTTTGTACTGTTACTCCCAAATATTTCATAGAATCGACCATATCAATAACTGAACTGTTTACCTCGTATTTCTGAACAATAAGATTCTTTTTGTTAGTTATTTTCATTGTCTTACACTTTTTACAATTCAGCGCACCATGCCAAAATAACATCCAGATCACATTGAATTGCTGACCAATCGGCCAAATTCCTTACTTCCCTATAAATAACTGCATCATCAGCAAACAATCTAAAAAGGCTTTTCACTTTGTCTCCGAGATCGTTTATGAAATTAAGAAAAGAAGTGATCCTATTACACTTCCTTGAGGTACACCCTATGTAACATCTAGATTAGAAGAACTTACTCCTTCAACAACGACATACTGCGATCGACCAGTTAGAAAATCCTTTATCCATTCACAAAGCTGATCCGATATACCGTACTCTCGTAGCTTCGCTAAAAGGCGGTTGTGTGGCACAGAGTCAAAGGCTTTCTGAAAATCTAAAAAAATTGCATCTACTTGTGAACCTGCATCGATAACTTTCATTACGTTGTGTGTAAATAGGGAAAGCTGTGTTTCACATGATCTTTTCTTCCGAAATCCGTGTTGATTTGTTGTAAGCAAATTATTATCGTCTAGAAATTTCATAATGTTCGAGCATATAATATGCTCCATAACTCTACTACAAACAGATGTTATAGATATTGGACGATAATTTCCAGGATCACTTCGATCACCTTTCTTGAAAATCGGAGTTACTTGCGCGATTTTCCAGTCTGAAGGTACTTTTCGCTCTTCTAATGATTTACTGAATATATCAGACAGAAATGGGCCGATTTCCGCCGCATATTCTGAAAATATTCTTACTGGAATTCCATCTGGGCCCGGTGCTTTCCCCCACTTCAGGAGCTCTAATTGCTTTATGATACCTGCAGTATCTATCCGTAATTATTCCATCACCAACTCGACACGGCGTGGGAAAACGGGAACACTATCCTCATTTTCATCAGTAAATGAATTTGTGAATACATCTTAACACTCCGTCAATAGGTGGCATACCCTGTCTCTCCAGCCAACCTTGCCATTCACAACAAAAACTATGGAGCGACCCTGTTCACTACACTAGGTGTATGTAACAGTATATGATCTTCTTCTTCTTCATCATCTTTACCCGACATTTTGAGGTAGCAGCCGTCGATGAGTTTGGTGCAATGGTTTTACGGTCAAATGCCCTCGCCCAAGACAAGCATTTAATACCTACTGCTTGGTCGTACTAAGTACTAATGGGGAAAATAAAGTGTTGCCATCTGTCTGTCAAACGTGTAACTATGTTTACTGTGTGATAAGTGTATTTTTTGCTTGTGAACTGTGTTATTTATGATGCAGAGATTGGAAATCGCTCCGGCATTCGTCTTGATGGCTGCGGAGAACCACCTTAAATTCGTACTTAGGAATGCCGGTGCCCATAGGCTTATGCTCGAACCCGGTACGTGGTACCTCCTCGATCCTGAGTGCCGCGCCTCAGCGTACTGAGCCACAGTAGCTGGTCATCTAACAAGAAAGGACCTCGTTTTCAGTTCAAAATTCACAGCTAAAGAAGGGCACAATTTCATCACCTGGCATCAACTGACTGCAAATGATATCACATGAAAAAAGAACACGCATTGGAGAACAACGTCGTTAGGTAGAGCAATCACTACTGTCTAGAGCACAAGATAATTTTACCGTAGGACTGTTATTCATATGGTAACTACTCTCAAAAGTTTACCATCAGAGCTGGCCGAATGGAATTGAGTTATGTCTGTTTTAATGTGGCTTCCCACGGCCCGTGCATTTGCCAGCCACGCCGGTCCAGATTAACACCGGGGCGTGGGAAGGGACCCGCCTCTGCTGGCAGGGATGGCGCGCCTCTATCAGTCACCCAGTCGGTAAACATCAAACGCCCGGGTAGCTGAAACGACACTAGGTAACGTGGTGGGGAGGTGGCTGCAGGGTAGCGAGGGCTAGCATGTGGCTCCTGCTGATCCGTACAATTCGGCGCTGCCTACAAAACCACGGGCGCTTGAAAGCCACCATTAAAGTCCACCACAGTAAATTAAATGTATTACAATCTGCTACCTGTGAATGCAGAGAGATTGAGATATCAACAATTTGTTCTTCCCATATCCACGCAACCACTGCCACTGCAATAGCTATTACCAATCAGAAAGAAATGTCTTTTCTGGACCCCTAGATACGTATTGAATATACTTATACATACATATATAAAAAAAATAACTATTTATATCAAAATCGAAGATCTGAGTCGGTAAGCAATGAAGACTACGATTAAGACTGTATCTCGTACGGTGCAGTAGCAGGAGTTATAACAATGTATGTGTTGTTTGTTTGTGGTTTGTATGTATGTCTGTGTATCGTTTTTATGTGTTACTTGGTTGTGTGTTTGTTAGAGTGCGTGTCTTTACTTCATTCGTTAGTTAAAACTCTAACAGCTACTTTTAAGTTACAGGCGAAACGCATACATTGTTAGTTATGCTCTTTCTGAATTGTATGGGTATCTGTGACGAAGAAGGTGAAACACCAAGTTTCTTTTCGTTTGAATTCTTCATACTGATATTACTCGCTGTATTGGCTTCAGAATTAACTCCGGCATATGAAAATTAATTTAGGAAAATAATAACGACTGAGACATCGCAATAGAGAAAAAATACATATTTTAAATTAATACCATTTTTTTGTTCTAAAGGGCACGTACAAGTTGTGGAACGTGACGTACGACATCCATCGCCAGTACGACGGTCCCGTGCAGGAGGGGTCCTACTGGGGTCGTGTTGTGGTGCGAACACGAGACGGGCAGCTCGGCTGCTTAGTCTGCAGGGCAGACTTCTTGGCCGACTAGAAGGCGAGAGCTGTTCCACCTGCTCAGTGCTGGATGCGGCATGAAGGTTGTTCAGTCTTCTTTCAAAACTGTAAATGTTTTGGAGATAAATCAGTACGTCTTCTTCCGTTTGTAACAGTTATTTTAGTGAAATATAATATACTATTTCTGCAATAACAGTCCAGTGGTAATAATTTTGTTTTTGTGTGAGTGGAGACATTCCCGGCGTATCGATGCAACAAAATCTTCTCGGGTATCCAGCCGGATGGTGGTGTAAAAACACGACGTTTCGACGGCTCACTCTGCTGTCTTCATCAGGTATCTTGTAGTTGTTCTCAGCTGACTATCTCTGTCTTTGAGGCAGGGAAAGCCAGCTGAGAACAACTACAGATACCTGATAAAGACAGCAGAGTCAGCTGTCGAAACGTCGTGTTTTTACACCACCATCCGGCTGGACACCCGAGAAGATTTTGTTTTTGTTTTGTTGGTATACAGGTGTTTACTACACTTCCACGACTGTGAAAAAGGCAACACATAAAATAAAAATCATAAGATGACTTCAAGTGTATTCTCAGCGTACCCTAACAATTGAGTGTCACACGATCGTGTTTGTTACTGGATTTCTTGCCGATATTCTGAAACACTACGGATATACAAACATTACATGTTCTACAGAAATAAATATTTTCAACAAAACATTTTATATTACTCGTTTAACGATTTCGAAGGAGAATGTACTTTCTTTTTCTTTATCGGTAACGAACCTATCGGAGTGGGATATCTTCAAATATTATTTTGCCTGACGAAATGCAGCAATCACATGTGGCATTGAGAAAGTATCCTGAAGACATATTCATCAATGCTTCGTCTACAGCCGTCCATAATTGTGAAAGTATTGCGGTGCAGGACTTTGTGCACTAACTCACCTTCCAATCATGTCCCAGTCATATTCTATTGGATTCATATCTGGCGTTCTAGGCGGCAAAACCATCCTCTGGAATTGTTCAGACTCTTTCTCAAGCCAACCTTGAACGATAATGGCCCCGTGTCATGGCGCATCGTTGGCATGGAAAAGTGCATCGTTGTTTGCGAATATGCATTGCTGTAAATGGCCTGACCATAACCATTTACAATCAATGGTCGACTCTGTAATTGTAATAATTGTTGTATTGCCCAATGTGGGGAATTTGGATGGTTGTTAAGGTTCTCATTAAAATGTATATACATTGGTAATCGATCTGGTTGACAAAGAATAATATCGCATGAAAATATGATTTTGTACTGGATAATTTTTATAATTACATTTCTACAAATTAATGTAGGTCAGTCTGTGGGCGTCACAATGAGAAATGAACATTCAACCTATTACCCACAATAGATGATTTGAGCTTAGCTGAATTATCAACACTGATTCAACAGGCTCACTATCTTCACATGGATGATGTTCGTGAGACAAGCTTCAATAATTGAGGCCTGCGGACAGTGAAGTCTGTGGGGCATGAGACTATCTCTAATGACACTGGACTCAAGTGTTCCGAGCACTTTGGCGAGGTAAGTGGCGGACCGATCTACGGGGAGTCAGTCGCCGGACATAGCACTGGAATGGTGTGTCATGTTGTCGTCTGTGGACAGCGTCGCGACGTCGTCTGCGGTGTCGGAATGACGACAGAAGAGGTTCAGGCGGCGGATGGCGCAGCAGGTAGACGCGGTGTTTGCGCGAGGACATGCGAGACTCCTCACGCCGCAGCCTAATTGCACCCGTGAACCCTAAGCTAGTGTCCCAGGAGCGGACCGTGGAAAGGGTACCGCCTGTGCTTGAAGGTACCTCTATCCTTCACCCAGTTGGTAAGGATCAAAGGCTCGAGAAGCTGGAACGACACTGGACAAGGCGGAGGGTAGGCGGAGAGGGCTAACAAGTGGCGCGTGCTGATCCGTACACTTCGGCCAATGTGGCGCGACCTCCAAAGCCACGCGCCGTGGGAACTCACCTTTACACAAACTCGTCCCACAGTGTAGAGCGTAGTGTCCCCTCACCAATCTTTTCCCTCCACTCGGTATGCACGGCAGGTAGCGAATTCCGGGAACCAGCTATTAGCTCCTTTGTCAGGCGATCTGGGGAACTAGCGACTCGTGGTCCGGCGTCACTCTGCTACGGATCGCTATGTGGTGGAGATTTAACACCACAGCCCACTTTGACCAGACGTTTCAGTCTGTGCCATTCAGAGACAGCCCATGCCAGGACAGAGCGACCACCAGCTTGCACAGTGCCTTTCTGACAACCTGGGTCCATGGCGTTGTAGGGTCGGCTTCACACCTGAAACCTACCATCACCTATTACCAACTGCAATCTTGACTCGTCTAACGACCAAACCTTCCTCCAGTCCTCTAGGATCCAAGCGACATATTCGCAAGCCCAGGAGAGGCGCTGCAGCTGAAGTTATTTTATTAGCACAGGCAGTCACGTCGATGTTCTGCATCCATTTCCCATCCACGACAAACTTCGACGATATGTCCTCACGGACCCATCTGTCGTAGGTCTCGCGAGTGTTACTGTTATTTGGCGCAGAGTTTCCTTTCTGTGAAGACTGACACCCAGACGCATGTCTTGGTGATTAATAAGATGGGATCAGTGTGTTATCAATAGTGAGTGGTAATGCCGGAAATTACGTATTAACGTCACACTCTTGCCACTATGGATTGCAGAACGTTGAATTCACAAACAATTTCCGAGATGGAGTGTCTCACGCGTCTAGAGCCAACTGCCTTTATCTTAATTTATGTGTTGATAATCACGTGAGAAAAGCTTCCAAACGATGAAGGAGAATACAAATGAAATCCCCTAAACGGCAAGGTATATACATAGTTTCTTCTGTGATGCTACCACCATCTGTGCACTTGCATCTCCCTATCTCATGACTATAGAGTATTTGCTTGTTTATAAACATTAAAAAAAATAATGTTCTGAGATTTCATGTCAGCCGGAAGCAATGAGGAACATAGAGTTTTCTAGGATATCGTAGAATTATTGTACTTGGAAACACACAAACCCATATTCTAAGCCATTTATCACACTGGCGTCTTCATATTATTTTACGACGCCTGCAGTCGAACGCAGCATGTCTTCTGATGTCCAACAACATCAGACGAGATCAAATGCAGATAACGCTGGATGTCTGTTGCCGTCGTCTCACACAGCAGATTGGCCCTATTTCTCCCAACCAAATGCTGGATTTCCATTGGCAAGTCTGCCTATTTCAGACTTTCTGCCATTGGATAACGTGGGAAGTACTCACCACTTCAATCACACCTTGGTCACTTTACTACTCCCAGCGAGCCTGGTGCGTGAACGGTAGCTCTCGAACCTGGAGGATGCAGGTTCGATCTGGACATAATGATTTTGGTTTTCATTGATTCCCGAAATCATTCTAGGTGAATGCTGCAATGGTTCATTTGAAAGATTACGACCTAATATCCTGCTGCTCGTTTATCCCAATCCATTCCCGGCTTTAAATACCTAGACGCAAGAAAAGCAGATCCAGCTGTACGTAGAGGCTGGTAGTGCCGTGATCGGTATTCCAAGAAAACGCAGGTGTCCTACAGACGATAGATCTTCGAAAAAGGAGCCTAAGTTCTTCGCATATTCATCGACTCGTTTTAGCCTGACTGAAAAAAAGGATTCTTTCACCGAGTTTGACAAGTAAGAGAACTTTATTATTTATTTTTTTTTACTAAACTTCATAAATCTATGACGCCGATGTTCACTGAAGTAACTCTCATACCTTCAAGCTAAAAAGTATAACCATTTGTAACAGTGTTAGTTTATATGGAAAACAAATGAAATCCCTTAAACGGCAAGGCATATACATGTGCTGTCATTCACTGTTACGAATACCACGAGAAAATGTGAAAGAAAAACTGTATTCAAATAGGCAACATTACGAGCGAAATCAACAAAACTAAGGACATCAATCACGCCACATATTAAATTAGTAGGGAGGACTTCTATCTCTTCAGAATAACATTATTGTATGATATAATGCTTCAATTTACCCGTTGATTAATGAAAGGATATAATGAGCCTTAATTTAAATATTTGTTCGTCGAGTAAATAAAGCTGCGAGTATTTCGTAAAATTATGATAAGTACTTTTGAACGGATTCCCTCTGAAAATGTTCAACCATAACTTCTTTATCTTCTAATTCTAGAAAACAATAGGTGTCAGATGGTTGGATTTTACTGAGCAACGGACAATTTTTGCTTGTAAATCATTATGGTTATTTCTTTTTGTACGCTATACGATTGTATGCGAAGTAAATACGGTCTACGTACGGACTTTATACTAATGTAAGTAATTAATATTAATTCTTCATCGTAGTAGATGGCTTTATTTCATTTATTGTTTAATTGTTCAGGTATGGTCTAACCATGAAGGGAGGACTGAGGTTTTTCCTGTTTGGGGTCGGAAAGTACTGTATCGGCAATATAAGGGCTAGCAAATTTACCTCACGATTTAGACTAGGGGTGGCCAACCCAAATGATCTTGCGCCCCACTTTGGAAATGCGTCATAACTCTGCGGGCCGCATATAAAATTATATATTAGATCTTCCAAGATTCGCGCGAATCATGAGTTTCCAGAACATAATATAATTATTCTGCGGACTCATAACTGTAAACTCATATGTAAAACAGGCAATATCTGTCATATATTCGCAAGAATATTATTTTAAAATCAAATCTAGTACTTTCTCATAATTTCCACAGTTAAATATATGGATGCACAAACAATGTATCTGTTAATACATTGGTTTTCACTACTTTGGCCATTATATAATAAATATATATTGTAAAAGAGTGATGAATCTCGCGGGCAGCGGGTTGGCCACCCCTGATTTAGGCTGTTGTGTATGTGCTTGGTAGAAACAGCGTGGTATTGATAGTAATTCATAAAATCCTACACTAAAATTACTAATAAATACTAAATCTGCCTTTGTGTCCTCAGTACATGGTTACTAATATTTGCTGTTTTTATTTAAAAATAAAATAAAACATCCTTAGTGTTTTCCAATAGGTAAGGAGGAACAGGAGAAATATTTTTTGATGGCTAATGTAATAATTTCGTGTGGCCTTCGTTACCTGATGACAAATTTTCTTACAGTTTCACCATCCTCCTTTTTCGTAGGTGCCAAATCTAACCTTTTAGGGGTAAAGGATTTTTTTATTATTATTAAATGACTTTCAGCATCTTAAGCCATACAGCCAGCTCGATAGTAATTATATGTCACTCAGTGCTTTCTGTTTCTCAGTATGATTTTCAACACCACAGGACGGAAATGACATTCACAGACACAACAGTTAAACACCCATGCCCGCGGCTGGACTCGAACCGGCGACCTTTGACACGCGGAGCTAGCACTCTAGCACCTATAGCACCTACGCAACCGAAGCCGGCATGGGTAACGGTTAACGAGGAATCCGAACCCCTGAAACACTCTAGCGTTATTCACATGTACAAAGCACTCTCTGGCAGAAGTGAAGGAAGATTGAGAGCCTTCGAAAATCCCAGCCATGCATGACAGATCACCTAAACCATTAACTCATCAGACAGCTCTAACGTTTTCGGAAACTTTACTCTTCAGAAAACCATTACACAGTAACTAGTACATGTGTACGTAACATAATATTCATTTTGCTGTGTCAATGTATCCCGTCATATAGCATGCCAGGCAAGGGAAGTATATTTTTATGAAGTGAAATACCCGGATGCCTGAAAATTGTAGTTACAACGAAAGTTTTACATGCATCGAGGACTATCAATTGCAAATTTTATCTTGTTCTAGTTTTTTGTTTACTGCAAACGATAATCTGTGGTATATGAGCATGCGAGAATGGCAAGGAATAAACTTCTATTTTACCTTAATGCTTGTTAATGCTCCTTCAATATGTTATTAACTAAGATCTGAAGAAGAAATCCTTAATGTGATCAGCACATACAATTATGCATATTATGGGAGCCAAATACATACGCAATATTTTAAAACTAGCCTGATAAAATAGTCTACAAGAATGTGTTCTGGAACAAGTAAACGGATGGGCTACATCAAAGTTAGGAACCTTTTTCGGACCAGCACCCCCTTATCGAAAAAAAAATTTATTCAACACCCCTTTCTCGAACAAACAATTACTCACAGTCCCCTTTTCAGAAAAAGAACACACTGAATCCCCTCCTTGCAATAAAAAATATAATCCATAGTGCTACGACTTTTTTGGCTAGTAACCCACTTTTTGAAACAGAGATTCGATGGCTTGAATTGTACGATATTATAAGTGTAGAAAAACTAAGGCATCTTTCTTAAAATTACATTATTGAAAGTTATAAATAATATTGGTGTATATTTCACAGCTTAATTAACAAATACATACTACGCAAAATACGATTAATTATATGGCTGATCTTGTTGTAATGACAATAATTTTTCGATATTTGGTGCCTGATTTATCATCACCAATCTTAAACCGCCGCGTTCCACTATTGCAAATCTGTTTCTGTTACGACTACGCTTAATATTCTTTTGGAAACATATGATCATTGGATTGAAATTAAAAACTTCTTTTATGCAGCCCTTAAAACTGGATATAATACAAAAAACAGGGAGGGGGGTGATGGTTGGTCCTCAAATCCCCCCCCAAATTTCTTTTGGATCACAAACACCCCCTTATAATCTCTTCAACTTCCACCGGTACTGCAGCCGTTGGGAATCACTGGGCAGTGTGATACTCAGGGTATTGGTGGAACTTATCTTCGCAAGGTCAAGGCGAATGTCCTTAATGTTCCTTGAGAATAATTGTCTCCTGGGTTCGAATCCCCATCCGGCCATCCAGATTTGGATTTTCCATGGTTTATCCAAACCACTGCAGGCGAATGCCGCGATGGTTCCTTCGAAAGGCCATTGCCGAAATCATTCCAGATCCTTTCCCACCTCTAATGACTGCGACTTCGAACCGTTAATTTATATTAGCGCTTATTACATATACAGAAAGACTAGTTCTTTTCTTCTGAGTAAGTGTTTAGATAAATGAAATTACTATTGCAAGTTGTAGTAAGTTTGAATGTGAAAAGAAAAGAAGCAACAACCTCCCAAAAAGCCATCATGTTTAAATTCCCTTTCCTACTCAAGCATCACCACCGACAGTGTCGACAACCTGACTTCATAAGCATTATAAAGAGATTTTGGTTTAAACCTTGGACGATGTTACACAATTTGCTGTTTAGGAAATGTGTGCAACCACCTCTTCTCCTTGCTGTCCAAGTCCCAAATGACAAAAATTTCGTCCACTATGCGCTGTCGAACTTGCTAACCTCTCCATAACTGGAAAGTTAACAGAAGCCGATTTCACCACGGCAACATTCCCAGCCACCTAAATCGGATAGGTCTGAAAAATAACCCCCTATTTGACTGCGTTGATGAAGCAGTGGGAGATATAAACCGTGTCCTATTTTCTTGTAAAAAAATCACCGATATTCAGGAAAAAATGCTGAAACAACTTACAAAGAGCAATATTCTTTATCCTACCAATTTATTTATCTTGATCTCTTCCTATAAACATCAAATATACAAAAACACAATGTTCTTTTCCATGGATGGAAACATTCAAATATAAACCTAAGACAATAAGGGAACCCAACAGGAAACGTTAGGAAACAAAGTTGGTACATTGACCACTGTATACCACCCGCACACAAATACCCTCTCAAAGATGTCATCTAGATGCAATATTAGAATGAGTGCCCAGTGTGAATGGTTATGGGACAAGTGTGTTACATCAACCAAAGTATAATTAAATCGTAATATCCGAAAAATTGTATAATGAACCCTCTACTGTATATATAAGAGTTATAACATTGTATCTGTTTTCATGTTGACATGATATACAGGGTGTGTCAAAAAGGACTACTTTGGAATGGTACAGAGATTAATTAAGATCTGTAGATAACAGACAACCTCAAGTTTCACATAAAAGGGTCAAGTCACTACCATTTGTCATTTGGCAAACATCACACAGGTAATCAATTGCTTTCCACACTCGTTGCAGCAAATCGGGTGTAACTTGTGCAACGGCAGCGAAGATTCGATTTTTCAGGTCGGCAGAATTGTTTGGTAGGGGCGGAATATGCACACGATCTTTAATAAAACCGTCAGAGTAAGAAATCCACTAGTGTCAAGTCTGGGGAGCGAGGTGGCCATGTGTTTGGCCCTTCAACAACACACGGGCGACCTGGTGATTTAGTATCATGTAGCAGTGAACAACCCATCTCAACAAAGTTCTTGTGCCAATAGTAAATTGTAGGTCTGCTTGGAGGTTCTTACCGTATTTGGCGCGAAATTTACGCCGAACAGTTGTTGCAGAGTTCGTTTCATGAAACCAAAACACACAACTAACACTACCGCACCAGTGAAAGTAGCAATTTTAACTGGGCACCACGCTGGCGCTCTTGGTGGTGGAATGGTGCACTGATGCACTACGTGCATCAAACTTGAGGTTGTTTGCTACAAAAGACACATCTACCGATTCTGTAAGTTAACTCAACAAATTACTAAGTCATTTCAAAGTTGTAAAGTCCTCTTTGACTCACCCTGTATTATATTACTAGTAGGGATTGCAATCCAGCAAAGCGGGATCCCGCAATCCCGCGGGATCCCGCATCATTAGACAGTCTGGCGGATCCCGCACAAAATTAAGCAGATCCGCAATCCACAAAATCCGGCGGAAACGTGTGTCAGTCTGCGTGATTCGCTGCCCCACTCGGTCTCTATCGGATGTCTTGCACTGTTTGCCTGTAACCTTGCAGTTGGCATTTGACGCGTGTGAACAAACGGTTGTTTTTGTCAACCTTCGTCATTTGTAAGTAAATTATTACACTTTTACGTATTCATTTTCGAGGACACGTTTCTGTAATTTGAGTCATTTTGCGTATTTAGTAAGGCTTTCTAACTATATAATTATTTTTTATGTGTCGCAAACGTTATCTGAACTACACAGTTAAAGCTTTTTATTTACGGTTTCATTATTACCATTTTCTGTATTTTCAGATAAAGTAATTGTGACAATTTCCTTATTTGCGGCTGAAAATTTGATTATTGGTTGATAGGAAACTAATGTTATGGTAATTTTAAAGATCGCATACCTATTTATTTAGCAGCTATCAAAAGGCAATTGTATATACTCTGACTTATTGTTGTTTTGGCCGCTGCCTCAATGCGTTTCTTTGACGAAAGATGCCTGCTTACATGTGCCGCTCAGGCTATTGATTAATACCTCTTCTCCTTGGTATTATTTCGACTAAAGGCAAAAAAGTTATAATGAAGTATTCACGGATGAATCGACGAATTGTGTTGTAGGAACACCATACTTCGATAGCTGCCTCCGCCGTCTCCGTGACGTGTGAAATTTCGTGTTTTTACAATGAAATCCGGAGATACAACCTACGAAAACTTCCTTGCAATCATTCGCCGAGATAGTCTCCTTTCTTACTAAAAAATAATAATTTCCACTCTAAAAACTGAAATAGTTGACAGTTTAAGTGTTGGTGAGCAGTTTCTTTTAATAACATTGAATCAATTGTAAGATCAATCAAGGAATCGGGAGATATAATAGGGAATCCCACAATAACAATTTTTGTAAAAAAAAAAAAATGTTAAGTCTCCTGCTTTTGCAGTGACAAAAAGTTATGAGATCTTTTGCTGAGCCAAGTCTGCACTTTACAGAGTATATTCACTTCACTTTGTGAAATGGAATACTTTCTCTCGGTTTTATGGAACGTTTATTTAGAATTTTTTAAAAAAAATCTTTGGTAACTTGGCTATTAAGCAAACTTAACTTATGTGATGTATTGTAAGGCAAATAATGACCTAACACTGAATATTTTTTATTTATTTAAAAATTGGCTTAGATTAAAAAACAAAAATGTAAAACCTCGAAATGTAGCTAAGACATGCTAAAAAGTTTTAATGTCATTTTGCCAATTAAAATATTGTTAACTGTCAATTTTTATCATTTAACATTAAATTTTATTTATTAATTTAATTATTATTTAATTTATTAACGTTTTAAGTAACTTCGTTTTAAATGTATGCGTTAAAAAACAGCTTGTGCCAATCCCGCACGGATCCCGCGGGATTGAAAACACTGCGGGATTGCAATCCTTAATTACTAGGAATGTAAACTGATTTACGTAGAACGTGCAAAGAAACTGGAATATAAATTGTTGTACAAAGAAAATATGATGAACTTGACTGTATGGCCGAAAGCCATGTATATATATATATATATATATATATATATATATATATATATAAAAAACCTTGACAACTCGTTTGGCAAGAGCCGGAAACTATTATGGTGCTACGACGACTTGAGATGGCCTCTAAAGATATAATTTAAAAAAATCAGTTTGATCTGCGTGTGTATTAATCAGTTCCCCTTCGTGTGCGAACACGACGCTGGTTATGGCGGGGTTAGGAGAGGGACTTTTGTCGACCGGAGCGTGGCTAATTTTGAATAAAGCGCCCCGTCGAGCGGCGTGCGTTTTTAATCTCGCAGATACAGGGCCGGGTGCGAAGTTTGTCAGCGGCGGGGGCGCCCGGCCCGGCAACTGATGAAGCCAGTTATGGGCGGCGCGCTGTAATCTATCAGCCGGTTATTGGCCGTGACGCGGCCTCGCGACAGCAAAAGATAGATTAGTGCCCATGTTTTTGCTCCGCGCCCGGTAAATAAATCACCATTCGTTCGTCGCGTTGTGACACCGTAACCCCGTTGGTCGAATTAATAGGGCAAGTGGCGCCACTGGCTCCGGCGGTGGACGGCATGCACTACGCTCTGTACATCGGTTTTTGCTGCCCGAAGACCTTCGTCGACAAGTGGTGGATTTCTATTCACGTTACTCCATATCAAATAATTTTCGTTTTTTTATTGTTTGCGTATTTATTTATTTTTTGTCTTTTGTTGTTTTGATTTTTGTGTATTTCTTTTCCTGTTTTTTGTTATTTTTTCTCTATTGGAGTTTTTAGAAGGTTCCATGTTTTGTATTATTATATTTTATTTTTGTTTTTTCTTGTTTTCCCTCCAAATATTTCGGATTGGCAATCGGATTGCTGTCAGAAGATACGGTCTACAGACAACAGATTCTAGAGCTATAGAAGTAACGAAAAATTGTGTATCCGTATGTATTCGTTACTGAACCAATCAGCACTCATTACTGTCGTATCGTTACGTTACACGTTACTTTTGATACAATCAGCACTAACATCTAGCATATCATCGAGTCGCGTCGCGTAGGGGGTGACTTTGTTTGTACTTTGTAAAGTGGAAGTAAATTATTCATTTAGTAATGTAAATTGTTTGTTTGGATAAAACTTAAATAACGTAATTAGCACGTGGATTTTACGGAAACCTACCAAATGCACACTTGATTAACAGCACTGAATGTTATATACGTAAGAATGTTACCTAATATCACAATCACACGGAACTTAAAAACAACTTATTTCAAAACAAACCAGTTCATTCAATCGCTGGGCGCACCGTTACAACTTTCACATGTTGTATGAGGCGTTCGTTTATCGAATCAAACTGACATCTATACGACAAATTCGTGTAACGAAATGAATTTGTGAATAACGTTTCGGTACTTCAAGTCAGGTGATGAACTCGTTACTCAGTAACGAATACAGTTTGCCACATCTGTAACTGATTAGGAGTCGCAAGCCATCTGGATAAGTCATAAATCGCTGTTATTGTAAATTTGCGACATGTGAGATAAAAATTTGAGTCTGAAGTTAGGAATAATTTGGTTTACGGAACTGAACTTTATCAACAGTACCAATCCATTGTCGTCTTTACTGATTTGTCCTTGAATGAAACATTACAAAACACAACAATTCGCTCCTTTTGCTGCTCTATGCTATATTTTTCGGGTTATGATCAGTGTTAACATTTAGAATCTCAGGACTGATATGATCAGAACTTGATGCATTCTTCCAGTTAGTGTTAGGCGATCCGGTGAAGACTTTGCTGCGTTAGTTTAGATTTAGCATGAATTTTGCTTTACCTATTTATTTGTTAGTCAGCACATTTTGCGTAGGAATATACCACACTCTTCTCGATGTTACCTAATCAGGAACCTGACTGGTAGAAATCTCTAATTAGCTACCGAGCTACTGAGACAGGGTAATGCACAAGTCTTATCCAGGAATTTTTTTAGAAACACCTCTGCTAAATGGCATACCCCTAGGTAGACGATACAAGGCGAGGACACATCGATACGCTAATGCTGATTCAAATGTTGGATGCTTAAGTTAAGCCTTGTGTTTCCCTGGATTGCAACGCCAACAATTGGTTTGAAATGCCCCTTGTTCGACACCACCAACGCTACGCTATGCATTACAGTTCGCGGCGTTCTGACAGTACAGACATTATCTAAAACCACACCGAACATGTTTTTCTACATACTTCTTGTTAATCTTCACTTCTTCACGATCTTCAAATCTTCACGTAAAATGATTAGCAGGTAACACTCTTAATCTGTGGAATCCTTCGCTACTGTGAGTAAACTTTGAAAAAACAACTGCTCAATCACATAAACACTGTGAATGAATCTTTTGTACGCTTTTTTAATCCCCTGCATAGTTCTGTATTCTACGATTTAATGGCAATGGCTCGTTGCTTTTTAGAGTATATAAAATGTAACAACGGAATAATATAATAATATTTAATTAAATTGCACGCTCCGGTGGCAATTTCCCTACACGCAATTTCCTGCACCCACCTACATTTTCCCACCACAAATTTTAACTTTAAATTCTTTCAACGTTTTTGGTAACTTATTCCAATTAAGTATTGTATTCTGCTGGAGATGGGTACGAAACTCCTATAGGAATAATACCAGGCCAGATAGGAGACACACACACGGAAAAAGGAAATTCAATACGTGTATATATTACAGTGATGACTGTTGTGTAGTCGTAGGCTTCCGCGCACAGAGTCAGTTGATTCTTGGCTGTCCGGGTGACGACGGGTCATGAACTGCAGTTCTGCGCTGGAAGAAGACCACCGAAGGATGGTCGAAACGTCGGCTACACGAATCACGACGCGGCGTCACCCGGACAGCCAAGAATCAACAGTGATGACTGTAGTTAAGTGTAGTGTTTTGTACATATGAAGATAGACGAAGGAGGAAGCCGAAACCAATGCCGTCTAATTAGTTTTACTCTTTCGAAAGACACCAAGTTTATCGCCCATATCTGATGCACGAATTACCAACAATAATTTCGTATTCCTTCACACCATGTGCAATGCGGATATGTTTAGGATTTAATACAGGACTCTGGTACACGATGTGGTGAGTATGAATCGTGTACAGCCAACTCCCCTAATACAGCGGCCAAATAATGCTGAAAACTTCTGCCACCAACTGCATTTCAAATAATTAATCTCATGACTCGCTGGGTGCCACAAGAATGCTGCAACGAACTTGTCCAATTAGCCTGGTTACGAATCATCTAATAACCGTGAATCTTGGAGGAAATAAGTAGAAAATACATTTATGAGAAACATAGAAAGAATCTAAACTATTATATATCTGTAAGCACGCTGCGTTTGTCTCTTTACTGTAACGGGTATCGCGCAATAAGTACAGCAGCAATTTGGATGTGGTTTTCACGTTTTTAGAGCTAATGGTGCCAGTCAAAATCTGGGAAAACAGCTAATGACTTATATATACCATGGGAAGGAGCAAACAATTAAAAACCTTTATATTTGGAAAATTGTGGGCTGCCGATCATAGTGCACTTCAGACGTGCACTCATTTCGCAATAATCTCACAAAACTTGGGATTCAGTTTTATTTTTTTACTTTTGTTATTCAGTTTTCTGGACCGCAGTGCTTAAAATAAACGGAATACGCGAATTAAACGCAATAAGCATAGCAACAGGTAAGTTAATATGCGAAATGCGTTAGATTAATTACTATATGCTGGTAGACATATATTATCTCTGGTAGACAGTTAACAGTAAGTCTCTGGAACAATATGTCGCTAAACTTTGTACATTAATAAGCCAATATTTCTTCTTTACATATCATTACGGTTAAGAAAATCAGTGTTTTCCTAGAAGAAAGATGTATGAAAAACAGCTACCATAAATATCAACAGGTAACAATACATTTTCCCCAGAATGACTTGTGCAGAACTTTCCATATTTCTACGTACGTTACTCGATTAATATATATTTTGTGGCTATAAAGTGCAAATATTCGTCACTAATATCGCCCAAGGAACGTGTGTACAAATTTTGGCTGCTGTTCAAACCACGGCCAGTAAAATAAACTGTTAAATAAGTCTCATAACCCAGATTCTGCAATCTTTATCACCATACGAGCTTTGGGTTAATGACGACAGCAACATGGAACGAGTGAAACTAAAAATCAATTATGCATCTTAAAACGTTATGCCACACCGCGTAAATAACAATAAAACTAAATCCATCATGCCTTATGATCTAACAAAGCGAGTCAATTTTCATTCTGGTCCAGACTGCATTTTAACTAACCACAAATCTGGCTATTAAGTCTTTACGTAAATCATAGCTTCTGTCACAACTGCATTAATACATTCTTCATCGATTCTTGAAACTTTGGAATTACTTACATGCGGGTGAAATAAAGACATTAGTAATTTGGTGTCACTGAAAACGAAGGAAATTAAAAATAATTCGTAACGTGTAAGATTAGTTTTAGTACGTGCTTTTTTTTTAAAACATAAATAATTGATCGAATCAACTTATCGTCAGAATAAAACCAGTATCCAATCAGAAAAAAATGCTGTTATTATTATTAATAAAGAAAACTGCTCTAAATAAATTTACGGCACGACAGTTATCGTGAAATTCTCCGTATCGGAATTTAAAAATAAGATATTTTTTTAGCTAAGTTAAATATTACAGAAATAATATGTTTATTTATGTCCATAGCTACATTCTCACCAAAGTTTACACTTAGTGCTTATAATTTCAGCTGTGTTAACTATTATATACCGATATAAATTTGCGGCATCACGAATATCGTGCAGTCCTCCACTTTTTAGCTAAGTTAAATTAATACAAATAAGTTAATATTTTTCATTACCACCAGAGATACATCATTACTAAAGTTTATACTTCATTTCAATCTAACTACTTCAGTTCTGAAATACCGTGAACGAAAATGGTTCGAAATGTGGGTAGTTGTATAAAAGCCATTAAGAAAAAAATACATGTTATTACTCATGGATTAGGAATGTATTCACATGTTATTAAAAAAAGGAATTCTACGATTACCGTGGCGCTGCAATTTGATGATTGATTCTTATGTAACTTGACGAGACAAATTGAAAGTAAATAATAAAGTTTTTTGGTATCTCGCTTAGTTCTCGAGATATTGTATCTCAATAGTTAGGAGGTTAGAGTGAAATCCGGCATGGACCAGAAAAAAATTCACCGAAACCACTATGTCTCTATAGGTGTTTTATTTTCTTCCTAGTGGTTGTTGTGTAGGTAGAAATACAGTCTGGACCAGAAGAAACGCCACCAAAAGCACAAGGAACTATACCTATAACTGATTTTTGACATGCTATATTTCGAAAAACAAGTGATATATATATATATATATGTATATATATATATATATATATGTTTTGCCGAGTTCTATGAGAATCCATCATCAGATTGTGGCGCCACGGTAATGATAGAACTGCCTTTAAAAATAAACTTTTGAACATCAGTATGAAAACCGCATTTAAGGTAATAACTATAAGAAAGGATTTTTTAAAAAAATGAAATCTATATATTTTGCTTCTCTGCATTAATATTTGACACTAAAATAAAAAGGGTAAAACTTTTTTTTGAGGAGGGGGGGCGGGGAGGCTGCCTACTACTGGTACTAACCATTTGAAATTTGGATTAACTGCTACACTATAATATTCTCTTCAGGTTTTGCACTCTACTTTTTCGGAAAAGTTACCACAAATTAAATTAAAAATGCCAAAATATGAGAGAGACGCCCAGATATTAGATGGCTCTGCAAAATTAATGAAAATGTATTGAAATGTTGGTTAAATCCTTTATTGTAATGTATTTTTTCTGTTTATGCTTCTCTCCGTTGTAAAAAGTCGCACAAAATTAACAAAAAAAAAACCTTGTCTGAGATTTTGTAGGCCCTACAAAAACGAATGCCATCTTAGAATCGGTACAAGCGATCTAAGACAATGCATTGCTTCCGTTGTAAACAAATACCCAATGTTTTAGATGGATGACACAGAACGTTTTCCCTAACATTATTTTTCTTGGTCTAGGCCGAATTTCAACCTAACCACGACCTCTATGACAAAACGAGACTGTTTAGGTTGATATGATCCCTGTGTCCATAATTTTTGTGTCATTTTTACAGTGATGGCAACATTACGCAGTTGCGCAGAGTCTCATATTTCGGCATTTTTAATGTAATATGCGGCAATTTTTCCGAAGAGGACATTTTGTGGAGGCAGATACTTCAAATTACAAAAGGTTAGTACCAGTTTCGGATTGGTTGATAGAGAAGCAGGCTACCCGCACTTCTATACACTTCATGATCTGCGCATGCAAAGCAGCGGGTAAATGTTAGTTAATAATAAAAAAAAACTGCAAGGCACCTAGATTTAAAAAAGAAAGATTTAAATTACATGTGATAAATTACTTCATTAAAACAAACAATATTCATATACTGGAAAATGGGTGCAAATTTTAATAACATCGTATTTTCACGTAACACATTATTTCTGCATCGGTCATCATGTTGTTAAAGATGTGAAATCTTCAAGATTCGGTATATGAGTGAGTGCATAAAGGCTCCAACATACTGAACTTACCAAGGCACATCAAAATCGTCCTATCGTCGAATTCTGTTCGTGTTGATAAAAATATATCACAAGCCAATCTAAAGAATCCACGATTCAAGAACAATAATTGTATTGAAACTTAATGCAGAATTCAGGTGTTAATTTTTTTTAAATACAAAGCTTTACGGATAGCTGACGTCACGTCGTTTGGATCGAGTGGAGACTATGGAAGAAATTCGGTTGTAGGCTTTTGAAGATATTATCACAGAATCACACTAAGTGATTTGGCGAAACAATGGAATACCCATATCTGAATAGCCAGTTCCGAACGTCAGTTATTCACCCACCAGAGTCGGTTGTGAACGAACATTTACTTTAATGACCATCGTTCTAGAATTCTAAAAAAAGTAAACAAAATAGATATATAATTGATGTCCGGTTCAATCGAATCATAGAAAACGACATGTAATAAAGTGGTATTAACCGATTCGAAAAGTTTCTGGGCATTCGTCATAGACGGCGATACTAACGGCAAATTAGGATCGCCTAGTTTCAAGAAAAGGTATTGACCTACAATATGTACAGACAAATATAAGTCACAATAAGACAAAACAATCGGAATCCACAGCTGTGTTTGAAGTCTAAGACATTATGAAGATGCTATTATGATGGCCTTGCTGCGTTTTTTTCAGATAATGGAGCTATTTCTTTTCATTTTTTCCAACAACGCAGTTAAATTTACAAGACCGAGGCATACTATTCGTTGACAGTTTCATACGAAATAACATATAGTTAGCAACAAACACATATTTTTGTCATTTTTAATAACGTACTACCGTGGATTCCAGTAGAAGCAGCTTGACATTTCATATCGAAAATTTGTAATGAAAGGGGAGAAATTAACTAAAAAACCATTGGCTGAATTGCACAGAATCAGTTAAGTTATTATTAATTTATTTTAGGGATAGGGTGAATGTATTTCTTGATTTACATGGAAAGAAATACAGTTCCTTAGACACGAAAAACTGCAACATTAAGGAGATGTTATTAAATTTTATTATAGGTCTACAGAATGTGGTACTGTAAAAAGTAAGTATCGAATTGCAGACGTAACTACGTAATTTTTTAAAATGCTATTGTAGTATCTATCGATTTGACGCACAAATAATATGATCCCTTACCTCATCCCAAAATATAATGAATATAGAGTCAAATTATATGCCCGAATGTAACTGGTAATATTAACAGTGTTAATCTCTCGAAAGTAACATTTATGACAGATGTAAAAGGAGTGCATTCTCCTTGCCTTCCACAGTGTGAAATTGTTCTTTTGTGGTTGTGATGGTGTGTTTGTACAAGGTATGTTGTTTTTTGATAAAAGAAGACAAAAAGTGAGCCATTTCATTCTGTCTTACTCTTCTGAAAGACACTTTTTGATCTGACAATGTTTCTTCTCTCGCTTGCTATTTCACACTACCTGTTCAAATTAAAGTGAAATTTTTTGCCCTAGACATTATAATTCCAATTATAGTAACACAATAGGTAATAAATACCACATAAAACTATTTTCTGGAGCGTTGTTGTGTTAAACTGTGATAAGTTCTTGAAGTTGCTACTAATCAGCATACTTCGCACACTATTCCACAGTACTTCTAATAAATCGTACTATTGATGATTGAATTGTCAAACCAAACAACTAATTACATTAGTTATCCAGTCTTTCTGTCGAGTAATATCAACTTCAAACTAGATAATTTCGTATCAAACAAACACGTTTTTAAAACTAATTATGTATCATAAATGAATAAACAAATTGTAACATAATCTACCTGGAATAATAAAATTTTGCATATATATACCTTCCCTCTTAAAACAATTACAGTGTTATACATTAGTCCAAAAATGAAAATTGAAAAATTGTAATGTAACTATGTCCTTAGGAAACTAAAAGAAAACTTGACAATCTTTTATTCCTAATACAATTTTTGTTGGTATCTGGAATTTGTTATATGTTGTCCAGGTG
The DNA here is from genome assembly GCA_031002005.1 of Vandiemenella viatica. Classification (NCBI taxonomy): domain Eukaryota; kingdom Metazoa; phylum Arthropoda; class Insecta; order Orthoptera; family Morabidae; genus Vandiemenella; species Vandiemenella viatica. Next base: position 248,922,080 of record JARYHS010011408.1, on the reverse strand, counting down.
TAAAGGTTACAGAGGTAAGATTTTTTATTGATTTTACTTTGGAACGTAAATGCAGCATAGCGTGGCCTATTTCGAAAAAGAATTAAAACTATTTCTGGAGCCTAAAATAAAGTAAGTATCAATGGAGAATGACAGTCATCCTTACAAAATTTTATCACCAGAATCTCAACAATTAATTCCAAGCGCGTCTGGAATACTTTTTATTATAGGTGTAATGTCTCATACTTAATGAGACAAGCTCATTTGCGGAGACAACAGAGCACTGGTAGTGCCATAGCTATATTTGTGCCCTCCAGTGGCAGCGTCACGACAGATGGACGCCGTCAAACACTTACTCAGAGCCGAGCGCCTGCCGCCGGCGCTGCGCTCCATATTTCACGCGCAAATCGTGTCGACATTCATAAATTCCCGCTGCGGCGGCTCCGCCTGCCAGCCTGAAATTGGATGGAGCAATTTTTCACGGGTTTGGCCGACGCGACGGACAGAGCAGCAGCGAGTTAGGCGCCGACGACCGACCATATGACTCGGCCTGAAATATGGAGGCGGCGGCGGGCGCGTGATGGACGACGCCCGGCGACAAGTGGCGGCAAGACGCGTCAGCCACTGTGCGCTGCCCCTGCACGTCACGCCGGCCCGCGACACAGCGCCTGTCGTCTGCTGCCGCAACGCGTGTATCCAAACTACGACACGTAGCTTCTGCTACAGTAACCAATTTATAACGTGGTGAATAACGATATATACATCAAGCAAGATGTTTTTATTGTAATTTATCGTGTTATCAACCTATTCAAAGTTAATTACGAACCTATTTTTTTATTTTTAACTACAGCAAAAGTACTACCTTTGACGCAGTTAGTCTTGGATTTGTTGCTTGCTCGTTTTTCTCATTCAACACTTTTTGAACACTGTGTATTTCCTCTTTCATGAAGCATAAATAATATAAACTACAGAATCAGAATTGAGTAAAACTGCAACATCAAAGTTCAGTCTATGATTTTCTTTTAACCAATTCGAGTGATACTAAAATATTTTGTGTATTAACTAATAATGAAATCTACAATAGACCGATTTGGGTGTCTTTTTCTGATTGTGCTATGGTCTACTAAATTTATTCAATTTATATTGACGGGTCAAACTAGAGAATTTTTGCCTTCAAAGATGTCGACTTGTATTCTATAACCACTGAAGCCTGCTATAGACAAACTAATTATTTTGAGGTGTTGACACACACACACACTTCGGGTTGAATTGATGTCCCTAACAATGAAGTATAAATATCAGAAGCCAGGAATAAAGTAAGGCGTGTAGGTTAACGATTGCTTATCTACATGATAAACATTTGAATTCATAATTCCTGGGATCTTCTTACTGTTACTTAAGATTTTTAATTATATAAGTGAGTACATTATTTTCTCAGCAATACACTTCTGAATTAGGATTTGAATCCACGTGTGACTTCTCTCATGTTACAATTACTTATCTTGGAGAAGCTATTGCTTTGTCCTCAAACTTTCGCTTTGACCCTATCCTACATGCAAAATATATTGTTCCAGCGGAATTTCTTATTTTTGAGATTAAGTATTCGTCAGAACAGGTTCCTAAATAAATTATTCTCAGCTTTCTTCTTTCTTTCTCTCTAGCTTTCTCCTTATTATTTCATGCGAAACACTTTTAGCTGTTCACTTTAAAATCGCGTTCCCAGAAATTATTCATCTGCTGATATTTCCCTCAGCTTAAGACAACTGGGCCGACTTAGATGGGTTAGCGATAACGGCTAAGCCTGATATTTGGGACGACACGGGTTCAAATCCTGTCCGGGCATCCTAATTTTGTTTTTCTATGATTTCCAGAAATCGTTTAATGTGAATGCCGGGATGGTTCCAGTTCCTTTTCTACAATCCTCTCCCATCTTTAATGACATCGTCCGTCGGAAGCAGGACGTTTGGTCCAGACCAAACTTTTAATTTTTGTGGCAATATCTGAGATTAGCGTGAGCATCTAGTTATTTGAGGTAACCGTTTGAGTTTGTCTTTTGTCATGTACGGGGAGTAAGTATTTTGTTGTCATTGTTCATTTAAAGTGAGGATTTTAGTATAATCATTCGAATTTGGTTTTCTGGACGAAACTAACAAGACTAAGTTTATATAAGTGAGACCAGAGTGAGTCAGGTTTAGAGAAGCAGTAAAATACCAACGAAATTAGTTCTTACTAGACACTTAGCGGTTGCGCAACTGTTTAAAAATTGACTCGACTATTCAGCTGCTTATGCTCTGCTGTTTATATTATGCTCCAGTTTAGAATCAACCATAAAATATTTTTTAATAAAATTTTATAATTAATAATTGTGTAAAAAGTATGCAAGTAATTGATAGGAACTGCAGGGAACTCTAGTAATTGTAAATCGTAAATTTTCAATGTTGCGCAATTTGTGTGATATTGTAAGAAGTGGTTAGTGATCGTTAGTAAACAGTAATAAGAAATTTCGAGGGATTATTTGTGGTTGCTGTAGAAGTCTTTTTTTCTGAAAATGGAACTTATTACCTGGTAAAAAATATCTGTTGTGTAAGGAATCTTCTAATAGTAATTTAAATAATATAACCTTCAGAGAGTCTAACAAATTTAAGGAAATCTGTGCATTAAAGTCTTAAGTGGAAAATAGGTATGCCTAACCATCTGTTATCATTTAGTAGTTTTAAGATTTCCTTCTAAACTTTCGTAAATTTCAGGAGAAGATTTGAAGTGGCCACGACCGAAGAGAAAGTATCTTATATTTTAGTAATTACTTGACGCTTTTTTAGGTAGGTGCAAGTAAACTCGCGTAAATAAGAATCAAGGTAAGAAGCTTTACTTTTTGGTAAATACACAGACCATAAGCTTCTTGTGTGAGTGACTGTTATTGGGTACACGGTAGTGCACCCGCCAAGTCGAGTCAACGGCGTCACTGCCTACCCTTTTCTCGAAGCGATTCGGGCCATTTTTGAACCTCAATTTCTTTGAACGTATTTAGGCTACATGTCTCAAATTTCTGTTATGCATAGATATCAGCAATATTAACAAACGTACTAAATTTTATTTTGTTACTGTTCTTAGTTCGTATGTTATTTGGATGCAAACTTCAGAGATTTTGACACTCACGAACTCACTGACTGACTGACTGATGATCATCCAAATTCTAAGACACTTCCCGTAGCCATAGAAAGCTGAAATTTGGTACACAGATAACATTTTACCCACATATTATAAGAAACGTCTTAAACTCACAAATTTCCATATACCTACCGCCTTACCTACCCCTAACGTGAAACCACTTTCTACCCTAATTACTTTATAAACCTCAGATTTTCACTGTGGAGTGAGATTACTATGTTTAACTAATGTGTTAAATTTTACTTCTTTCCTTGTCTTACTATGGAAGTTATTGAAATTCAAATTTTTTTTCGGCACTACACCCCGACATCAAAATTCCACTGTACTTCCAGCAATGCTAGAAACAAGTAATTTGGTTCACATATATGGTTTCATCCCTAAATCATAAGAAAAATCTGATATTGGAGTTTTCACCCTTATTTATTGAATTAAAGTCCCAAACATGAAAAATTCAGGCACATATATGCGGCTTGATTACTTTGCTCCTGATGAAGCGACAAACCTGATATTTCTATACTCTGTAGAGGCAAGCAACTTAAACCAAAGCCTTAATTTTTACTTTGTTCCTATGATTATTTTTGAAGTTCTTTGTTACTTATTTGAGATGGTACTTAAACCAGCTGCAGTGTTCATTACTCGCTTAAGACGCACATTAATTGTTTGCAGAGAGTGGGGCATTGTTGGTAATGATATTGCTGAATTTCCCTGTATTTATGAATGGCAATCCAAACGCGAAACGTCCCAGTACATATTTACAGGTTAATTGCTTTTTTCTGGATGAAGCTATATGCTCAAACCGTCGAACGTTTCTAATGAAGAGAGTCAATTTCCAACATAATTAAAAACAGAAAAACAAAAGAAGGTGTGTGTGTGTGTGTGGGGGGGGGGAATGTTTAACTAAGGACATCTTTATTTCAGCTTTATCTTTTTTTCTTTCTTTAGCATGAGCATCATATTCTTGGGTTCTAATAATTTTAACTGCCCGTGTTCTGCTAGAGCTACACTATAGGCCATGTTTACGCCCGCAAGGCATGTCAAAAAATAAGACAAAATAAACTGGTGACAGAAACTTTTAGGCAAACACAAAATAATAGTACAGTGCAGAGTAAATCGACATCTATACTAAATAATGCGTATTGTCTCTAAATGAAATTTACTAACAGATCATACAATAACAGACCACGCGAGAAGCACAGCTTGAGCAACCGACATAACATTACGGACGCATCCGTCTGTCTGTCACCATTCGATAAGTTCTCAAGATTTCATGACTACAACTGTTATTCCTACAGAAAAAAAAATATATATTCTATGTCCTTCCTACAGATACAAAGTATTTCCTTTTCAAATTCCATCATTATCGATATAGCCATTTAGTCGTCAAAACGTAACAAAAATACAGAGACCTACTTCCGCATTTATGATATTAGCACACACACTGACTGCAATAGAACAACCACTGATCAATATAGCGTAAATAAGTGTACATGTACCCCTAAATTTGTGATATCTACAGTTTAACATGGAATACGAACAACCGAGCGTCCAGGCTGGCTCATACGATCAAAAACAACTCTTGAAAATCTTTGCATCCACCTATATTTGAACCGCAGACCACGGTCCAAACATCAGTAAGCAAGCGCGTTAACCACTGAGCTACCAGACAACTATGCGAAAATGTACTACAGAGACGTAAACAACCTACTCTTCTCTCTATCGCTGATCAATAATATTTAAAAAATATGAAACCTGTATTATTTATTCAGAAGAAAGTATGCTGTGTCAATCCTAATTCCAAATAGCATCTCTTGTCAAATTTCATCACGATAGAATTAGCAGTTTAGCCCAAGAAATGTAACAAACCGACAAAGTGACAGATATACAAAGTTACTTTTGCATTTATAATATTAGTATAGATTTATTTTAGGACTTGTCAATACCGAAAAAAATCTTGGGCTTTTTGTATATTTAAGCTTGATAATGCTGCGCATTTGTATTTACACAGGTTATCTAATAATGACATGCATAATGGCCAACTGGCCATATAATATGTGCACTCTTTCCTCTCTGGCATACTAATCAACAAACTCTTTGATCACGTGACATAATTAAGCGAACGTACAAAGAAAGTTACAAAGATTATTTAATACTGCTAAAAATTTATATTATACAGAGGCAGATAGCGGTGAGTTATCTGGATATTGCAAAGTGAACCCTGACCGTAGGGATACGCTTGAGTACAGAAGTTACAAACAAATCTTGCACGTGTTTTCATAAGGCTTGAACTATAACATCGCAAAGTGAGCAACCTGATCGTGGGCAGACGCGTGAGTACATACGATCCTTCACAAATTTATCACGTATTTTTATAAGACTTGAATTTTGATTGTGTTTAAATATTGAAGCTGAAATATCTTCCTTCACGGATTTTCCAACGGAATTGTTACATCTTAGCGATGATAGGGTGGTACAATACCGAGTTATACCCATGCCTGGAGACGGTTCTTGTTTGTTTCATTCGTTATGGTAAAACTGACCCCTTGTCGGTCTTCAGTGTCAGTTCTGCCATTGTATGGTTTGTTGTAAGTCACTGGAATCAGATGGAAGTCTATAGTTGTGATGAGCATGGGATGACTTATCCAAATCCAAAGTCCTATTCGTGCGCTGTGATGGACATAAATACTTATGGCTCAGTATGTGAGCTTATGGCTGCAGGTGCTATATATCCGTTCAAGTTTGAAGTCTATGAAAACGGTAGTCTTAGATGCTCTTTC
>JARYHS010011408.1:248858202-248915159 GCA_031002005.1 Vandiemenella viatica | reverse complement strand
TTACATTTTCATGATGTTGGTATGTCAATGTCATAACCTGATTTTCACCAAGCATGTTGCAACATAGGCTTGTACGTAGGTGCAGCAAATTGATTGTAAATCACAGAGTGAAGATTCATGGTGAAATAACGATCATGTATCTTCATTTGTGATTTGGCACATTGTAGTTATTGTATTTCCGAAGAGATTTTGTTTATATTTTTCGTGCTTTTATGCTTCTTAGATAACTTCGTGATTTTATTGTGTAGTGGAGCTATTTATTTTATTTTCTGAATGTGCAGCTAAACTAAATAAATAAACTGATAGTTTTTTATATTCAGCACAGTTTAACTTAATTTTAATAACTCCAAATACATCATTTTAATTACATAATCTGACTTATTTGCAGTTGCTCCTTAGCGCTAACAACCTAGGCAATCTCCTAGTTATATCTGTATGTCTTGTTGCTATGGAAACCTTTTAAGAGTAATTCTAACAGGCCATGAAACTCTAACATTACAAAGATATAGAATTACATTAAAATATGTATTGTGGGATAACCTGTCTGTTATCCTACACAGTCTTACAAAATCAGTGTGTTACTTTAGGTAGAATGGAACGTCTTGCATGGAAATGACACACACCACTGTATTGCTTATGATCACTTGTTATTCTAAGCATGTTTCCGAGCGTTCAAAGTCATAGGTGTCCCTTGTTACAGAAACTGTTTTACTCACCGCTTCTGAAGTTCTCGGTCGCTTTTCGACGGCTAAGGTCATTAGAAGCGGGTTGGGACTGGGGACAAGGAACGTCAAGGAATTTGGCCATGGTCTTTTTGAAGGATGCATCCCGGCATTCGCCTGGAGTGATTTCGGGAAAATACAAATCTCGTTCATCCTGATTTATGTTTCCGTCGATCATAAGATGAAGGTTAGACGCAGCTTCGTGCCGCTCGCCACCAATGTTCTTAATGTGCTTAACCAACGGCTCCACCAATACGCTCTGTTAGTAACACGGTACATTCTATTCTTAGAACAGTTTTGGTTATTTCATATTACAGATTAGACAGTAGTCCCTAAATGGCCGTTACAAATCTCTGATATTCTACAGAGTCCTTCAAAAATCAATTTACAATTTCAAAATTCATTCAGATAACTACCAGAGTCAGATAAAGTGTCAATACGTAGCAACATACCTTAAGTTCTATTCACATTGTATTGCAGTAGCAAAGTAAACCAACTTACGCATTAGCTTTAATGTTATAAATAATTCCGCACAAAACAACTTTTATGGTGAATTTTGGTTCTACAAACCGGGAAATAATGGTATACCATGACTTACAATAATAAACACACACAGAGAATCAGCAACATATTCAACAAACAAGGAATACAAATTGCTTTCAGGACAAATAACACATTAAACAAACATCTACACTTCAACACTGAAAGTGACTTATACCAACAAGCAGGAATATACCAACTAACATGCCAACAGTGCCAAGCTATATACATAGGACAGACATCCAGAAACTTCAATACAAGATATAAGGAACATATCAGAGCAATAACATGCACAAATCCCTCCACATTTGCTGAACATTTATTAGACTACAACCACCCTCCTACCAATATAAAGACATACATGAAATTATTACAAATTAACAATTTCAAAAAACATCTGATAACATTTCAGGAAAGCTATCATATACACAAATCGATAGAAATGGAAATAAAAATAATAAATGAATTCTCGAATTTAACCAATAAAACTACAACACACTAAAAACACAAAAAAATCTCAAAACAAGAAAACGTATACAGTCATTCACACAGTAATCACAAACAGTAACTCAAACACAGAAACAGAGAGATAATATAATAGAATGTACAACACAGATATAACAGCAACAGAAACTAAGTTGGCACAACTGTAAGGAACTGGAAAAACAAAACAAGCCATGTGTAACACACATGTGTAAAATCAACAGAAAATATTTACTACAACAAGAAGTACAGCATCAAGCAACTAGTGAAATATGTTCAGCTGAAACTGCAACGATATCTGTGAGTACTTTATATATATATATATAAGAGTTGTACTGTAGATAATTATTGTAACAACACATGTAAAAACACTTTAGTCACTGAAGATTCCCTATACCACAAGGGCAAAACCCGTCTGGAGAATCAAATAAAACCAAAATTCACTGAAACAGTTGTTTTTGACGAAATTATTTATAAAATTACTGTCCAGCAACTGTGGAAACATGACCTATTACCAGATTAATATGCATTAGCTGTACACCCACGTAGAACAGCTACTTTCACTGGTGGGAACGTTCTCTCTTTGAGTGTTTATGAATCACTACATGAACACTGCGGAAGAGTATGCTACCTACAATATCCCCTATATCCCTTCCAAACCATTACCTTTCCTGATAGGTGCAATGCACTCTCCGCCAAACACTTTTAGTGAATCGCGGAGTCATCTACATCTACATTTACATGTATACTCTGCAATTCACAAAATTGTGGGTGGCAGAGGGTGCTCAGCACCAAAGCTAATCTCTTTGTTGTGCATTCCAATCCCTAATGGTACGAGGGAAAAAAGAATTCATATAGGAATCATTGCGGCACCTTATTTCTCTAATCTTATCTATCCTGTCATTCCGGCTCAAATAGGTTGGTGGACGAAGTATTTCACTACACTCGTGAGTGAAAGTGGGAGTACGCATGTTTAGCAATAAGTTTAAACGATACGTGCGTCGTCTATCTACCAGAGACTCCCAGCCTAGTCTACTAATCAGTTCTGTGACGCTTTCATAAGGACTGTAGCAAGCGATCACGAATCGAGCGGCTCTTCTCTGTACTTTCTCTATACTTTCGATCAACCCCTTACGAAACGGATCCTAAATGGCACAACAATAGTCCAAATGTGGACGCACAAGAGATTTGTACGCTATCTCCTTTGTTTGTTCATTACAATTTTTCAATATTCGACCTATGAATCGCAGCCTAGAATTAGCTCTACCTACCAAAGACTTAATGTGTAAGTCCCATTTCATGTTCCTTTGTACTGTTTCTCCCAAATATTTCATAGAATCGACCATATCAATAACTGAATTGTTTAACTCGTATTTCCGAACAATTGGATTCTTTTTGTTAGTTATGCTCATTGTCTTGCACTTTTTACAATTTAGCGTAAGTTGCCACTCAGCGCACCATGCCAAAATAATATCCATATCACGCTGAATTTCTAAGCAATCGGCCAAATTCCTTACTTCCCTATAAATAACCGCATCATCAGCAAACAATCTAAAAAGGCTTTTCACTTTGTCTCCTAGATCGTTTATAAAAATTAAAAAAAGAAGTGGTCCTATTACACTTCCTTGAGGTACCCCCGATGTAACATCTAGACTAGAAGAACTTTCTCCTTCAACGACGACATACTGCGACCGACCAGTTCGAAAATCCTTTGTCCATTCACAAAGCTGATCCGATATACCGTACGCTCGTAGCTTCGCCAAAAGGCGGTTGTGTGGCACAGAGATGAAAGGCTTTCTGAAAATCTAAAGAAAATGGCATCTACTTGTGAACCTGCATCAATAACTTTCATTACGTCGTGTGTAAATAGGGCCAGTTGTGTTTCACATGATCTTTTCTTCCGAAATCCGTGTTGATTTGTTGTAAGCAAATTATTATCGTCTAGAAATTTCATAATGTTCGAGCATATAATATGCTCCATAACTCTACTACAAACAGATGTTATAGACATTGGACGATAGTTTCCAGGATCACTTCGATCACCTTTCTTGAAAATCGGAGTTACTTGCGCGATTTTCCAGTCTGAAGGTACTTTTCGCTCTTCTAATGATTTACTGAATATATCAGACAGAAATGGGCCGATTTCCGCCGCATATTCTGAAAATATTCTTACTGGAATTCCATCTGGGCCCGGTGCTTTCCCCCACTTCAGGAGCTCTAATTGCTTAACGATACCTGCAGTATCTATCCGTAATGATTCCATCACCAACTCGACGCGGCGTGGGAAAACGGGAACACTATCCTTATTTTCATCAGTAAATGAGTTTTTTAATACAGTATTTAGTACGTTAGCTTTATCGCGGCTTTCATTAACCTCTGAACTTTCACGAATTAGTGCTGGTATATTGCTATTGGTACAATTGACTTTTCGTACATACGACCAGAATTTCTTTGGGTTTTCTGTGAGAATCTTAGAGAGAGAGTTGGAATGAAAATCGTTGAAGGCTTCACGCATTACATTATTAATACGTCCTCTTAACTCAGCTAAGGTTTCTAAATCATTTCTTGAGCGTGCGTGTATCCTCCTTTGTTTTTTGAGTAATCTTTTGGCTTCGCATGTGTACCACGGTGGATCATCCTCCCCATTTATTATCCGCTTAAAATATGTCTATCCATACCTTCCCTGACTATTCGTATAAATCGATGCCACATCTCTTCAACGGTGTCATAGTAATAGTAACAGAGTCCAGGCACCCGCGTTCAGGTCGTCTTGACAGTGGTTTTTAGACGGTTTTCCGCGGCCCTCAAGCCGAATGCCGGTACGGTTCCTAATCTCTGTCTCATAAACTACGTATTCCACAAACAAACTATACACAGAATATAGTTACACATTTCCGAGATCGATGGCAACAATGCACTTTCCTCCATCAATACGTCGTGCTGTCTGGCAGTAGGTATAAAATGCTTGACGTCAGCAACAACATGTGGCCGTAAAATCTAAGCTCCATATATGACCATGTAGCGTATCGCTACACTACATAATAATACTCGCGATGTGCTGGGCTACTGGCTCGGATAGTTGGAGGGCTACTGGCTCGGACAGGTGGAAGGTGCAAACAAAGGGGACTTGCTGCTTTGGTATGCGACCTTGCGCAGGTACCGAGGAGCCGTTAGGTGTGTGTGGAGAGGGCACAGTAGACTGCCGGCAGTGGTTGTGTGCGTGGCAGCCGACGAGTGAGAATGTGATGTGCAGCGACTAATGTTAGCACGTGCTGCTGTGGTGCTCTGTGTTCCACGTCACCTACGGAGCGGATGAGGCAACCAACGGACAGATGGGTCGTCGCATAGGAAGACCCCTGGAAGCCGACCTGGTGCCTTCGGAAAAATGGTAACCGCACAGATCTTGATAACCTCCCCAAGAAGTGTCGTATTGATAAACAAAACCTGTCGTCCTGGAGATTCTTATCACCCCGCTGTGCTTAATGAAAGGACATCAAACAACCCCTGAGAACTTTTATTTTGAAACTATTGTATTATAATTTTGTAAATAAATCCGTCGAAAACAACTGGTTTGGTGAATTTTGTTTTTTATTTAATTCCCGAGAAGCGTTTCGCCCTTGTGGTGTAGGGCATCTTCAGTGGCTGTAAAGTGTTTTTTACATGTGTTGTTACAATAATTATCTACAATATAACTCTTAATAAATATATATATACATATGTACACACTGTACTCGCAGATATAGTGGTATTCCTTTACATAAATAAATAAAAAACAAAATTCACCAAACCAGTTGTTTTCGATGGATTTATTTACAAAATTATTGTTCAACAACTACGGGAAGATGGCCTATCACGATATTAATATTGTATTATACGTGGATTGATTAATTGTAATTGAGAAGTAATTCCTGTAATAAATGCCAGTGTCAAATGTACGTGAACCGGTGTTGCCAACATGTACAGCAATATCCCAATTCCACTTTTCAATAATTTCATATAATAATAATGGTTTTGTTGATCGAATAATTAAATTAAAAAGTAATTTAATTTTAAAAAAAGAATGAGTACAAGTTGTATGTTTCAACCATGACAACGATGAGTAAAACTCATCAACGGCAACCGACCCCAAAATATTGGCAAAATGTGGTGAAGAAGATGAAGATTAAAGTTCTTATTTATCTTTTTTACCTCTATTAGCCCCAGCTGTAGAAACTACGCCCTGTAATCTGAACAGAGTTTGGCAAGAAACTGTGGGGCGTCTGACTCATAACCGATGGCAGTCACATCCAATCGATAAGACACTTTTATGCAAAACTTGTTACTTCTTGGAACAAATTGATACTTCAACCGATTTCATAAGTTATGTGGAGAAATTTGAATATGCTTTCATAGTTGTAAATTGCTTTTTGCATAATTCTATAATTTAAAATCTACTTAAATTTCTACAAAAAATAAGCTTTTATATAATATAAACGCTATAATTCTAGAACCGAAGACAGTATTGTGGCCAAATTATACCTATAGAAACTTTTGCTTCGTCCACGTGGATTGGAGAAACTCTTGTGGTTATTATATTATTTTTTACACTCTTGTCACCAATTAAAGTAGTTTCCTTGCTTTGTTACGCGATCTGTCATATTATTATTCCTATTGTTTTACATCTCACCGACGTCGAGGTCATTGAAAGCTGTCAAAGACTGGTGGGATAAAGGAATGCGAAGGAATTCGGCCATGGCCATTAGATGGAACCATCCTGGCATTCACCTAGACCGATTTCGGGAAACTATGGAAAACCGAAACCTGGATTGCCGGATTGGGATTCGAACCCGTATCCTGCAAGGCAATCTTCCTCCACGCTCAGTATCTGTCGGATTTCGAAACCGAATAATTGATAGCATGCAAAGAATGGATAGATCGTGACAGATTGTCATCACATTTAAGTCTTTGTTAATGTTTCCATTAGATACTAATTTTCTGCTCCGTCCTTATTTGGGGGCAGACAGATGACATAAATCTCAGTTTTAGTCTCGATAAGTTTTCGAACTGTAAAATCACTTAAAAATCAATTAAATAATTTTTAAGTTGTGCTAGATTACGGGTAAATTAATTTGATGTACAGAACAGATTTTAATTTCTTACTCCACCGAGAGTGGTGGGTGAACGGTTACCGTTTTGGACTCGCATTCTGAAGGACGCCGGTTCGAATCCCCGTCCGGGCATCCAAATTTGGGATTTCCATGGTTTCCCCAAATCACTCCAGGCGAAGCCGGGATGCTTCCTTCAAAACGCCATGGCCGAATTCCTTCTCGTTTCATGTCCCCAGTCACATTCCGCCTATAATGATCACGACGAGGCGTAAAGCCTTAAGAAAAAAAATCGTATAGCTCTGACTAAAGCAGAAGATTTTGCATTCGTTGTTGATTTTTGCGTTACTGTTAATAACTTGATTGGGCTCTCTGTGTTTTAAGTAGGGAAAAATACTTAGAAATAATGATTAAATTGTGGCCTGTTCACCACATTCGCTAAGAGCGAACCACGGATCTAAAGACATCACTGTTTTTTAGACAGTCGTCTCCCTTCCCACGTGTGACTGGGGTAGGGGAAGTAGTACTTAGCACTGGACACGTGGCGTGCTATCGTCCACACCACGTGCATCTTGTCACACGTTACTACTTAGCGTCTAGAACAAGGTCCCCCCGACACGGGTGACTAAAATATCAAGAGCCCTCGTAAGTGCTAGCTCTGATACGGGCTGCGACAGCGAAGGTTGCTGAGACAAGCCAGAACTCCACTATGAAAGCAGTAATAATATATCAAAACAAAAACGCTTTACACGTGTCCTTACAGACCTGAAGAACAGCCCATAATTTGTAACAACAGCTAAACAGATGCTTAATTGCGTAACACCATAAATTGTTTTTCAGTAAGGAAAAATTAAAGGATCGTAATCAATTTCTTCGGTTAGTCACAGAAGGAAATAATTATTTTCTGCCGAGCGTGGTGGGTGAGCGGTTAACGCTCTGCCCTCGCATTCTGGAGGACGCCGGTTTGAATCTCCATCCGGGCATCCAGATTTTGGGTTTTCCATGGTTTCCCCAAATCACTCCAGGCGATAGCCGGGATGCTTCCTACAAAAGGCCATGGCCGAATTCCTTCCCGTTCCTTGTCCCCAGTCCCTTCCCGCCTCTAACGACCTCGATGTCGACGAGGTGTAAAGGCATAAGCTAAAAAAAATATTTGTTTTTCTGACTATTGATAATACGACTTATTTCACTCCCTTTACTGTCCCTCCGAATAACAACATTCTGATATCACCACCGGCTATTGATCTACCAGATACCATTAATTTTGCAACACAAATAATGTCAAGCGATGTAATTCTGTGATTATGATCGTTGACAATGTAAGTAAAAACTAATTTTATTTTTGGTTAGGGTTATGCGTCTCGTCGACGTCGAAGTAATTAGAGGTAGCGGGTGAGGATCTGGAAAGAGATGGGAAGCAATTTGGTTACGGCCTTGTTGAAGGAACCATCTCATAATCCAACAGAAGAGAAACGAAATTTGGACTGATGAAGCGTGGCTCAAACCTGCCTCCTCCCAAATGCTAGTTGAGCGTTAACTGCTCAACCCAATATTCTTTATTGACGGTTTTAGAAGCTTTTTGTATTCGGTGTATATGTTTTAGTTATATTCTCTGTGATCTAGAAGAAATTAATTAAAATAACTCTGTGTTTAATCTGTCATTTCTGACGGGCTAAGAAGCCAATTGTTAATATCAGTTGTTTAAATATAGGATACGGTCTGCATTTGAGACAAATTTCAAGTTGCTGGATAATATCGTTTTTGATGGTGTTTGGAATGGCTCAAAACCCAGCCTAATATGCAATTTTAATCTTAGGAATTACGTGTAGAGAGATTAAAGTTGATTAATTATTAATTTTCCCATTTTTTCACGTGAATGAATATTGCTTTTATAAAAGGATGTTCTTTAAATGATGTGTAATATGATAAGAAGTACTATAATGTCTGAAATTTTAACCGAAGGTTTACAATTATAAATGTTGTGTAAGCCATGACATTTTGAGGACGATTTTCAGTTAATTGGAGTAGTTTACGTTAACAGTTTCGGGTTTAAATTCTTGTAAATAGCTTTCATTCAAAATTTAACGTGTTTTCCAATGATTGTGAGTGATGTTGCATAACTTTTAATTGTTTTTGATTGTCAGCGGCATTATTTTTAGGAAATAGACTCCTATTATGAAATAATGTAGACTTATGAATCAAAAATATACTTCGATGATTTTAAGTTTATTTTTGATAAAATATTAAAATCTAAATAATTATAAATTTATTTTTTCCTCTCCGCATCCGCTTCCGCAAACCATTTGCCTTCGCGGATGTCAAGCACTGAACATCCGCATCCGCATGTATGACCTGCGTTACAACCCTAACTCTGAAGCTGACAAGTCTGGCTACAATTCAGGTCTTTATTATACAGTAAAAACAAATAAATCCTAGTCTTGTACTTGACAAAGCTTTGAACAACAATATTCCATAAGCCGGGGTACGGAAACAAAACTTTTTTGACCCCTATTCTTGGACTGATATCACAAGTATATAATTTTATAAAATTTTAAATGCAAATATTTGAAACATTACACCGAGCGTGGTGGGTGAACGCTTAAGGTTCTGGCCTCATATTCGGTAGGACGCGAGTTCGAATCCCCGTCCGGGCATCCAGATTTGGGTTTTCCATGGTTTCCCCAAATCACTCCAGGCGAATGTCGGAATGCTTCCTTAAAAAAAAAAAAAAAAAAAAAAAAAAAAAAAATATGGCCGAATTGCTTCCCGTTCCTTGTCCGCAGTCCCATCTCGCCTCTAATGACCTTAGCCGTCGACAAAGCGTAAAGCCATAAGTAAAAATAAATAAAAATAACTGGGCTCCTTTCCCCTGCAGATACGGAAACCTAAAGAGCAATACCACACGGAGAGGGATGCGAGACGAGCGAATATGTTGGCAGGCGGGGTGCAGGGGAACCTGGAACTGCGTGGCCGGCAGACGCTAATCTGATCACGTCAGGCTGCGACGCCCTGTCGTCAGCTCGGCGGCCCCCGTAGCGCCCCGCCGTCAAGCCGCCACCGGCTGATCAATTTTTCTCTGCCCGTCACGCGGCTAAATTCCATTGGCGCATTGTTTTCGGGGCCGAAATGCGGCTCGACAGGCTGTCGGCAGGAACGCACCGCAGACTTTGAGGACCCCCACGCCCACCTCGGATCCACTCCCCTCCAACCCTAATGAAGTAAAGGACTGCCGGTGAAAAGTTCCACGTGCTAATGTCGACTGGTTTTGACGTGAATAATGGCTGTGCCCAGGGGGCCGTAACGGAATTTGAGCAACACAGCGCATGCCACGGGAGAGTAACTACTTCTATAAATGCCTGAAGACCTCGCAGTAATAATTCAAAAATTACATTCATTTGAAGGTATATAAAAAAAATTGCTAACATTTTGTTGAAATTCAATAGTTACAATTACGGTTCGGATATTTATGACCAAAAAAATAGAGAAATATGCAGGAAAATATTACCTTAAAATGGGTAAATATGATCTAAAAATAACAAAATATGACCAAACATTTAAATTCACTATACATCATAACATGCTCAATTATACATTTATTTTATCTAATAGTGTAGACACCATAATTTGCTTCCGTGTATTCGCTGCACCATTGGGAAATTAAATTTAAAATCGTTTTGTTGAAGTCACTTTAATTTCAGATAATTTACAGAATAGAACTCTTTCATCTGTACTAAAATACCCCTTTCTAAATTACTTAACTTTGCACTTTCAGAAAATTATATCTTCGGCATGGCGATAGGTTTTTTTTTTTTTTATCCATTTCAGCCTAACTACACTAAGGGGAGGGAAGGGGATGGAAGTCGGCCGTGGCCTTAAAGGGAACCATCCCAGCATTCGCCTCAAAGGACTGCGGAATCCACTGAAAACCGCAATCAGGATTTGAACCCCGTCCTCCCGAATGATAGGTAGCAGAGCGAATACGCTCTCCTCCCACCTCGGTCAATGGCGATAGGTCTACTCACTGATCTAATGCATATTTAACGATGACTGAGGATATTTAATTGAGATATTGATTGACGCTGATCGACACAGGCATGCTTCTGCTGCATTGTCGAGATTAAAAGGCGGGCGGAACATTACGTTTAGAGAATGACAATAATGTGTAACTTTAATTCTTGACTGGTGAATTCTGACAACAGTGAAAATTAATTCTGTTTTTCCCCCATCTGTATAGCAGAAGTACAGTTCTGTGAATAATTATCTTCATTTCTTCTCGTCTATATCTAGTGAATTCCCGGTACTATTAAAAAAAAAAAAAACTACTAGATTTTTCCTCAAAATATGACCATATGACTATAAATATTATCGAAATATGACCAAAACTAGGAAAATGGTCTGAATATGTATTTATATGCTATATAAAATACATTTAAACACAATCAGAAACGTTGAATCATGTTTAACTCAGCATTTCAGCTCAAGAAGAATGCAGGAAAAAAAATATTACCTGTCCTAAAGATCCGAATCCTAGTTATAATTAACGAATTGAAAAATCGTACTTTTTTTGGTCGATATTGCTAACGTTTCGGCACCAACCTGGAACCTTCGTCAGGACTTCTCTCTATCTGGCCACCAGGTTCTTTTTGTTGAACTTGAAAACTTGGTTAACTGTTTATTTTTCACCGGCAAAGATGATTTGGTTTATCCGCTAAAGAATATTTACTGTTCCAGAGAGGTTTGTGTATTATGGAGCGATCTTGTAATTGTTAACGTGTTCATTTGTTGGTACACACTTCCACATTTGGCTCCATAATAGACAAAACTCTGTGGAACAGGAAATATTCTTTGGCAGCGAAACCAAATCATCTTTGCCGGTGAAAAATAAACAGTGAATCAAATGTTCAAGTTTATCAAAAAGAACCAGCGGCTAGATAGAGAGAAGCCCTGACGTAAGCTCCAGGTTCGTGCCAAAACGTTGGCAAAAAAAAAAAAAAAAACGCAGCTCAAACCCCGACAAAGAGACAAGTAAGTGCAATTTTTTCAATAATTACGCCTGCGAAAAGTGTGAAATTTTCTATAATTAAAGCATGTAATTAATATACATATTACACTCTTAGAGTGCAACATCGTTATGTTACGAAACCTTTTACTGACTCATTTCGCATCCCTCAAAGTCAGTATCTCAAACGTGAACCTGTGAGCAATGTCTGTATTTTATTGTCTCACGGTTCACTGATGATTATTGTAAGCTATCTTGTCTTTTCGATGACGGCGCGTTATATTTGGGACATTGGCCCAAATTTTTGTCTTTCAACACATGCAAGCAGTTAGCTCGGGTAAACAAATTTAAAGATATTTTGACATAGTCTATAAATGAAAAACTCACTGTTCTCGTCGAGATATTATTAACTTTAATTAATATCATTCACTGACACGAGCTTGGTGGGTGAGTGGTAACGCTCTGGCTTCTCATTCGGGAGAACGTGGGTTCGAATCTCCTTCCGGGCATCAAAATTTGGGTTTTCTATGATTTCCCCAAACCACTCCAGGCGACTGCCTGGATGCTTCCTTCAAAAGGCCATGGTCAAATTTCTTCCCGTCCTTGTCTCCATTCCTCTCCCGCCTCTAATGATCTCGACATCGACAAGGCGTATAGGTACATACATATTTTTTTTAAAAATATTCACTGACAGAGCTATTAAGACACTTATGTTATATGTACAACCTTCTCCAAGCGGCACGTCATACACACACTTCCCCTCGCCCGCTCCAGTGCAGGCCCCAATCGCTACCTACACAGCTGTGCAGCGTCAATGACCGTCAAAAATTGTGGGTTAAACGGAGTTTTCTGGCATTGCATTTTGTCACAGTTCCTTAACAAAGTAGAATTGTTAAAAAAAATTCCCTCAATGCGATTCCTCGAACCTTGCGCTGTAGCAAAAAGTTTTAGTAGTCATCCTGAATTGTTATAAAATAACGCTCAACCAAATTCCTCGTACCGTACGCTTTAGGATAAAGTTACCGAAATGTATCCTGGTCCAGGCTACATTTCAATCTAACCGCAAACTCCGCTGATAGTGTTTCTACAAAGTCAAAGCTTCAATCACACGCAAATTAATACATTCAGTGTGCCGCATGTTATCGAGATCATGCATTGCGATATAAATCTGGCACAAAACATTCACGAGTTCTTATATCTTTTTTTTTTTTTTCGTATTTCAGATACGCTATACAACGTTTAATCGGCTGACGCAGTTGGAACTATTTACGAGCGGCTGAGATAATGATTTCAGTAATACGGCGTTAGAGAAAGCGAAGGAAATTATAAATAAATCTTAACGACTTACGTTATTCCATGTAATATTAGTTATAATTGTAGTCTAGGCCGCATAGATCGTGATCAATAAACAACTACTTTCATTCAAACGAAGTAATGTTTTCAGTAACATTACAATAATTTAATTAAAAAACTTCAATTACTTATCATTCTGATTCAGTCAATTTAACGATAACTTCCACTAATACAAAGGATTGAAAATTAAAGCATGTATATTACGTATCTATGAGTAGAGAATGTATCAAAAACATCTACATCGAACGAATATCGGTAGTAAAAAGCAACTAATAATTAAAATATTAATTTAAACGCAATAAATACTTTTCTTTCAGTGTTTTGGCAATTCATTTCTTCGTGGATGGTTAACTAAGCATAACTGTTTTTAAATAAAGCTCATAATCTCCACTATGTACTAACACCTCTGGTCGTTGTTAATCAAGCAACGAAGGCCGGGTGCTTTGCGTCCACGTTTTGGACATCGTCACAGGATGACCAAGCTTAGTCTTTTATTAGTATAGATTATCATCAATCGTTAACTGATGGTAAACTAATTTGACATTTCTGATAATCTTACAGGGGTGCGGTGAGTCATTATTCTGTTTTGCAAGGTTAACTGCGTGCTTCTAACTGCTTCTCAAAATATATTGTCATGCGCCCTAAACAACAACAAAGATTGCCTGAGTACAGATACGGCGGACGCCAGTTTGCATCGACCAATTAAAAACGGCGATCTCGTTAATTTTGACATTTTGGAATTGGGTTGCATGTGGGTGAAACATTATTCCGGATAATTCTGCCGTAGTCTTTCTGCGATCGCTAAACTTTTTAATTACTCGATTGCTGCAGTAGCAGACACATTTTTGGTTGGCAATTACCGTGACCATATCTTCCGCCGGCGTAATAACCGATCTTTACGACCGCGTTTCTTACATCTCGGTCCCATTGTGTCGTGCGGATGTCTGGGGCCATTTTAACTTTGTTCCTTTTCTCAGAGGAGTGAATATTTAACTGCTGATGAGGCCGGCTCTTGCGGGGCGCAATGAATGCGGTTTTCTTTCGCAGAATCTCAAGACGTCGCTCGGAAGTCGTTAATGATTTCCGCACCATACACCAGAGCTAAATCCTGGCTCGCAAAAATGCTTCTCGAGTCTTCTGCCGGCACTTTACGATATCTTTAATACGTCTGGACTCGCACTAGTTTGCATAACGTATGTTACGAGTTACAGAGCAGGGTTGCCAACTGTCCTAGCTCACACCAAAAAAAAAGAAAAGAAATGTCGACAACGGCTACATTAAATTAAAAGAACGAGAAAATGTAACACATTTATACTACTAGCCTTATAAGAAAATCTTAGTGGTTTATGGCCAAATATAAATTTGCTTAATAAAACACCAAAACTCGTGTTTCTAAAGCAGCGCTTCTTGCTTTCGGCTTAAAAGGGTTGTGAAGTTGGCTTTAACGTGTTTACGGCGTGATATTATGAGGATCATCACAACGTATTTCATACTTACATGTTAACTTTTCAGACTCATTTGCATAGTTTAACTGCAAACGAGCTTCGAGAAATTTCCTGTGTTAACTATTGCGATACAAGTAGCTCGTGATATATGAGGGAAGGTGGGCTGAAATGTTATTATGCTCATATTTGGTGCAGTCTTGGCGCGCTGCCTAAGTTTATGTTCTTTAGCTTCTTCTCTGAATGGGTGGAATATTGTAACTGGATTACATAGCGTTTTACAGTAAAAGAGTCCTATTGCAACGAAAAACAGTAAACTGGCATTATACATATACTAAACACAAATAAACATTCCGCATTTAGTACCCACGAGCAAGTGAGTGACAAAGTATGATTTCAGTTAAGTTTAGTTTATCAACACCTTATGTTTCCATGATTGTTAGTGGAATTAAAGAGTGGCTGTATTAATACCTTGGTTATTTGTATTCTCTAATTTCGCTTATCCTGTCACTTTATGGGTTAAGTAGTATTTTCTAAATCTAACGATGAAGGCTTGTGTTCGCGTTGAACGCCGCTGTTACTTTGTCTTACTTTTGGAAACCATCCTTGAGGTATGAAACGCCTGATAATCTCTGATAATATTTCCAAACAGGCTTAGTAAGGTATCTCGTTCGTATCAACGTTGTATTTCTATAAAGTACGATCTATACAACAAAGTACGCGATCTTATTTCTATGTCAATGCTCTAATACCTTAGCCGCACTGGAAGTTGTTACTTTTGTGTGTTTATGAAATTTAACAGAGTATTTGTACCATGCTATAAGAATATATAGTGTTTATTTTAGTACTACCCATTTTATGACCATCTTGTAGGAGGAGGTGTAGTAATTCCTTTTCAACAGGTATAAATCAAGAAAAACATACTTTTAAGGCATTTGTTAATTTAGAATAAGCTTTTGATAATGCGAGGTGGGACAAGATGTTCAAAATTATAAAGAAGTCGGGTCTAAAATATCGAGACAGAAGAATACTTTATAAACTATATAAGAATCAAATAGAGAATCATGAGAGGCATGCATCAGTTAAAAAGGGTGTGAGACAAGGTTGTAGTCTATCTCCGTTAATATTCAATTTGTATGTAGAAGAATCAAAGAAAAATTTCCATGTGGCATAAGTGTCCAGGAAGAAAAAATCAGTATGCTACGATTTGCTGATGACATTGTCTTGTTAGCAGAAAGGTTGTTGTTGTTGTGTTGTTGTTGTTGCTTTAGGGCGCGTCGACAACGGGGTCAATAGCGCCCTAATAGCAGAAAGGGCTGAGGATATTGAGAAGTTACTGAATGGCATGAACAAAATAATGAAGGAAGATTTCGGTCTGAGTATAAATCAAAACAAGACAAAAGTGATGAAACGTAGCAGAAATGATACCAATCACAGTAGATTAAATATATAAATAGGATCGGATACAATAGGAGAAGTAAGTGAATTCTGTTACTTAGGAAGCAAAATTACAAGAATGATGTTAAAAGCAGAATAGCACTAGCAAAAAGAGCCTTCATGAAAAAGAGGAATCTTTTAGTTTCAAAAATTGATCTAGGAATTAGAAAGGAAAGTTTAAAACACTATGTATGGAGCACAGCACTTTATGGTAGCGAAACTGGACTTAAGGAATACCTGAAAGAAAGAAAATTAAAGCTTTTTAAATGTGGTGCTACAGAAGAATGCTGAAAATTAAGTGGACAGACAAAATAAGAAATGAACGAGTTTTGGAAATGATGGGTAAGGAAAGAAGTTTGTGGAAGAAGCTTACAGAAAGAAGAGAGAGGCTGGTAGGTCAAATTTTGAGACATGCTGGATTGGTTAATTTGCTGGTGGAGGGAACAGTCGAAGGTAAGAACTGTATAGAAAGACAGAAATTAGAATATATGAAGCAGCTAATTGAGGATGTGAGTTGTAAGGGTTATGTAGAGATGAAAAGGTTAGCAGGAGATAGGAGGAAGGGATGGAGGATTGCATCAAACCAGTCGAAAGACAGATGACAGCAAAAAAAAAAAAAAAAAAAAAAAAATACCAGACTGTAAGTTATAATAATAGTCTGTTGCATCACGAAAATGCTGCTGTACGGCGTTTTCACAGCGATAGACTGTGGTCGGTGGGTTCAGAATAATGTTGCTTAATTGAAATGGAAAATTGACGTTTCCATTAACGGTCCTAGTGCACCTCCTCCCCACGTTTAAATCTTGTTAAATTAACTAAATACGTGGCATGTAGATGGCAAAGACATGTAATTTGTTACAGTTTGTATTCAAC
Source organism: Vandiemenella viatica (assembly GCA_031002005.1). Lineage (NCBI taxonomy): Eukaryota > Metazoa > Arthropoda > Insecta > Orthoptera > Morabidae > Vandiemenella > Vandiemenella viatica. Next base: position 248,898,226 of record JARYHS010011408.1, on the reverse strand, counting down.
TATCATTGTTGGTAAAAATGTATTCCTACAAGAGATGGTGTATTTTTTCTTGAAGAGTTGCATGTTTTGTTACATTCCACAGTTCCTGGATATAGTGAAGAAAATAAATAGCTCCTGGCAAGCAAAGAGCTTTGTGCCATCTGTTTACTCGTAGGTAATTGGCAGCATGTAAAAGCTAGTAAAAATATAAATAAAACAGCAACCTTATAAGTAACCTCTTCTAGGCAGCGGGGAAGTCTTAATCAGTTTCATTAATTCTGAGTTCCTGTTAGTAAATTTACCGAGATTCGAAATTCGTCAGAAAATCCCTTTTCTTGTGATTGAGAAAGTATATTGTTACTACCGCAGAATATGTGCAGTTTAACCAAAAGGAATGTTTCTCGGGACGACAAAACGGCCGGTTTTTAGTTCAATGAAGTAGATGCCTTTGGCTCTTAACTAAACTAGCCGTCTATTAAATACTTTATATTACCACAATTTTCAAGAGAAATTTAATTATTATTATTGTTTAAATTTAATCCACATTCGAATCCGTTAGGTATCGTTTTATTTTTTGTTTTTATTCCAATTATTACTTTATAGCCAGATCATCAATGCCTCTCTTTCATATTTCTAATTTCCTCCAAACCCAACATTTAAATCTAATAATGCAGTCGTGACATTTTAAAATTTTACTTTATTTTACGTACTCTTTTACGACGTAAAATCTCTGTATTTATAACTTTCAAGTTCCTTGAAACTCAACAGAATTACTTCAGACATTTCAGAGCGAACCCTTAGGGTCAAATACAGGTCAGGTTGATATTTCAGCCAGAATACGTCACGTGGTCATACCCTTTGACCAAAAAAACACGATTTTTGTCGGTAAAAACTTATCTTCTGTCATTTTTAATCTCTGTGTAATGAATTTCTAGTTTAACTCGACATTAAGGGGCCAAGCAATGACAAAACTAAAAAATAAATCACATCAGGCGCCGACCTGGACCTGTGACACTAAAAATTCAATTTTTGCTCCTAAAAACGCCACAAGTTGATTATTGGATAATACAATAGTACCAGAACAAGAGAAGAATTAGAACAAACCCAGAGCGACGACCTGCACAGAATATCAAACTAGCTAGGACAGCGTGGAATGAAGATAAACGTCAAGAAGAGTCAGCTTATTACGCAGACAGATAAAAATTTAAAGGTTGCTTATGATTATCGGGTTGGGAAATAAACTGCTTACTGAAGACATTTGATAATATATTTAACTGCCATGACACGTTGGACAGGTGGTAGGCAAAGGTTACAAAATCCTTCATTTATTGTAAGAGTGATGCGGGATAGTGCCAAATAAACTAGGGAATTAGGTTACAAAACATTAATTACACCATTGGTTGAATATTGTGATGTAGTTTGGGACCCAAATTTTGGGTATCAAATAAAGGATTTGGAGTGTGTGGAAATGAGGGCAGCTAGATATGTTTGTGGTACCGCTGTAACCAGTAAGTAAATAATATAGGATCTGGATTGGAAGTTTTTGGTGGACAGGAGTTTAAAGAGACAGCTGGGAAATTAAAAGGTACATTTTGGCGATGAAGCTTGGAAAGATATTGCTTTAAGAATTAGGAGTAATGCCTGGAAGGGAGAATATAACAATGCATAAAGGTGTGGGAAGATTTTCTTTCGCGGGTAAGGGAATCAGACATTGCAATAAATTACAAAGGGAAGTTATGAATAATTTATCAAAAGTGCTGAAAGAATTTAAAATCAAAATTCGTAAAGGACATAAGTAAATGTTTGGGGGAATTCAAAAAGAAATCATGAAAGATACTACAAAAAATAATAAGAAAAGGATAAATAGATGAGTAGGAAAATAGCCTTCGGTGCATCACTCCATAGCAAATAAATTAAAGTGCCCAACTTTCTGAGTGTGTTTATTCCCCGAATAATACTTCAAACACCCGAAAGAGGTGTTGGCCTCTCTTTTCAGATGGAAGGGAAACAGTTCCCTGTAGTGTTGGGGTTTGGGGGTGGACCACAGACAAAGTAGGCACTGACCTACCCGACACAGTATGCCAATTTTTTTTAGATATTGTTTTACGCCTCGACGACGGTTAAGTTCTTTAGATACGGGATGGGATTGGGGCCAAGGAACTGGAAGGAATTCGGCCATGGACTTTTTGAAGGAAGCATCCCGGCATTCGCCTGGAGTGGTTTGGGCCGTAGGGTTATTGCGGATGTCATCATTGCGGATGCGTTTGCGGATGCGGATGTTCAGAGCTTGACATCCGCGGATGCGGATGTTTTGCGGATGCGGATGTGGAAAATTAAATTTATAATTATTTAGATTTTATTATTTTATCAAAAATAAATTAAAAATCAATCTTTTTTCATAATTAAATTCTATTTCCATTTAATACTGCCATATTGATTTATTTTTGCCTGATCTTTCAACAACAAAAAATGTGGGATGATTTCACAAGTGAATTAAATTATTTAAATAATTACGTACGCGTCTAAAAACCAGTCTTTATCATATGAACTTTGCGGAGTTCGTGGCTGGCTACACTAGTTCAAGCGTCAAGCACAAGGGCACACCACCGCTCATCTCCACGCTCGCTTTTTTTTAGTGTTATAACTATACGCCTCGTCGACGTCGAGACCATTGGAGGCGAGAAAAGATCGGGGTTTGGAACGGGAAGGAATTCGGCCATGGTCTTTTAATGGAAGCATTCGCTTGGAGTGATTTGGGGAAGCCATGGGAAACCCAAATCTGGATGCCCGGATGGGGATTCTAACCTGCGTCCTCCCGAATGCGAGGCCAGGCCGTTACCGCCTACTCACCACGCACAGTTCCGTGCTCGCGACCCACCTTGCCACCGCTCCAGTGGCGCATTCACAGTACAACTTGTAGGACCTACGAGTTCCGATTTTCAATAAAAGAACTCTTGATGGTCCGTGAAAGCAGTTACAGGTTCCTTTCGATTCACTCAATATGTTTTAAACAAAACATAATAAGATTATTATACATTTTAAATTAAATACAGACTGCAAATATTCTGTAAATTAATAATAATTTCGTGTGATCTAAACATTTCAGTCATAGAGTTTTTTACCAGACGCGCAGTGTACCTCTATCGTTGTCACCTATTTTTAAAAGGAGACCTACAGATTAACGTGAAATTCGAACCAAGGAGCGTCCCCGCATCTTAGCATTAGCAAAATTAAAGCTTTGCCAGAGGTGACTGTCAATTTTAAGACCCATGAAAATTGCAGCTGAGATAATGATTTGAACAAAGGACTTTCAGTACCCCAATCGTACGCCGTATCCATCTGAGTCAAGAGACAAATCTGGATGTAATGAAAAATAAATATTCAACCATAATAAAGTCAACATACTTTTTTTCTGTAGCATTTATTTTTGCTATTCCAAAACACAAATGTTTTTTTATACGATTAAATACATATTTTTCAGTACTTCTAAATTCAGATGCTTGCGGCGTGTGATTTGGGTATGGAAGTCCCCGGTTCAAAATCCGGGTCTCTGATGCAATTTTTATAGGCCTTAAAATCGACCTTCACGTCTGGTAATTTCATTTGTTAATGTGAACATGCAAGGACTATATCTACATTTTACGAACATTGATGAACCTAAAGTATGGCTGAAAAAATTGACGCTTTTCTAAAGCAACATTTAGTAGTAAAGGACCAGAAATTTCTGAACTCTTTGTTTACGATTCTCCATATCGACCAGCCCGACACGGGTTCGCACCGTCAAAAATTAGATCCAAACTAATGACTGCCGACACACGGTGCGGTGTCGTTTGAACTCACTTCAATCAAATGAGCGACAACAATAAGAAAAGTGTCGGTCGGTGACAGTGCGGGTTTGGTGCTGTCTATTGTAACCCGACCTTTACTTTACTCACAAGTTTAAACTAGTAAATTCGTGGCTTAGGTAATAACACCGCTTAGTTCATTGTTAATTTTATGCAAGATCGTCAGAAAACAATCACTTTTTTGCTAGCTAAGCTACGATGGGCAGAATCTGGAATAAAGAGAAAAGAAAAATATATATTGCAATGTAAACAAAACTTCCGCAATACATCCGCATTAAAAATTGCGGATGCGGATGCGAAAGCGGATGTAGGGATTCATGCGAAAGTTTCGCACTTGCGGATGCGGATGTGGACATCCGTTACATCCCTAGTTTGGGGCACCTATGGAAAACCCAAATCTGGATGCCCAGACGGGGATTCGAACCAGCGTCCTCCCGAATGTGAGGCCAGAGCGTTATCCGGTCACCCACCACGCTCGGTCTGCCATTTGGGAATTGTTCTAGACCAAACACGATTACAGGTATACACCTAATTGTTTACATAAAGTTCAGAAATCACAAGTGAAACGAAACATTTTATGAAAAATGACCTAGATAGTGATGAAATAGTCGAAGTATACTAAGATTAAATTAATGTAGTTGCACAAAATTCCTCTGCTTAGGGGTCAACAAAGTGTGATATCGTGTGACAATTGGGGGGGGGGGGGTGGAAGGAGGGACGAGTCATAATCTTTGAGACGTCACGTAATTTGTATCACTTTTTGTCACGTGGCGACCGCGCCTGTTTACGCTCGCTGTATCTACGCCGAAATGCCAATACCGCCTTTGAGGCCTTGACAAAATATGATTTCGGCATACTTATTTAAACTATTGTGTGGCATCTGTGTTCTGTATCTTTCATCATACAAAGCCACTAACGCAAGTACTATCACAAGAGGTTTCACGAAGATTTGTCCTACAAATACGTGTCATTGAAGTTCCTTGTTTGACAAACGATTATTATTATTTTAATTGCGATGGAGCTAACGCTCCGGTGGCAATTGCTCTAGTCTTCTAATTATCCCTTTCTATTTATGCATACATTTTAAATTTTATTTTGTAATCGGAATTTTAAATTCGTCACCCATTTACTTTTCCGATTTATGATGATGCTATATGGTTGGATGAAGATGATGTTGGAACAACGAATGTTCCTAATATTCTCCAAATCGCGAAAGAAGTTATAGCAATGCCAGTCGTAAATAAAATAGAGGAATGGGTTCAAAGTTCGTAGGCAAAAGATGATTAAATTTTGTATTATTTATTTAATTTAATTGCAATGGAGCACACGCTCCGGTGGCAATTTCCCTGCACACCCATCTTCTCCCTTTCCAGCACCCACCTACATTTGTTCTCAACAATTTTTTTTTTCTTAAGTTTCGTCAATTTTCTAAAATGTTTGATTTATTGTTGATTTATTGAAAAAAATATTTTAAATAGAAATATATAAATAATTTTGGGAGTACCCATTTAATTTAATAATTTCTAAATTTAAAATTACAAAATTTGTGACGTCACATCAGAGGAGGGAGGATAAGGAGGGGGAGGGGGTGCTCCAAAAATCGTGAAATTCGTGTTACGTATTTTATGGATGGCCCTAAGCGGGTAGGGAATTTCAGTTCTTGACGCGCTTATTTAACATCCACAGAACTGAAAGTCTTCCTCCTGAATCCGGACAGCTTTACCGCAGCTCAATTACACCCGACCTTCTCCTCGCGGGTTTATGATTGGTGCAGAAATATGAGGTCTGTGGCGGGAGGGAAATGGGCGCCATCTATCTAGCTCGTCTGCTCGCCGCGGGGCGACAAGTGACAATCGCGTCGTGGGGGCGCCATAGGCAGATAGCAGCGCCCAGCCCCCGCGTATGTTGCCAATTTCTGGTCTCAGATACGATCCAACGCACACCGCGACGCTAAATCATAGCACCGTGGTTTCATCAGAGGTAGGAGGCGCTATCTGGTGATTTACAGGTTCCAAAACTTGCGTCGATGTCAGCGGCAGCCGAAACTCTGGGAACCGGTCTGGCGCAACCCTCCCCTCGGATAGTGTCCTGTTTCATTACGAGACGTATGAGCGATGGCCGACTGCGTCCATCCATCACCTGCGAGAACAAGAAGCGGAATGAAACCCCCGCACGCATTGCTGCCAACTCTAAAAAAATATTTTATGCCAAATCCACGTTTAGAAAATGTCAAACATATGTCAATGTTTTCGAAAATATGCTTAAAAGATGCCAACAAAATTGAAGGACACATTAACATGACTATCAGAAAAAATCTCTATCCGAAATAACCATTAACAGTTCTACCATGAACATCGCTACCGTTCAACACTTACATCAAAATTAAAACCTACCCAAAAAAAACCAATAAATAATTCTACCAATTTTTATTCCTAACTAGTAACATATCTAATATTTACGAACCCTACAGCATGAAAACTCTACTATAAATATCTCTACCACGTTAATCTCTACAACATGTAATATCTACCATTAATATGTCTACCAATTTTACACTCCACCAATCACAAGCCTACCATTACCGTGTCAACCAAATCGTAAACCTACCAAAATAAAACTATAAGTGAATAATTGTAACTGCCCCCTCCCCCCCCCCCCCCCCCGCCAAAAAAAAAATATTTATAAAAAAACCGACCTTAAGGTAACATTATCATTTTTAACACTATGGGAAAGAAACTCTACCAGATTTTAACCCTGCCGATAAACCAAACTTGTATAATCCTCATGCAACGGAAAGAGCAGAAATATTAATTAGCTTGCGTCGGTAAGACACATACTACGATATGTAAATTTTATTTTGAAAATTTTCTAAAACAAAACTTAAATGCATAGTTTAGTTAAAAATAAGAATAAACAATACAAATTTAACGTTTTGTGACAGCTGAATTATTCAAATTTGTTAAAAAAATTCAATGTTAAATCGCTTAGTGGAAATGCTTACTTTACGCTCGTTAAATGTGTAAAACGATCAACTTAAAATTAAAAATAATTAATAACAATTAGTTTTTATACATTGAGCCAACAAATAATGACCAGTATTAAATTTTATTACTCCAAGAAAATTGTTACTTATTAGGGAAAAAATGCTGAATTGAATTTTTTTATGCTAAATCACTTGAAAAATTGTAAAATTTAGTCATAAAAATCCTAAATTGGCAGCACTGCCGGCACGCCATCATCGGCGGTGGGGAAATTTCGCAGGAAGCGGAATGTAAAATTCTCGCCCGAAACTGACAAGATCTATTTTCGACAATGACTGGCAGGTGTTGGCAGTAGGTCGCTGTCATCCAATGACTTACTGCCAGGAGTTTAAAATCTTGCTGCTCGTTTACCTTTAGATGTTTGCCTGTACAGTTACGGCAGATGATACAGGGTATTTTAAAAATGCAGTTACAAATTTGAAAGCGTTAAAAATGTATTCGCATGACTTAGAGAATTAATAGTAATAATAATTCGTGTGGTCGTAATGACCTGGTTACAGAGTTTCTACTGGCTACGCATATGGCCCCTCTCATAACAGTCTTAGCCTAATCCCTTAGCCCGGTAGTCCTACCGGGTATAGCGGAATTACAGTTTAATGTGGAATCCGAACAACGGAAGCGGTCTGGCGTACTCCACAATACGCAGTAATCCGTGCCAGAGGTGAAGGTCGGGTTAAGGTCCCAAGAAAAGTCTCACCGATACAGGGATTCGAGCCGGGGACCTTTCGATCGCCAGCCAGACACCTTAACCACTGAGCCACCAGACCGCTCTTTTTACTTAGAGAAGTGGTTAAAGTATCAAACACCTTGTAAGGTAAGGGGAATAGCTGGGGCCTTTGTGTTGAATTGATTAACCAGTTTTGACACTAAATGCATTATTTGCAACATTTTGTCTTTTACACGTTTTATTACGTTACACAATACTTAAGATGTAATAACGTGGCTAACTTACGTATGCAACATTATATCTTATCACTGCGTTTAAATCATGTTGCCAGACGAATTTACTCTGAGACTCATAGTAAACCAATGCTTTCTTCTCAGCACATTATCATTTTTATAAACTGAAAGTGACAAATGTGGTCTTGGAGTTCATTAACTTAACGACTGAAACGAGTTGCTCGAACACCAGCAAATATATATAAAAACATTGCTTATTCAAGGCCCCTGCCAATATACACACCTACGTTGTAATTTTTTTTTTTTTTTAACTTCTGGCTTTACGTCTCGTCCACGTCGTGGTCATTAGAGGCGGGATGAGATCGGGGACAAGGAATGGGAAGGAAGAATTCGACCATCGCCTTTTGAAGGAAGCATCCCGGCATTCGCCTGGAGTGAATTGGGGAAACTATGGAAAACCCAAATCTGGAGTTTCTAATTGGCATCATGTAAATACCGGAACTAATGCTCAACACTTGTATCATCATTATTCAGATAAAGGATCAAACTAGATTAATCTTAGAATTGAACAAGATAAACTTTAAAAAGGAATTTAACTTGAAACAGTTTGAAGTTACACCCAAAGAGTTAATTTCATTATGAGTAAACTAACTGAATTATGATCATGAGGCTACGCAATAAGTAACAGACAACATGAGACCATGTATCGGTCACATATCACTTATCTGAGAGCGTAGCTTAATCGGCTAGATCTTGATGATACAACTTCTAGAGAAAGAAATAATTTAAATGGCGAAATGTGTTTACGTAATGTAGAATGTGCACGGGTATTGCTGATTCTAGCAATCTTGAGCTTGCAAGGCTCGCTCGGCTTCGAGACAACTCCTGCCTCTAATGACCACGACGTCGACAAGTAGCAAAACTATAAGCAAAAAAAAAAAAAATGATAATTTATATTCTAGTCATTTACAATTACCTGCTATTATTTTGGCCATTAAAATTACGCATGAGATAAAACATAGATAAACTGTTAGGTTATTGAAAAGAAAATGGTACGACGTAGAAAAGTGGTATATGCTATTATGTATAAACTCTTCTACAAGGTTAAAAAGGGCCATCGATTTGAAGAACGTGAGATTTCGCTCGGCATATCCTGATTCCGCGCGATAACTCCCGACCCCACACTACTGCTGCTACGCAAAATATTACGCTTACATTTCAAGAATCGCTTTTATAGGGAGTGTAGCTGAATTCTAGCCAAACTCCGCGCGTAATATTTGAAAATCCACCTCCTTCTATGGTTAACCCAAAGAGGACATTGGTTAGCCACCAGTGTGGAATGTCCTTCGCAAATCTATTTTTGTTTAGCTGGAGGCAGGAGGTAGATACACTTGTAGTGACTTTAACTCACTTATCATGACTGACTTCAGCTTTTAATAGATCGAGTATTATGCTTATGAGAAGTGTCCTATCGTTGCTGGGATGAATATGCTTCCAGCGACAAGAAATCTCCAAACCTAAGACTGTGGAGGCGAAATCTTCAGCTACAAGATTAGTACTATTCTATGCTGCCTTCATAATGTCTTGGCGATCATCTATCAGAACGTCGTCATAATAAACATCACAGCCAATCCCACCAAACTTCAAGACGCCTTTACCAGCAAAGTGTTATGCTTCCTCAACTAATGTTTCGCCGTTGTTATTGCATACCTTTCGCCCAGTGACGCTCTGAGAGTTTTCATTCTCTTAGAACCATTTTTGTTGTAATTATCATACAACACAGTTCCGTTTATACAATCACTAAATAATTAATGTATTTCAGTTTTACTTTTTGTTCAAACAAACAAGCTTCTTTAGTTTACTTTATAAATGGTATGAATTGCTTATTTGATTACACTACAAAATCATAGGGGGGGTTTTTTTTTTTTTTTTTTTTTAAAATCATGAACATATTTAGTTTACTTGGGATTGACAGATGTTGAAGCTAGCATTTTCACGTTCTGTCTTAGGTTGTCAAGTATGCAATAAGCAAATCGTGAAATGTGATTATTATTATTTTTTTAACTGCTTAACGTCTCTCTAACAGCGAGGTCTTTAGAGACAGGAAAGGATGGGGGACAAGGAATGGGAAGGAATTCGGCCATGGCCTTTTGAAGGAAGCATCCCGGCATTTACCTGGAGTGTTTTGGGAAACCATGGAAAACCCAAATCTGGATGCCCGGACGGGGATTCGAACCGCCGTCCTCCCGAATGCGAGTCCAGAACGCTAACCGTTACACCACCATTCTCGTTGTGATTATTCTTTGCTATGCACAGATTGGTAAAAGTGACTTATGAGTACTGCAGTGATGATAAGTAACACTCGTATTCCTTTCTTTAACTCTGACGTTTTCCGCAACCATGTCGTGTTGCATTGTTTATTTTCCGTGACGCAGTATTAGTGGCCCACGTGTCATATCGTGGCAATTAATGTGGAACTGAGTGTGGAAATGCAAGTTGCCATATCGCGTGTGTGTTGGCGGTAAATCAGTCGAGCATAGCGTGCGTTCATTGAAACGATGTGTGTTTCTCATATCTCTCAAGGCAGCCCAGTAATTACGGGATTTTTTCGGTGTGATAAATTCCCTCCATATTCCCAGGGTTGGTTTCTTTCCAGTATTATGTAAAAAAATATGAGCATAACCAGAGATTCTTGATGCTCTTATGGTAATTTTTAGTCACTAGTGTAGAATTTTGACTAACTGTAAACTAAGGTTCAATTCCCAGATGGTTTGGAGATTATTTCTGATGGTCCCGTTAGCGTAAAGGCAGGAGTTTTGGATTTACATATCGAGGAGCAACGTTTCGAGCCAGGTCTGGGGCAGTATTTGATTTTATATAAGTACTAGCGGAATTCCCTGCGTTGTCCTGTATAGTTGGCGTAGGTTTACCCGTACCATATTTTTATTCCCGCAATGATGAAACATTTGTACAAAGTTTCATGAAATTGGTGCTAACTTTTTTCGGAATTAAAGCAAACCTAGATTCATCCACCCCCTAACAAGAAACTGGTGAGTTTAGGTTTATTTACATGTACACTATTTTAATTCATGTGAAAAGCTTTGTTAATTTGGTTAAGAAATTGCATTACTACATTACTGAAAACGATTGATTATATTAGAAACTTTTTGCTTGAAACGCCAGATACTTTATCTCCGCAGATTCGGCCTCGCATACAAATATCAAAAGTGAATCCTGAATAATATTATCATATATAGAAGACCAATACTAATGGCCAAAGACATTATCCAGAGATCGTGCTTAAAGAAAATATCTGTTGTTTTTTTACGGCTATCAAGGACGCTTAAAAATTGAATATCCCGAATTAAAGAAAAATATACTTCAAGTTACGGCTATCTATGGCGTTTAAAAATTGAATAGCCTGAATTAAAGGAAAGAATATTTCAAGTTTTTTTAGTGAGCAAAATAGTTATTATTGCAAAATTATTTTATTGCTTTCATTAAAGGCTATGGTCAGAGACATTGTAGCAGTGTGTTTAGTGCGAAGATGCAGCAACTAATCCTTCCATCTTTGGGTTTTGTCATTATACGTTCAGGATTTCATTTAATGCTCGTGCGTTATTTAACATTGAAACATAAGACATGTCGAACAACTGAATTGAGATTCTAAGCTTTAAAACGGTGAAAACCCCATCGAAATCTGCTACGTATTTTCCGAGTTTTTATAAGACCAATATATCTGGTTTTCGTTTTACCGATATACATAGAAGATAGATTGTTAGAGGTGTCATGTCCATATTGCGTGAATCAATGACAGTTGTGATGTAATTATAAGTAGGTTCACTTGAGAGAACAAAAATAAAGTCTGTTGCTAGTTTGTAAAAACACAAGGGGCTTGTGAGAGATATATTCCGGATAGGACCTTATCAATTTGGCGACCTTAGTAACAGTATACCAGACAAATTAAAAATCAGTTTCCGGAATTTACAGGACCTTAATGGCTATAAGACAGCGTAATTACAATGTGTGTGGCTGAGAAGAACAATTTTCTATTTAAAAAATGAATTTACCTGAATCTGCTCGTGGCTAATTCAATGTGACATCAATACAGTGAGAATATCCCTACATGTTGAAGTAGCCGGGAACCGACACTTTCTTACTTGAAATGGAATACAGAAATTATCACATGGGGCTCTTTAATAGGACCCCATGGTATGTAATTTTTTGTGCACCGATCAGAAAATCCCCTTCTTGATGCACCAGTCACTGAGGTTGAAGAAATTGAAAAAGCGCTACAGAAAAAACCGCAATGGTGGATTTATCGTTTTTCACCGGATCTAACTGCTGTAGTGAACTACAGTATTATAACATTAACGATGTATGTACTAGGATGTAGGAAGAGTGAGAAAATTTCAGCTGAGCAGAAGACTTAAGAATAAGGTAATAAACAGGAAATTTCATGATGAGTACACGTAATACCAACCTGAAGGAAAATTCTTAAACAGTATGTCATATTCTGGTTGGCACGAGATTTATTACCAGTATTATATGTTGCTGCCTACTTGCATTTTTACATTTTATCAGAAATGAATATTTCGGAAATTAAAAAAAAACTTCAAACAAGTTATAAACTTTCTAGGTAATTTGAAAAAATTAAAATTAGAACAAATTTGAAAGTAATGTAGTATTATTTTTGGTTTTTATTCAGCATGGACGTCTAGTGCGCCGAATCAATAATTACCTGAGTTAGAAACGTTTTTAATTCTTAAATTGATGACGTTCACATTCTGAGAACAGTTTGCACTTTTGTGGAATGGCGCTCTTCGACTTTCATCTTCAGTTGACTGAGATACGTGATTAAGGCGTCATGAACTTTAAAAATGTGCGTTGATGATTGCGGTAATTCGAAGTTTGCTTGTAATGTGACAACGAGCCTAAGGAACCTCCTTCACGCACCAGACGATCCCGTGTCGAGCAAGTGCTTCTGCGACTGACAGTAGAAGAACTCACATATACAACTTTCCCAGGATCTCTCCACACCATCCGGTAATAAAGATACGAAAAGAACGCTCCTGCTCATCTCGAAAGACCTACCAAGCTTGATTTGTTAGCGGTTACGCTCTGGCCTCGCGTTCGGGAGGACGCAGGTTGGAATCCCCGTCCAGGCATCCAGATTTCGGTTTTCCATAGTTTCTCCAAATCACCTCAGGTGAATGCCGGGATGGTTCCTACAAAAGGCCATGGCCAAATACCTTCCCGTTCATTTCACCAGTCCTTCCACTCATCTAATGACCTCGATATAAACAAGGCGTAAAGCAATATTGAAAAAAAGGGGAACCTTATTCAGGAATTTCTTTAGAGTGACAACTTGTCGCGGTTCTCGATCATCCATAATTACACGACCATTTATCTAGCGATATTTGGATCTTCCAGAATATGAAAGGTGCTCTTCTCAGTAGCGCGTTTTCCCATCGTACTGATCTTGCTTCGGCGATTTTGCTATCGGAAACTGCATCTAAGATTAGCTATGTATCACTTTGATCCCCTGTGGCAACAGTTTTTGAAATTTTATAACAAAACATAATATTGTTTATAGCAATAATACTTACATCAGATACTGATTACAGGTTGTTATTTAAGATTCAAAAGGCACATAAAGGTTCCATTGTTAACAACAAAGATGAGACTTCGTAGCGGATATGCAATCATGAAACAAGTATAGTGGAAAATGGGAAAATTTATACATAGAACAGAGATTATATTTAGAAGTGTATTATCAGCTTTCAGGGATAATTAATTTTTTTAATAAAAGTTTAGAAATTGAATGCACCTAGGTATGGTATGTCTTAAGCTGCGTTCCCATGACGTCTCTTCACGGAGGCCTCCTGGGACGGGACGGGACGGATACCCAACAACAAGCCATGGGAACAGGGCCGCCTCTGCAAGCGGGGATGAGACGCAGCTACCCACTCCATGTCGGTAAACATCATAGGCGTGTGTAGTGGTGCGCTGTTGCCATCGGTTTGCAACAGAGGTGCGCACCCCTTCTGTTGCTATAAAGTGCTCTGTGCCAAACGACATTAGGCAACGTAGTGAGGAGGTGGTGGAGGGGTAGCGAGGGCTAAACTGCGGCGCGCGCTCACCTTTACACTTCGGCGTGCTGCCTCCGTTAGAAGACATCGTGGGAACGCAGCTTAATAATGATAGTATCAAATTATTATTAAATTAAATTTCCTCTGGAAAAAGGAGTTAATACTCTAAACTGTCTTCAGGTAAGTATAAGGTGTAGATCTGTTAAAATCTCTAAATATAAAGGAGAGATAATAGAAAAGCTCATAATGAGTTGTTAAATTGCCTATAATATATGGCTTCTCGTAATTATGAAGTTCTTAGAGCAGAACCTAGACAGTGTTTACGAACTCTTGCAAGCGGAGCGCAGTTGCTCATATCGGATTCAGTGGCGAACCATCACCCTTGCTGCTCGCATAACACTATAGCTCTCACCTGCCGCTTATTCGCGCCGTATACCTGCCGCCAAACTCAAGACACGCATAAACCGGCGTTACAGATACGGAGAGCCCGCTTTATGGCGCTGTTACGGTGTCGGAGCTGCCGGCAAGCCGACAGTAAAATTCATGAAGACAGAATGAGCGACCACCGGCGTTCGTGATTGCCAAGATTTACGGCTCTCCCTATCGCCGACATCGCACGCTCCTGCTACTCTTTTACTGCTGCGGACGTGGCGAAAAGCGTCGATGCAGAATTACGTCACGTAGTGAAATAACTTCTGCATCAACGTACCATCCAGGTAAACTCGGCTGGCCAGACTGCAGTGTTCAAACTTACGTGCTGAAATGGATCTGTATCAACCGTGGCTGTGATATCTTTTTTTGGGAGAACAGCATGGAAGACACTTTGTTAGCCTTGTAATAAAACTTAAAATTTTCCTACGAAAGGCAAACGGTATTTCAACGATCTACATGCCAATTTTGACAGTTAACGTTGAAGCTCTGGGACTCTCTTTACAAAGAGGTACAGATGGCCCAGGTTCAAACTTGAGTCTTACCGTTGGTCTGGAATGGAGTTGTGCTCCACAATTTTCATTTCAAAATCTACGCATTTTTCGTGCAAAATAACACTTAACACCTAGGACAAAGCTTATGAGGTTTACAGAAAGACGATGTTGCTTACGTCACCTCTAACTGTTACAGTTAAAACTTGGCAGTAAGGTACGAAATACTCTCCTATATCCTGCTCACTCCGAATTGACGGCTCAAGGTAATGTTCTCCTAACCTCGCTTCTCCCTTCCCCTCTCGTTCCTACCTCTCCGAACTGACAACAGTTTCCAGGAAGGCTAGTGGCAATTTTACCATTTGCATAAGGGATAAGGGATAAGGACAGCGGAGTGGGGGATAGAGCAGACTGACCTTGAGTCAACTCAGTTAACTAAACTATAAGTTAATCCACACCTCGATGATTAATTGGATCCTTCCGAAGCAGGCTTAATAAGCAATCGGGTCAGAGGTAGGACGTCGAGTTCCTTTCCTCTGGGACCTAAAGTTTAACGTGGAATACGAACCACAGATTAAACAGTATATAGAGTGGCATACGACAAAAGTGAAACATTGACCAGCTACAGTCACGTGTTTATACTTTTGTATCTCAGGGAGTATTTCGTTTAAATTGGTTCTATCAGTCTGAATTTGGCTTGTTCTGACTTGGGCCTGAGAAAAGTGACACAAACACTCGTTTGGTGGAGGTACTTTTATTTCTTTCTTTTTAAAATATTTTTTCTTCCTGTATGACAGCATTCTTTGCATTCATTTACCTCCCTAATCTGCTCCTTCCTTATTTTTTTTCTTTATACCACAGTTTCTTTTATCATCCCTGTGACGATATTCAATAATTGTTCTTTGCGCCACTCACCCATCCTTTATGATTTTATTCAACTGAGCATAGTTGGCTTTGTTTATCAGTCTTTGAAGGAACAGTTGGTATGTTGGCCACTCTTTAATGGATAATTTTAGATATTTTCCACTTCTTCCTGTGTGGGAAACTTACCTTCTTACCATTGTTTGATTTCTCTAAAAGATATTATGTTCTAGTTCATTATACACTAATATGGCCATAGTCTTGGCATTAGAGACACTGTTATTCTTTACCCAGATGAAGTTAAATTAAATACAATGTTTAATTTCTTGTTTCTTTCGTTCAGTAGTTACTTTCATTACTTTGTATACAGTGATTTATTATAGGAACTATTCACGATAAAATGAGTGGATCAATCGACTGTAGGATTAACTACACTCGATGATCAGAACTTAATCAACGACAGGGCACAAACTGTTTTCGGGGCTGATTTTTCAGAGACGCTACCAGTCCCATTTAACCTGTTATACATGGACTCCCGAAGAGGTAGTTCCTTGGCATAAGCGGCCAGAGCATGGTGCTCATTACGCCACATCTGCTATAGTTTCAAAAATATATATGGACCTAAAATTCAGCCAGCTACCATCCATCATGATTCAATTGAGCAATTAAAATGGAATACCTTAGAGTTTTATTAAAATTAGTCTATATAATAAGATTTCATTAGTTCCTTACAGAAATTATTCTGGTTATGACATCGTAGTCTCAATACTACTTTGCACTGACCCCCCACCTACCACTGACTGCTCGGCAGATCATTTCGAGTAAACGAGCTCCCTGGAGGGTGGTAGCCCGGTGCCTTATCGCCGCGGCACCTTGCACGAGTGCCGGACTGATGTAGACGTGGGGCGCCTCATTTGCATCCATAAAGCGTGCTGTGAGGCGTTCGCGCCGGCTCTGGGGGCAGCTTTACGGCGCCGCAACTCGTCCCGCTGGCTGCCTGCTGATAACAGGTAGGCTGGCGCGCCTCATGAAGACGTCACTAACTACCTGCCGGGCCCGGTACAACTCTACAGCTCACTGACGCCACAGAGGCCCTTGCAAATGAGGAAGCTGCCAGAGAGAAGAAACGTATTTCACTGTCAAGTAGAGCGATCGTCTGTATTCTGTAAACAGCAGTGCTTACATATAGGTTAAATTCCCTGGAGTCGATAATTTTTTTAATCAATTTGCTGAAACAATTACATGGTTGAAGTGATATATAATATAGTGTGCTTTATAGAACTTTAAAGCAAAGGGCTAATTGATGTTGTCAAAATTAGTCATGTAGCAGAAGTCTATGTAGACAGGCTCCAAAGTGGGGCTTGTACATCACATATTCTTTCAAATTTTGTAATGTGATCTTGGGAGTGGCAAATAATCTTCTAGATCCTTTGGTTTTTTTCATTGTAATATTGTATATAGTATGATCTCATATCCAAACTAAACAGTTAGGTTTATCTGGTGTACAATAATTGTATCTGGTGTTATTATTAACATGCACGTAACCTCAATTGCAGAAATTTGTGGTAAAGTTTCCGCTGCATGCTTCTTCTTGTCCAGATATGTGCATCCTTTCCACAAATAAAACTGTCTTAATGTTTCTACATTCCGATATGTATCACATCTGTCTGTCGATTTTGAATAGTTACAAAGCAATTTCACATTTGTGGGTGGACGACTTTATTCTACATGGCTTCAACCGATCAAGGTGGGTGAGCGGTTAACGCTCTAGCCTCGCATTCTGGAGGACGCCGGTTCGAATCCCCGTCCGGGCATCCAGATTTGGTTTTTACATAGTTTCCCGAAATCACTCCAGGTGAATGCTTCCTTAAAAATGCCATTGCCGAATTCCTTCCCCTTCCTTGTCCCAGTCCCATCCCGCATCTAATGACCACGACGTCGACAAGGCATAAAGCCATAAGTAAAAACCATTATAGAAAATATTAGACCAGGTTTTTATGTAAGTTTATTAATAATTATGAAGCGTCACAAACAGAGACCGCTTCACAGGGGAAGGTGAACTTTAGCCATAAATTTGATGTGAACAGGGGATAGATATCTTCACGAAACGTAAGATCTGTCCTTTTGGATATATTGCTAAATTCCCGGAATTGGCTCTGGAATCGACTGACCTGGGGGTCTGAAATAAAATGGGACAGAAAGCCAGCGACATAGGTTTGTTTTTATACTACCAGAGATTCCGATCGAGAGAAGTATGTATTTTCTCTGAGTCGGCTACTGAACTGGACACAGCAGCAGTACCCTGTGTGATGTAGAGGAGGGAGACTTCTCATCTTGAGAGATTCATTCGGTATTAGACCACTGTTAGATTTTTGTTGAAAGCAGGCTACAAATTATAGGAGATAAACAAAAATTATTGTATCAATGACAACGAACACTACCAAGAAATTCTCATATTTTTATCATTAATTATATAAAAAACTATTAATGTGAATTATTTAATTTTGTTTGTGTTCTTGAAGCATTATTAAACTCTAAGGTCAATTTTAAAGTTCTAGTAGCAAGTAGTGACTTCAGGTGTTCGTGAGATAAATTTCCTCTGCATTTTGCGGTGATATATTCATGCTAGTCATGAAATACAATTTAAATTTCAAGTATAATATTAATTTTTTGTGTAATCACAAGGACTTCAAAAACTGAATGCGCACCTTGAAATAAATATTTATGTAACAACGTAATGTATATAAACTGCATAGGGCAGTTGACCATAACGACTCTGGACGAACTGCTGTTTATTACCGTCGATTGATGCTGAATAAGAACGAAAAAATACCATCAAGTGTACAATAACGATGTAACATAAATTGTGATAGTATAATGATATAATGATGATGATTATTATCTTCTTAACCAGCCATCCAGGCATAATGGTGACCTTCCTGTTGGAAGTTACACCTCCAAATCAGTAAGTTGGGAATTTTAACAGAAATGGTTCCTCGTTGCCTCCCCAAGAGAAGGAAATTTTACTGTTTGTGTGGATGACCATGACTTGAATTTGGTCAGGGTAGTGTGAATGAATGAAATATGAAGAAAGGGAAAACCCATTCAGGTCTACTCTTCCGAAAGACTACAAATAGAGGGCCGGCAAACTTGAAATCCTTTATCTGACGGACCAGTCACCATCAAACCCGTACCCATTTGAGAGAGCTTTGGGATGTAACGCAAAACTACTGTGCACTATCTGGAGATTAGGAATTGCAGCCGTCCTACACTGCCGGCCAAGCCTTGATAGTGCAAATTTCTTCCACTGCTATGATCGAACCAGCTAACCCCCTGACAGACGCCGGAAGCCATCATAATTCTGATAGGGTTTTTATAGTCTGTAAGCCTTTGATTTAGCTTAAAATCTGTGGTTTATTTTATCAGTTTACGTGACCAGTGTATGTTCGTCACCAGACCAGATAGGCGCTACAGATCATACTCCTCCTAAGGAAAACATTCCTTTATTAACCTCAAAACATACCCACCATAGAGCAAACATTCTTTTGCCGTCTACATTCTTCCAAACGGTTTGATTCAATCCTCCGTATCTTCCTGTCTTGAGCTAACCTCTTCGTATCAACATATGCCATACAAGCTATGTCCTCAATTACCTGTTTCATATATTCTGAACTTCCTTTGTAGTTCTTACCTTCGACCGTTCTCTTCACTAACAAATTAACCAATCACACATGTCATAAATTGTGAACCACCATCCGGTCTCTTTTTCCTGTAAGACTCTTCCACAAAGGGATCACTCTATGGATCCTATTAATGTTGTTTTGACAACATAACATTTCTTATTCATTTCTTTAGTATTCTGGAATAAAGAAAGTTAGAACACACGATAAATGGCAACCAAACAACTGCATCAATGATTAACAATTTAATCAAAGATTAATAATTTACCGAAAACGTTGAAAGAATTTAAAGATAAAATTTGTAGAGGGCAGATGTAGGTGGATGCAGGATAGGGGGAAGATGAGGGTGTAGGGAAATTGCCACCGAAGCCTGTGCCCCATAGCAATTAAATTAAATTAAACACTCGTATAAACTGTGATATTTACTTTATGTTAAAGATTATAACGATATAATTTTAACCATAGTTTCTACTGAATAGCGATACTAAAACTTGATCGCATTTATTTAGAATGTTTCTCCTTCGTAATCACGAAGCTTAATGAATATCTGTTCAGATAAAGTCTTAATTTTTTTTTAAATTTTATTACTTTAAAATACACAGAAAATGCAAATAGAAACTGCCTGATAGCAGGAGAATGACTGGTCATATTAAAATAATTAAAAATCTTTTTTTATTCCCTATAATATTTAGTATCCAATTTATTTTTAAAAAAAAAAAAAAAAAAAAAAAAAAAAAAAAAAAACGGTAAGTGCATTACTGAACACATTTATGTCCGGGCGGGTGAAGTAGCGGTCAAATGTTACTAAGGAGTAAGGAATATAAACATCATTTTAACATACTTCTATGCTTTTTGCTATTCCTGTATTTTAGAGCTACAACATTCCACTTTGTTTTTCCGGTTTTATTGAAAAAAAAAAAAAAAAAATCTTACACTTATTCCAACATTCAACTGGCTGGATAAAATCACAAAACAGATTGCAGCTTACCCCGCTGTAGACAAAGCTGAAAGACGTTGTGGACGAAGTGGATATGTCAGTAATTTGATTTAGCCTACAAGGTAAGTTAATAACGTATTATCGACCTCGTGTGCTTCAGCAATGGGGAAAGCAGGCCCTCCAAATTTGACTCAATTACAAAAACCAAGTGAAACAGCTCAACAATTAACAATCACGACTCTGCTATTAATGTAAAATCTCAGAAACCTTGTATCAGAGGAATGTCGGGGATCATTTGTTACCGGAGCTAATGCTTTAGACAGCGTTTTCTGTTGGGCATATTGGTATTTGATAGGTCCACCGGAATTACCAAGCACGGACAAGGTTGGTATCGCGTGCTGTTTCCCGTGTCATTTACACTAATGACGCTTTGTCATTGCAGGACAGTAACCTTTAATTGGACGGCATTATGTGACATGAGTCCAGCATGGGCGCCTCATTAAACGCCTGCAGTCAATTAAGACCGTCATATAAATTATATTAACGTCTCGGCAATCCCGGTGGCCATTACTGACAAATACAGTTTTAATTATTGGTCACAAAAACCTGGCCACACTGTCGTAAAACAAAGTGCTCCGCCTTTGTGTGCTTTACCGGCAGCACTGACGACTGATTTAAAAGCGTTTTTATTCAGCGTAATTGCGTTTTGTCCACCTGTTTCAGAAGCGACTGTTTTCCCGTAAGTCACGAGACTCGTTTCCGGGTAATTACATGTGACGCTAAAACCGCTTCACGTGCGTTTAATGATCGCAAGAAGACTGGAAACGTGGGATGAATTCAAGTGCCGTTTAATGGATGTTTAAATATTTTTACAAGTGTTGATACTGTGAAGCTAATTGAATCATCATTTTAATGCAAATTGCGCTAATATGAACTTATTTCATCAGAGGTGGTAACCATTTATACAGGGTGTTACAAAAAGGTACCAAACTTTCAGGAAACATTCCTTACACACAAACAAAGAAAATATGTTATGTGGACATGTGTCCGGAAACGCTTACTTTCCATGTTAGAGCTCTTATTGTGGACGGCTGTGATACAATACGCCATTCTCCAGGGCTGCATCAGCGCATCAGGGATTCCATGCGACGGAGGGTGGATGCATGTATCCTCGCTTACGGAGAACATTTTGAACATTTCCTGTAACAAAGTATTTGAAGTCACGCTGGTACGTTCTGTTGCTGTGTGTTTCCATTCCATGTTTAATGTGATTTGAAGAGAAGTAATAAAATGAGCTCTAACATGGAAAGTAAGCGCTTCCGGACACATGTCCACATAACATATTTTCTTTGTTTGTGTGTGAGGAATGTTTCCTGAAAGTTTGGCCGTATCTTTTTGTAACACCCTGTATAACAACTAGTGCAAAGCCGTCACCGTTTTCTCCGTATCGTCAGGGGTCCAGAATAGTCCCAGTTTTTAGGATGAAAGATTTTGACAGGTCAACCTGATTTGACGAAATATAAAACTAACCTGTGTTTCAGGGTGAATAAAATCTCTTGAGCTTGAAAAACTCAGAAGCATTAATAGAGGTAGGAATCACACACGAACAGAGAAGATAGCCCAATCGTATAATTGTTTCAAAGTTCATGGACTGAAACTTGCTTAAATACAACCGTGACTTGTATTTGACCCTTAAAGTTCACTCTGCAAAATTTTAAAAAAAAAAAATCCTGTTTGCTTCGAAAGCATCACGTTGTTTTTTTATTGAGACTGGGCAAACACTCATAATGCAATCAATAGCTATCGAGGTGAATGAATGAGTGAGCTTAGGAAATTATATAGTAGATATGAATTATGACAGTGCTGATAGTGCGAAACTAATAGAAGCATCACTTTAACGCAAAATGCGCTGGTACGAACTTATTTCATAAAAGCTGGTAACCATTTATATAAAAATATTAATTAAAACTCTCAGCGATCCTAAACTTCTGTTTAAAATCATCTTGAAATGGTACTAAAGTATGTTGTTGACAGAGTTATGTTTAAATGCGCTAATTGTTTCAGATTATTAGAAAGAATGTTAACAGGAATGACCTGCCAAGACTAATTTCTCCATGCAATGTTCAAGGGTATAATGACAGTTAATAAGTTAAATAACTGACATGTACAAACTTTTTTTTTTACTTATGGCTTTACGCCTCGTCAATGTCGGGGTCATTAGAGGTGGGATGGGACTGGGGACAAGGAATGGGAAGGAATTTGGCCATGGCCTTTTAATGGAAGCGTCCAGGCATTCACCTGGAGTGATTTGGGGAAATCATGGAAAACCCAAATCTGGATGCCCAGACAGGGATTCGAACCGGCGTCCTCCCGAATGCGAGGACAGAGCGCATACCACTCACCCACCACTCTCGGTCGCATGTACAAATAACTGATCAGTGCAAATAATTTTAAATTATGAGCTGATCACTATACAAACTGGAGAAACTACCATACAAAACACACACTCACATCGAACTTCACTCATATGTGAGAATTCATTTATTGTACTGTATTAATTAATATACGCAATGCTGAATTTGAAATCATCAATAATTGAATCATTTCATTGTGATGCTGTCAAGAAAAGAACAGAACTATTTTTGTGACTACGAAGAAGTTTTCGGTTGGTGTTAAGGCAGTTTTCCCGTGCTAAGTGTTGACTGGCGAGGGACAGTTTCAGCGAACGCACGGACGGCACTGTGGAAATATTTTCAAGTTAATGGAGCTTCAGACTTATTACGTTACGCTACTAAAGTGAAGCAACTTTCAAGGTAATTTCTTCATCTTTTCCAGTCAAGCAACGGGAGTCGAGGCCTAGAATCGGGAGAGGAAGTGACGGAACGTCGCAAACGGAATTATTCGACCTAGGGTTGCCTACGAGATGTCTTGGCGCGCTCGCCGCCAGATGCACAGTGTTTAGCGCGTCACAGGTAGTGCCAATGTAATAGGTGGTTTTGAATCGCGAAGCCACCTTCCTATTTTGTGTCGCTTGCGGAATTGTATCGTATATCTGAAGTGTACCGATGTAGCTGTGGTGCCGACTGACTGCAAACATCTTTAAATATCGTTGAGTAACAAAACTGCATTGTTCCTCGGTTTCGGTTGAACCCGAACCCTCTGGCTGGGAGACCTACATCGATAAAGAGATTCCTCAGAGCTCTACGTAATTTCTAGCTGAGATGCCACCCTATTTAGTTAAAATTCACAGCCGTTAAATATCAGAATTTCCATTCATGAATGTAATTTAAAAAAAAAAAAAAAATTCACTAAGTTGTCTGTTTGGTTGTGTACAAATAAACGATAAATTGTGAAACATTAAATTTTTCGGTTTTTGTAAATACAAATGATATCTCTTCACGAATATTAATTATAAATTAAAATTAATTTAAATTCTAATAATTACAAATCAGTCTGCTCCAATCAAAGATTTTTTCGTTTTTTATTGATTAACCAAGTATCACGGCTCTAGTACACACAGTACCGACTGTTACTGAAGACATTACAATCATTTACTTCCTAACTTATCGTGTGTATTTAAAAAAGACGTTTCTGCAGCCTCATGTTCCAATTTTTCAGAAGTATTTTATGGGATTAATTTTAAAGAAGCCTGTAACTGGTAATTAATTGGCGGTTTCCTTGACTTAAAACGACATTATATACTCTTATAGACAATATTTTTTCTAGCTGAGACAGTTATTGGCTAAAAATTGTTATTCGATTTTGCTGGAACAAATACAATACATGCAAAATAATTTTTATCTAGCATAAGATTTTCTGCTGTCCAATTAAAACGGAGTTGTTCACAAATAGCTAACTTATGGAACGTTTAAAAATAATTCTATATAATATCTGAATGTAACTGCTAAGCATTTTAAGCCAAACTTTTGCTTAACAAGAGTCAAATAAATGGTGAAAGATAATACAGTTTTATTCCGTGCATAATAATCGCTTACTTCAACTCTTGGTGCACAATGGCACAGCTTCGTCATTATGCCTCGTCATATTTAATGATGTCTGCAAAGTTTTGGAGAACTTCATAGGGTACTACAAGTAAAGGCGAAGCACTCTTTATCAGAGATGACCGTGTTTCTATTTTTTTTTTATGAAACACAGAGGAGGTAGCTGTGAAGCTCTCTTTTTCCTCTAATACTGCTAATATGCGAGCATTAAAGAGCTTAGAGCTTGAGAACTGGCTTGTGACGCGGTGACGTCCGCCTAAAAAAGAGAGAGGCACTGAGTGAGAGCAAAATTTGCAGATTTGGCAGCAGAGAGAAATTAAAAAAAAAAAAAAAAACCGTCGAGTGAGGGAAGCTAAGAGACAGCTGGGCTCGCACGTCAGAAGGCCTCACTGTTAATAAGCGATACGACTGAGAGGGGAGGTCCACCATCGCCTGTCCGCCTGTCGCTTTGACTTTGGACAGCGGGAGGAAACGAATAAAAGGCAAGGCCAGAGGTCGGTATTTTTCCGCCGCGAAAATGGACAGTGGACGTGAGTGTATTTCCTTTTTTTACTGTGACCAGAAATAAAGGATGGGATTGAGTGATGGAGGTGAAACGGAAGAATAGAAGGATGTGCGACGAACAGACAGGAGACTGTAATTAAAACTTTGGCTTTAGGCAGAGAGTGTGGGTGGTTCAAGGAGGCGACTGTTCCCTAATTAGTGGCAAAGGTCGGTCAGACTACTTTGATACAGTGACTACTGTTCTCATGTCTCGTTAAGAGCTGATGACAAGGTGGTAACTTTTTTAATTGCTTTATAAGATACTGTGCGTATCTTTAATCTGTAGGAGACCATTTACCTATAAAGATTTGCGAACAGTTTTGTTAGTGGATGTCAGCTGTTTTATTTTGTGGTTTGAGGTCATAAAAATTGTTCCTATTCCGGCATATAGCACTTTACCTAAATATCAAATACTTCGGTAAAAAAAAAATGATACTTCGTCATTAGTGTAGCCGCGTTATGGTTTCCCTATTGCCGATACCTTTCAAGTTTTAAAAAATCGAACTATGTAAACTGATAGTTGTACAGGTCCTAAATTTTTTTCCTATTCTGGTATAAAGGAATTTACCTAAATATCAAATACTTCGGTAAAAAAAAAAAAATCATACTTCGTCATTAGTGTAGCCAATTTATGGTTTCCCAATTGTCGATACACTACAAATTTTTTTAAAAATCGATCTATCTAAACTCATAGTTGTTACAGGTCCCAAAAATTCTTCATATTCCGGCACAAAGAAGTTTACCTAAAAATCAAATAATTTCGTTAAAAAAGTGATATTCTTCATTAATAGTGCAGCCACGTTATGGTTTCCCAATTGCCAATACCCTTCAAATTTTTTTTAAAAAATTGAACTATCTAAACTGATCGTTTTACAGATATGAAACTGATGTGTCGCTTACGTTTTGTGTGATGCTATTTCTGAATTGTGAAGAAACTAATATTCTACAACATATATAAGAGCGCTCGATCTATGCTCCTTCTCATGTTTTCTAGGCTGTTTTCAATACTCCAGCCTTTAACGTTCCCACACTCAGTATAATAGACTACTTCAAGCTGGTTTTTCTGACGCCATTGCTGTAGAGCGTGGTGGATGAGCGGTAACGTACTATCGTATTCTAGATGCCGCGGATTCGAATCCCAGTCATCCAGATTAGAGTTTTTCAAATTTGTATTCCGTATGTAGCAATTTTCCTCTGCTTTCTTCGTGACTATGTTACTAATCATTCTGCTTCTTCCATACTAGGAATCTTTTTCAGAACCAATCGACCAAACGGTTCTCTGTAACCTACCATACATATTAGATGGCTTTTCTTAGATAGTGAGTGAATATTTATTAATTACAAGTAGCCATTGCTTTGTAAGAAGTTTATCACTGAAAACTTTTTTGCACCACATGAAGAAAAAGCTAACATTTTCTAACAACTTAGGAATCTGCATATACAGTATATTGAATATACTGAATCGTTTAGTTTGGTATTTTATAGGGCGCGATTTTTTAACTTTGTTTATAATTTCGTTTTCGCGACAAATTTCATAATTACAATCACTTCTACAGCACGAAGACAATGAGAAGATCTCATATAATTAGCAACTATGTGCCATGACGGTTTTCATATATACATATAGCCCAATGTTAAAAAACCAAAGATGGACTATTCTGTATTACCTCCTTTTAGCTAACAGACAACCTTCTCTCCTGTTAGTAATAGTTTCGTCATGTGAAAAAAGAAAGAACGATGTATACATTTATTAGTTTGTCATTTAGACAAATCTCTTTCTTTCCATTTTTTCTTGTCGCTTACGTTTTGCAGAAATTAGTCCTCAAATAAATCAGACCAGAAAAAAACACAAATATTTGTCTGTGGGGTATTAATTGTAGTAAACTCACAACCAGAAGCAGACGTCTGTTAATTTATACAAACACTAACTACTATAGTTGATTTTATGATGACGTAAGTTTGTCCGTTATAAATACTTCTCTTATTATACAAATTTAATATGATAAAGAAGGGAGTGAAGCCTCAAGGGAACCAATTTAATTACTGCGCGGGAAAGAAAACCAAACAGTAGCACTATAGGAGTAACTGAAAAAAGGGGAGGGGGGCTATTGATGTTTATCACTTGCTACACTCTTGCTGTTCTCTCATAACGACAGAAAATATGAAACGAACGTTTGCTATCACCATAAGATAATAACACTTTTCCTGCTTCAACTTCATGCTGCGCGTTACTTGTATTTATTCTATTTCCATCAGAGTAGTTATTGCTGCAAAAATATCTTCTATAAGTACACTTTATGATTTTGATGTGCGGTTATTAGGCAAAGCAATCAGTAACAGATATGATAAAATAAATGGAATGGGAGTCATGGGAAGACGGGAGAAGGGTGAAGAGGGTAATGGAAGTGTACAAGGCGATTGTTGGTGATGTGGCATGGAAAGATATTGGTGTAAGAATTAAAAGGAATGCATGGAAGGGAAAAGATGACCATGACCACAAGCTGGCACTCGATTTCAGCCGCAAGGGTGTAGGAAGATTCTCTTATTTAGGTAATGGGGTCAGGGATAGGAATAAGTTACCAAGGGAAATGATAAATAATTTACCAAAAAACGTTGAAACAATTTAAAGTCAAATTTGTAGAGGACAAATGTAGGTGGGTGCAAGAAAGGGGGAAAATGGTTGTGTAGGGAAATTGGCACCGGAGCGTGAGCTCCATTGCAATTAAAAATAAAATTAAATTAAAAAGCACTGCTTCCTAGGATTTGCTACCGTGTTCATGCTATAATAATTTTAACAATCTCTTTGATTAGGAATTTTCTTTTTTTTTTTGCTTATGGCTTTACGCCTTGGCGACGTCGGGGTCATTAGACGTGGGGAAGGGCTGGGGACAAGGAATGGGAAGGAATTCGAACATAGCCTTTTGAAGGAAGCATCTCTGCATTCGCCTGGAGTGATTTGGGGAAACCATGGAAAACTCGAATCTGGATGTCTGGACAGGTATTCGAACTCACGTCCTCCCAAATGCGAGGCCAGAACGTAAACCGTTCACCCACCACTCTCGGTCTCTTTGATTGGAACCATCTCTTCATGTTCAGTGAACAGTGAACTGTAACTGTCCCCATTATTCATATTCTAATAAGATTTGTTTCTGTGCCTTTTATGAAGTATGATTCGTGTCGTAACGTCTCCTGCTAATTGTAATTAATGCGTAACATTAAAGAAATGCTGTACGCTTCAGTTATTTAGAATTAATGTAGACTGTTTTATATGAAAAGAAGTAGAATAATTTTGTTATTCGTTAAACATTGGGCGCAGAATACGTTTTCTTGGTCGTCGATCAAATTTTGTGAAAGAAATTTTAAAGATTTTCAGTTTGATCAACAGTGTTCATAGAATTATGTTTAGGAGACATTTCGAAGCAATGCAGATAGTATAGTTATTACTAAGAGAGTTATTTATTAATACATTACAGTAAATCAACCCAGCCAATTTTTTTTCTTTTTTCCCTGTTAGGCTTTTTCGTTTCGTCGACGTTGAGGTGGGTTAATTAGAGGCTGGAAAGAATTGTTGGCAAGGAACCGGAAGGAATTCGGCTGTCATTGCGTATTTGAAGGAACCATTCCCGCATATTCGCTTGGAGTGATTTCGGGAAACCATGGAAAACTGAAATGTGGATGATTTGACTGGGATTAGAACCCACGTCCTCCCGAACAGAAAGCCGGAGGGTTACCACTCACCCACCAGGCAACGTTTTTTCTTTCTAATAATAGGAAGCCACGGTTCAATCATTTACAAATTTGACAATATACTGAGGTTGTTACAGCAAGCAATTGAGAGAGAATGATGTCTCGTTCCAGCGCAGGTTTTTTTAAACAAAGTAAATGTAAGTTCATTGTTGTCCAAATAGGAGAAGATCATGAGGACTGGTTTCCGCAGTGCCTGACGAATTGTAGGGCATTGTTAAGTTAGTAACACCGTAATGGACAGTTTGCCTCTAACTATTTTTTCAACCCCCAGCACATTGCCGAGGTTCAAAATTTGGCTGTCGATGTTCCTGATATACGTTCTTCAATAGTTTTTTCTCTGAAATTTTAACATTAAAAGAAATCACGTCGTGTTATCGTTGCTTAACACACGTAGGTAAACTGATGGAATGAATTTAGATGTTCAATCACTTCATTTAGGAGTACTACGATTGGATCATGAGATCAACTACATTTTTTGATTACTGAAGAACAGTGCCATTCGTAAACAATAGTTCTTTTTTACGAGATGAATATGAAGGCAATGCAGAGAAAATTGTATAGTAAACTGAAAGAATCGCAGATTGCAGAGCCAAAAATAGGGAAATATATGATTATTGTAGTCCGTTTCTTCTGCAGTTGTTTTTAAAATATTAAATTATTACTTACTAAAAACGCCGATGGAACTGTTTTTTGAGTTTATACTTACTCGAACGTGTTTTGTCTCTCGTCGAGATAGCAATCTAGTAAATGTTTGTAGTTTTAGCCATTTTTTTTTTTAAATGTGATTGAAATTAAATTTTTTTATATGTATTATAGCCTACTTACATTTACATTTCTGCTGTATGGTGTGGTAGTTCAATAACTGTCTTCACCTAGTTTACCGCTTTTAATGTTATGGTTGATATTATTTAAATTGTCATCAAGAGTAATCGGGATCAATGTGTACGATAAGATGCATCGTGCGAGTTGTCTCATATGGGGAGTATGAGACTATAATTGCTTCATGTAGGATCGCTCTCCAACATTAAAAAATTAATCACTTGAATCCATTTAACTAGAGACGGCGTATTTTGATGGAAAAATGAATTGTTCTGAAGTGTAACATTCCCTTAAGTCATTAGTATCTATAATAAGTAATATTTGCTAGCGAAATTGGTAAGACATGCACATTAATAATATAATAAACAAATAAAAATAGGTACTGTTTTTGTTTCTACAGCCACTGTGAAACTTTGCAGCGATATTTGAAATCATCGTGATCTTAGAACCAACTGTTGATACCATATTTTTAAAATTGATTATAAATATTTTGACGACTTCATTATTTTTCGGTACTCGCAAAGTACAGATTAACAGTTAGTTTATATGGATCATTTGTCGTTTGAACTTCTTTGTGTTAAACACAGCTTAGTAGAAGATTTTTTACAGAGCCAATGCACCATTTCTCTCTAAATCACACAATTCTTCATTACTTTATTCAAAAAAAAAAAATTCTTGCGGTGATCGAATCTACCACAATTGGTTTGGGGGTACTTGTGAGAGTTCTAACAAAGACATTCTGATACTGTTGCTGCATTATGGGTACTTGTTACTTAAGGAGAAATTACAATTCACAAATAAAAGTTTTGAAAAATGATGGAAAAATTAATTATAGGACTTCGCATTAATTTTTTGTGCTGCAGGGTGATCCTACTTAAAACAGTTAAAATTTGTTAAATACATGTCTGACACTCTCGTTTTGTGATGATCTTTGATAACAGTAAATCTACCAACCCAGCCATCCTGATTTCAGTTTTACATGGTTTCCCAAAATCACTGCAGGAAAATGTTGGGACGAATCCTTCAAAACACCATGGTCTAATTCCTTCCTGTATCTTGTCTTTTCATATTATGCTGGTTCTAATGCAAAAAAGGCAGAGAACAGCGTCTAGAGACATCTCATTGCTTCGTTTCCGTCGGGATGGCTGGCAAACGTTCCCGGTAAACTCAAAGCACCTGCAGAGCCAGTCAGAGTAACGGTAAAAGTCAGCAGCTCAACAGATTTATTGGAACCGCTGGCCGACTGCTGCTACAAGCTTGACACTGGGATTTATCTCCGGCAGTAACTGCGGGGCATAAACTCTTGGATCTGTGATTAATTCGTCGGAAAGCGGACACGGAACAGCAGCATGCAGAGTTCCAGAGGTGTGCGATAGCCCGCATGAGCTCCGTCCTCCTTATGCCAAGACGTTTTATAGAGATCGTAAAGCGGCCTCCGGGCCGATATCGGGCACACATACCGCCGGTTATCTGGGCGCCGCAACATGGAGTGTAAATCAAAGCTGGTGTAATGCTCGGGCACTAAAAGTGGTTTAATGCGCGTGTGTTGTCTGGCCGTACAATTACCCGGCAGTTTATGTCGCCTCGGCGGGGCTGATAACGCCGGGCATTAAGCTCTACGCTCTCTCAACTCCGCTGGCGTCAACCTGCCAAGCTGCATTCCTCGTCAGTTCTACTGTTCCCCTCGCCATACAACGCCAGTCATTGGTACTCTAAATGGAAAGAGCTTCTTATTTCAACACCGGAGTTGCTTCAAGTGTGAATCATCGCGCAACTGGATAAAAAAAAAAATAAACCTGTGTAGTCAACGTGGGGGAAGGGTGAGGCGCTCTACCACCAGTCTTTCACATAATTGTTCACCTAGTGTGAAGAGTGAATGGTTAGTGCTATATCCATACATTCAGGAAGGCGCGCGTTTGATTCTCTTTCCAGCTATCCAAATTTCGTCTTTTTTCGTTTCCAAAAGTCATACAGAAGCTCAAAAACTGATTGAAAAAACTGCGTGAGATTGCAGAAAAAGCCGGATTCTTATATGGAAAAACAGAGTATATAGATTACAAACACAACAATGAAAAACATCTGGAATCTAAATTTTGAAAAGTTGAGAGAGTCGAAAAATTTAAGTATCTATGTGAATGGATCCAACCCGAAGGGTGTGATAAAGAAACGAATAAAGCAAGAGCCTAAAAGGTGGAACCAGCATATAAGCAAACATTCAACAGTTACAACAAGAAAGCGATCTCTTACAAAGCAAAGATTATACATTATACAACCATTGTCAAAACAGAGGCAATGTTCAACTCAGAATGCCTGGTATTGAATAAGAAGATGGCGGTTGAGCAGCTAGAGAAAGAAGAGGAAAATTTTAAAGAAAATCCTAGACTCAGTAAAGGAAAAAGATGGTACCTGATGGAAGAGGAAAACTTAAGATCTATATTACTGAAATAAATGTGACAACAAAATGGGTCAAGGAGACGAGAAATGATATGAAAAAAGTTGGGATCCAATCATATGAAATAGAGAAACGAAGTTTCAAATTAAAATTGATAAATTCAAGTGGTTTCAGGAACAATGTACAGTAGGCCAAGACGACCTAGTGTGAAGAAATAAGGAAGAACTTTTAGTGAAAGAATGGAAGAATTGTGGAAGATGAAGAAAAGGCAAACCAGAAAACCAGTTGCTTCGCCTAATCCAAAGCAGGCCAAACTGAAGGAAGAAGAAGAAAATGTGAATGCCGAATATCTGAATTGCTTCCCGTTCTTTTCCCCAATCCTCTTCCTCCTCGTTATGACCAATGCGTTAACAAGCGGAATAAGAATTAGGGATGTAACAGATATCCGCATCCGCAAGTGAGGAACTTCTTCACGTGAAATCCTACATCCGCAGCAGCAATTTTTAATGTGGATGTTTTGTTTACATTGTAATATACACGTATTATTCTTTTCTCTTTATACGAGATTCTGCCCATCGTCGCTTAGCTAACATAAAAGTGGTTGTTTTTTTTTCTGCCGATTTTGCGATAAAAGTAACATTGAACTGACCGGTGTTATTACCTAAGCGACGAATTTGCAAGTTTGAATTTGCATGTAAAGTAAAGCGGCCTATTCACGGTCCAACTTATAGGACATCTGGGCGCGCAGACTTCCGCGGTCGTTGTCGATGTTATCTTGGTTGTCAGCGTCAATTTATCGAAACCTAACGTTTCGGTCATCATTTTGCGGTCTTCTTCAGAGGACTGTCAAGGCTGGGATCGCTGTCGCCTATATATAAGTGACAGCGATCTATGTACATCTAAGTATAACTACCGTAGGATGCGTTCACCCATTTACGCAAGTAGAAGGGGTACAACAAAATGTCCCAAGCAATCCTTTCCACTCGCAATTTCTCGCTGCACACCATGTGTCCTTATCGCACACTCGTAGGATGTATCCTCCAATAGCTTCCTCCGATATTTATAGGTTGTTGGACGTTAAGGACCCTTTTCGGTTGCCTGGGAGTCCAGCAACGTCCAACACGTCCTACATGTAGTCCTGCAAGGCCTTTTACGGCTCATTAACAGTTCATTATCGAAAGTAGTATTGTCGTAGGTCCTACAAGTTGTACTGTCAACGCGCCACTAGAGCGGTGGAAAGGCGAGCACGGAACCGAGCGTTGTGGGAGAACGTCAACGCTTTGGCCTTGCATTCGTGAGGACGCAATCCAGATTTGGGTTTTCCACGGTTTTATCCAAATCACTCCAGGTGAATGCTGCTTCCTGTAAAAGGCCATGGCCGAATTTCTTCCCGTTTCTATCCCTGATCCTTTCACACCTATAATGACTTCGACGTCGACGCAAAAAAAATAGCGAGCACGGATATGTGCGGAGGCTTGTCCTTGTGCTTGACGCTTGAATTAGTCGAACCAAAACTCCGCAAAGTTCATATGACAAATATTGGTTTTTAGGCGCGTGCGTAGTTATATAAATAATTTAATTCGCTTGTGAATTCATTCCACGTGTTTTGTTGTTGAAAGATGAGACAGTATTATATGGAAAT
The DNA here is from genome assembly GCA_031002005.1 of Vandiemenella viatica. Taxonomy (NCBI): domain Eukaryota; kingdom Metazoa; phylum Arthropoda; class Insecta; order Orthoptera; family Morabidae; genus Vandiemenella; species Vandiemenella viatica. Next base: position 248,864,827 of record JARYHS010011408.1, on the reverse strand, counting down.
AGATTTTAGTTATTCAATTTATTTTTGATAAAGTATTAAAATCTAAATAATTATAAATTTATTTTTCCACCCTCGCTTCCGCAAAACGTCCGCATCCGCGGATGTCAACCACTGAACATCCGCATCAGCATCCGCTTCAACCCTAGCAAGAATGTATACTGTTAAATGATGTAAGTGAGCTGGGTATGTCGGTCACTTCGTCCAGTTATCATTCCGAAACTACAGAACAAATCAGAATTGGTTTTCACAGTTTGAAAGCTTTTGGCCATCATCATTGCTTAAGCCTTTTGTGGTTTGTTCTGTCTTCACACATTTTCATATGTAAACCACTTTATCGGTCGACCTTTCTTCCTTCTTTCCAGTTTAGGCTTGTAATTTAGCAGCATCTTTGTTTGGCTGGTGTCTTTCATATCTGTATGTTCCATAAATTTCTTCCTACATCTAATTATTTTCCCATTATAATTCTTCCTTTATTTCTTCATTTCTTTTTCTATCTATAAAGTGTACCCAGCTGAGGCTCTCAGAAACGTCAAATCAACTACTTCACTCTTCCGAAAGACACATAGGGGACACTATCCAACGAATTAATCACTATACGCACTACAAAGAGGTTTGGGATTTAACAAATTAACGGCCACGGGGAAGAACGATCGTAGTCCATTTTTTCAGCAAAGTTGAGATTAAATTGGAAATGGGAAGCTTATATAAGTCAGTTTGTAACTGTGATACCATTCAGGCAAGAAAGAGCATAGTGCCTGAGTTATAACAGCGAAAAGAAAGGAGCTGACAGGAGCTGACGGGGAATAACGATCAGTCTCCATACACCGTCTGGCAAGAATGATCAAGGTCACATGGTCAATGACGTAGTTTCTCCAATAAGAGGTCACTCCTTTATGGGGGTGACAAGGATATGAGTCTTCTCAATGCTAAATCTTACACCGAGACACCTTATGACTGGATGGACGTCATCAGAAATAGCAGAGTCAAACAAACACCTTTCACGGTCATCAGTTGTGCCACAGACGTCAAATTTGAAACTTGGACAGACTATTTATCTGGGATTTATGTTAAAAAGTGTCCTATGCCTACACCGCCAGTAAGAATATTAAAGGTTGACGAAAAGGAAACTAGATTCGTTATCCACAAGGCAAACTGTTTTGGAAGCTACTTAAAATCTCTTTTTGTAGGGAAACAAGGCACAGGAAGCAAGAAACCTAGAAAATCGTCGAAAAAAAGCGAACCAACTATACTCAGAGAACTATACAATGGAAACTGCCCCTGAAACCAGCAAAATTGAAGGACCTATTACATTTAAAATAGTTCTTGAGCAATCCCGATTCTCAAGCATTCTACGATTCGCTGGTTCCTGCCCTCGATTTGGATGAACCAACGAAGTTGATACGCAGACGACCCACCAATAACTGGCAAAAACGAATAAATATCCTCTTTTTTGAGAATTTTCTGTTTATGTTCATCCATTTAATGTCATTTTTTAATTGCTGATTACAAAATAAATGATTTATAAATATAAACAAAGATTAAAAACTATTTGTATACCTATTTTTCAGTAATTTGTTCGACTTGGAACTTAGAAAATTGAAATTCGGAAATTGTGATATGTGGGACTACGATCGTTCTTCCTCGTGGCAATTTAAATGATTTTGATACACAGTTGCTAGGAAGAGAATGACGTAAAATTTAGATAGTTTCCCTATTCACTTACTTTCAAATTTCAAGAATTTTTACCCTAAATTCTTTTAATGTAGTTTCACCACTCAACTATTTTTGACTTTTGTGATTTTTTTTTTTTTTAAATTCTCGTGGTGTTTCTGGTAAATTATCCATAATTTATTTCTTTCTCGACTTCCGGCCGCTAGGTGACAAATTCAAGACCACGCCATCTGTTTCTGATACGTTCAACCAACGTAATGAAGGAACTTACGTTTAGTGATAAGTTCATGAACCGTATTAGCGTGATCTGTGTCTTAAGCGTCGATTTGTTTAAGTGATATATAAAATTTTAAGGAGAAATCAGGAGTAGGAAGACAAGGATGGACCTGGGACAAAAGATCTTAAGCCGGCCCCGGAAGAGACTCCACTCGTCCGCGTGACGTCACAGTTGGATGGCGGGAAATTCTAATGGACCAATGGCGGCCAAGGTCGTATGACGTCACACGTTAGTTCCTCAACCGGCCGCACAGATGGCGGAAGCTGTCGGGCTTGCGCATACGTTAGTTCCCCGACCGCCCGCCCAGATGGCAGCAGCAGTCCTGCACCGTTAGTTCACAGATCCGCTGGCAGATGGCAGCCCCCGTTAGTTCTTTGGCTCACTGGTAGGTGGCGTGGCATGTATCATTTTGGTCTCCGACAAATATTTCTCACTGCTCTCCATTAGCCGTTCCCTGTTCTGGAATGCGGACGTCAGACAAGTTGTATCGCGGCGACAAAACTATGGATTCGTCTATCACTTTAGTTCCTAGAGGTCATCGTGTGTTGCGTATTCCAATTCCACCTTTACCGAGTAACTTAAATATAATTAAAGTCTTAGTTTAAATGGACCCATTGGTTTAAGTAGACAATGGACGATTAGTTCATCCATTAATCGGGAAATCGAGTATGATGTCACGAATCCACTTCCTCCCAGATGTATACTGTTTGAAACAGAAGTGGGTGTTGACGTCACTGCACGAGTATAAAGGCCATCACACCAGCCAGCTAGCCCTCAGTTCCCGGTCGGCGATCGTCAAGTCTAGTTCACTATGGCTAGTGAGGTTCTCCTGTTTTCAACATGCTACAAGTTAAACAGCAGTGACACCAAGCGTATCACTGTTGGTTTGTCACCTAAACTGGAATTTAATCCAGTAGTTGTACTCGAAAAAGTTGGGTACAATAAAGTCACTCTCACACATGATGAGTGGGATGTACTGAGACAGATGGTCTATACAATTGGTGGCTTTTTCAACAACACTGAGCATCTACAAACGAGTGTTTCGCTCGGCAACCACACCATCTCTTCCCGAACAGTTGCTGGAGCGAAAACTATATGGTTTTACAACAATGCTGTGCCTGCCTATGGTGTGTTTCTCGGCGAATCAACATGGGACAACATGGTCGACGCCCTGCCAGCAGTGACCGGCGCCATCAACACCATGAAGCCCTGGAGTTATCAAGTTACCAAGTACTACAACGAGTTTGTGAATACGTTATCAGTGAAAGTGATTCGTGACTTCCCCCGTTGTTCTGTGAATGGACTGATAGATTTGCATTTTGATAGTGTACATGTCAATGAAGTGTCATACAGCCCCTGTTCAACACTAGTCTATGAACGTTTAAAGTTAGAAATTAAAGCATATAAAAAACTGTTAGTGTATGACTATGTTAAACGCAAAGTTGAGCAAGATTTCAAAGGAACTGATGTATTTAGCAGAGGTGGTGATGACGTATGTGGTAATAATTAGTGTCCTTCAGTCCACAGTTCTACAATTGACTTTTTTGCAACTAAAAAATTTGATTTGTACATGAATTGTGAGTAAATAAAATCATTTTACCAGATTTTTCTTTTATCATTTCACCTATCCTAATTAAATAATAAGATAGAATATATATATATTTTTTTAAATCTTTTTTATTTCGCCCACCAATTGGCGATTAAAAATACATTTTCAATTGCACACATATTATTACAAAATATATGTAAGTTACAAAGTTTTCTCAAATTATTTTTCTTGAGTTCTCGCAGTGGTGGACATCCTAAATCTTCTATATTGTAGCATACTTTCTTCCTGATGATTTTCTGTAACCATCGAGCCTTCTCCAGTCCTTTAACGTAAATGATTGAATCATCCTCATTGGTTATTGCATGTAGTATAGAGCACATCTTGCTGAAGGAAACGCCATCAGAATCCCAAGGTATTCCATGCTAATTATGTGTTAGCCATCTAACTGATGGTTCATTACCTCCACGCGATGGTGATGATACAGAAATACAATGTGTAGAGATAATTTTGTCAGACCGTGTTACACACACAGCAACTTCTTTGAAAATAAACCCACCATCCTTCTTCGTGAAGCCCTGTGGGTCCAGGAAGATGGTCGGCATGGTAATGGTTTACAAGACTCTCTGCTACTTGATTTTATGTCAGCTTACGCACGACACTTGTTAGAGGTACGTTGTGAGGTGTTGTGTGGTGTGTGTGGCACGAGTGGTTGCTTATTATATTAACTATCCAACATTACTAAAGATTTTCATCTAACTTTAATTTCACTTGTAACCGAAAAAGGGGGGGGGGAGGAGGAAATTAGCTAGGAGATGTTAATTCTAGCAAATTATCAGGATTCTGACACCAGACAATCTTTGATTACGCAGAGATTATCAGACTGCGATTGATTTTATACTTTCTTACCTCTTGGAAATAAAACTCCGTTCACTCTTCTTTATAGTATCAAATTAACAATATTATTCTGAAACACAATACAATATCATATCAGGATTGATGTGGGGCTATGGATTCTTAGTCTACGAGTGTTATTGAGACCAAACATGATGCGGATAAGTTACAAACCATTTAATATAAAAAAACCTAACATACATTTAGTCCGATTTCCAACTACTTGACACGAAGAGAATATGACACGTCTTTGCATTAATACTGGAATTTACTACTCAAGTTAACACATAATTACTGCCTTCACTTTAACAAATGCTTCCTACTAATCACTTATTACTTCACAACCATTAACACAATAGGCCGCTCTCTCTCTCACATACACAACATTCACTGAAATACAACGGCGACTGAATAATTCTTATAACTGGCGGCATCTTCTACCAACACATATAAATGGAAGCTTAATCAACCAAATAAGTTACACCGGGGCAGTTGAGCTACTTAACGAAATATTATCCAACTTCAAACCAACCGAATACTTTAGAACTTACTATAACAAAGACTGAACACTTTTAGAGACAAACTGATTAACTTGAAACCCAACAAACTAATTGACTTGATCGACTTGGAGAACCAACCGACTAATTTTGGAAGACCAACGAACTAATTTTGGACTTTGGAGACCAACCGAGGCTGCTGCATGTCTTACCTTCTGTAAACGATTACATGTTTGCTGCGCGCCGTTCCGTAAAGAATGAAGAACCTCTCGAGTGTGCAGGCTCGCTTTGTAGCAAGCCTAAAAACCGCTGACTCGACGGCGTCACCTCGTGACCATAGCGTGATACACGTCCGCCTTAGCTGTAAGCAGCCGCTTCCGAGCGAGTTGTAACTTGCACGTACAATGACAAGATTTACATACCAATCCTCAAATAAAATTAAATCCAGCTTTATTATCTTGGTTCCCTTACAACGTATTCTACAACACGATCGTGCAAGATCAGGCAGTATGCAGCGGTGTAAGCAGGAAAATTCTCACTGCTATCAAACTCGACACGAATGTCTACAGGCCCCGTTTTAACAGACTCGTTTTGGTGTGAACAGTCAATTACGGCGATAGGTGCAGTTTCTATAAATTCTTCACGTTTTAGTAGCGGTAAAGGATGGTCTCGTTCGTAGTAAGACTGTTGGAATCTTGCATACATATCATACAACAACGTGGTTTCGGTTTTTCTTAAAGTCCAAATTCATGTTCTCATATGGATACGCCACATCATTTAGGAACACCTTGACATTGGTAAGATTGCAGTTGTCAAAGATGTTTGCACTTAATTCCGCATTCCGTTCCTGTTTGTCTGAAATCCCAGAACCACGAACCTAGGTTTCTCCAATTGTGTTGATGTTTTCAAAGACCAAATTTGAGTCTTGCTGATTGGAAGCAACGGGTACTCCAACAGATCCCAGCTTCTGAAATTAATGCGAAGTGGTTTCCCACTGTCTACAATCTTAAGCAGCGCTAGCTTTTCTCTTTCACCTATTTGCAAATGAGGCATCACCCATGCCAGTTTGCTGATGGTGAATTTACTTTCCTGAGGATTTGGATTGGCTTGTACATATGAATTTGTATCGTCCCTAGCTCGAATCAATATTAGTTCTTGTTTTACATTTGCAAGTATCTTTTTAAAGTCTTCGCAAAAACCCAAGAGCATACTCAGTATACATACATCAAAGTAGCCATTTCCAGGAGGGCGTTGCTCCCATCCTGCATTGATCAACACGCCCATTTGTGGGGGGCTTGCAGAAATAAGCGTTTTCAATGTGCTTGTGATACCAACATTTCTATTTCGGTCAATTTCAGTTCCATTAAGTTCATATCGAATTTCCTCAAACAGAAAAGCGAATGCATTGGATGTGGTAATTGAATTTGTAGCTCCTGAACCATCTGACTTGATGAATCTTCCTTCCATATGCAAGTAGCTTTCGCATGGTAGTGTATATGTATCTTGGTTTTGAATCGGTATTCGGATTTCATCATTGTTATTAAATGTGGCTGGCGTATGCGGCTGGTGACTCAAATATTGTTTGCGCGTCACCGACTCGTCAAACTCCACACTGGAAGTTATGTCTAGCACATCATCCATGACTTTTAACTGTATAGCCTAACGACTGTAGGAAGAGGACGTTCTCAGGTGTTAATCGTTTCACTGTTGGTTCACGACTGACAGCTTTGCGTGGGTGAA